>JAFBJS010001140.1:190283-304283 GCA_016785265.1 Paraplagusia blochii
CTCTGCCTCTTGTCTTCTACCTATTCCTAGTGTCTCTAATCAATACCTCATGGCTGGACTCACAACTTTGATTTTATCTACTAAATGAACATCAAAATTTTATTAGCAGCCTATTGATGTATTCATTTTTGTATTGGTACCAGTGGTCTGCCAACAGGGCTGCTACTGAAGTGAAAGTTAACTCTACTCAAAATTCTATTTCTGGTGCCCTACATTCAGCGTCCTCTCCTCATCCCTGATCCACTGATCCAACCCTGCCCAAAAGGCTCAACCGGACAACTTTGTCTCGCCCTGGCCAAAATCCCTGCATGTGCTCTTTGACAGATGAGACATTATAAAGGGCTGCACAATGATCCCACTCCCACTCACTACTGTTTATATACAGTGAGTGAAAATAACCCAGAAGCCCCCAAGCAGAAGGGATGCATTGATACAGAACAATAATTCCATAACCACGATTGTAAATTTGTTGTTTTGTGTCTTTTTTAGTCACTTCAACAGTAATATTGGACTGCTGTCTTATGTATGCTAAGCTCCTGCTGCCATGGCAACCCAGGCAATGCAGGATTTAGACCTAGTTCAGGACTAAAAAAGCAGTGTATGAGGGGACATGGACAGACTGAGAAGATTTGACACTCCTGCAAAATATAAAGCTTACTAACTGTCACGGGAAAAAAATGTTAGACCATTCTGGTTTTCTTCAATCTTTTGTCAATTGTAATTCCTGGAACCACTAGAGGTAGAGGACAGTTGTGAGACCAGCCATGATGGATAGTTTAGAGACACTAGGAATAGACAGAAGACAGGAGGCAGAGCTGGAGGTGGAGGAGTTACAGATGCTGAGATTCTCTTTAGGAGAGACAAGGATGGACAGGATCTGGAATGAGGCGAATAGAGGGACAACACAAATAGGAAGGTTGGGAGAAAAAGCTAGAGAAGTCAGATTGAGATGGTTTGGACAATATTGGTAGAAGAATGATCCAAGAGATGAAGCTACCAAGTAGGAGACAGATACAGTGAGGGAGGACATGGCGGTAGCTGGAGCTAAAGTAGAAGATACAGAAGACAGGGTGAAATGAAAAATGTTGACTCGCTGTGGCAACCCCTGAAAAAAGGGACAAGCCAAAAGGAAAGGAAGACTAAAGGGATACTAGCTGCAGAAAAAGAAAAACGCCGTTTTGACTGTAAAATTCATAGATATTAATGTAACAGATTAAGTTACAACCAAGAACTGGTAATATGGTAAATGGCTACATATGAGCCATTTATATCTTTATATTTGTCCAAAAAAAATGTACCTTTAGTGGTACCAGGCCACAAAATGAACAAGAAATTAATTATTATATTCCCTGAGTATAAGCCCACACCTGGATGAAGATGCAGGGATGAAGGAACAAAATTAGCCGTGGGTGGACGGCTGGGAAAAAAAGTGCAGGTTTATATTGGTCTTTTACTGCATTCGAAAGAAACCAAATATATGAAAAAAATATTCCTGCCAGTCTGTGTAGAAAGTGGTGACTCACTCAGTAATAGCAGGGAACTGACAAGTAAATGAGTAACAGCCCTAATTTCCATCTCTGATTGTAGGATGTGTCAAAGGAGATTCCCGGGAAGTGTTGAGGATTAGTGCAACAACTGTAATGTAGAGAGGATGTGTGTTATTCCAACAACACCTGCAAACTGATGACAGAGCTTTCTGTGCTGCTCAGACCCAAATAACCAGGACAGAGGAGCGTCTGCTGTGTGCTTTCATCAAACTAATGTGAGGCAGCGCTATTTGCCTTAAATCATCTGAGGGAAGCAGGGCAGGACAGGGGACGGGACACATGACAGGAGAGGACAGGAGACGGGATGGATAGATGCTCATTTGTGTTTTATAGAATACCGGGGCTAAATGTGTGCGCGTGTGGGGTATGACGACAATGCATGTGACATGCCTGTGTGGGTGTACAGCTGTACCAATGACGTAACTGGCTGAAAGCTAATTCAGAAGGTAGTGATGGTTGGAGCTGGAGGCTGAGGGGCTCCGTCAGCACGGGGGATTCTGAATGAGGGGTTTCCAGCGGTGACGGTAAGTGATGGCAGTCATATAGTGGTTAGTGGCGGGTGTGTGTGTGTGGGTGGGGGTCAGAGAGCGAGAGAGTGGGGGAAAGGGGAGGTGACTGTGCAAACTCACCCTTTCGGTTCAGCTACAGCACAGGCACGTTACCGATGCCCCCCCTCCTCTCCATCCCTTCCTCTGCATGCGCATTCCCTGGTGTCATTTCTCCTTGAGGCATGGAGAAGCCAAGACCCCCCCTCAACTCCCGACACTCACACACACCCCCTCCCCTTTCAATAGTCATTACTGAAATGCAGTCGTACACGGAGATGCGACCATTAACCAGATATTCCAAATGTCAGGACAGCAGCACGGATCTTCATATGCAGCAAGTGAATTAAAGCTGAAAATGACACACTCTCATACCAGCACTGAAAGATTCCTGGTTTTACCATCTGCACACATGCACTAATACTGTAAACACAACATTATTCTTCACATTCCCTCACTTCTCACACTCTCCACTTCAACTATCAACAAACTAATAAGCTTGACAAGCCACAGCAAGGTGTGGTCTTTCATTTCCCAACACACACATGCACACACACTCCTCCCAGTAACAGGGAAACACTCGGGGAAGTCCATTCCACCATGTGTGAACTGATGGGCTTACCTGTCCAAGATGTCATGGCTGGACGTGACTGTGGATCCCAGCAGTCCTAGAGCTGCACTCCCCACCGCTGCGGCAGCCCCGCTGCCTGCCTCCATGATACTGACTCACTGCAACGAGTAGCCTGCCAGAGGAGCAGAGAGAGAGGAGAGGAGAAAGGAGGGAGGGAGGAAAAAAGAGAGAGACAGAGAGAGTGTGAAGAGGTAGATCAGGAGGAATAGAAAAGGGTGAAGAAAGAGGAAAAAAAGAGAAATATGGGGGAAATATGAGGGATGGAGAGAGACAGTTTTGTTAGATAAGTCAGGGACCTGGATAAAAATGGTAAAAAAAAAAAAAATCGTACAGAAAGATCGGCATGGGTTTAGGATGAGAGAGCGAGAGGTGGTGGGAGGCTGGGGGGTGATCAATTGTGTGTCGTGTGTAGATCCAATAAGTCGTGCTGATGGAGCTTTACAAGGTAAGATTTCATTCAAGTGTCAACACATGGAGATTCAGGCGTGAATTACCAGCTGTAATCCACCACTCTGGTCAAATCACACCGTTTTAATAAAACAGAACGATTAATACAAGTTTACTCTCACACCATTTTTTTTATTTACTCCACAGTATGTTTCTATATACTCGCTAAGGACACCTTGATTATTTAACAGTCCTTCAACTGTAATAGGTCAGTGTTGCACCCTTTTAGCAGTGTTACAAAATAAAGTGTTGGGCACAGTTTTAAGTAAATACAATAAAGCTCCCTTCTGGCGACACAGCCCATTACTTTTGGCAATTCTCTGAAGCTCCTCCAGATTGGATGGTCATTTTACACAGACACTATTCCCAGGTGTGATCCATGGATTTATGGAAGAAACTTACTGAGAGTTTTGTAGAAACCAGTTAGTTACAACAAAAAAAAAATCAAATCTAACTATTTATTTTTATAGCTCATCTTATTCTCGCTGGCATTCTGATCTAAATGCTCTAAATCAGGCATGGGCAAACTAAGGCCCGGGGGCCAGATGTGGCCCGTTGAGCTTTTAAATGCAGCCCACCAGCCAAATTAAATATTTATTTGTTTTATCATCATACATTGCAATGTCTGTGATTCTCCAGTAGATCAGACATCAGAAAGGCTATTAGCGATTTAGCATTTTAGGTTTTATATATGACTTTTTTTACACGCCATTTATTTTAGCTCAACAAAAACAGCCCCCATGTCCAATTCTGGGACCCATTGTGGCCCATGATGTGTGATATGTGAGTGTGTGTGTGTATATATATATACATATTTGTTGTGTGTTATATATATATATATATATATATATCACACATCATATATATATATGTATGTGTGACACACACACATACATATATATACATATATACACACATATATATACATAAACACACACACACAGATATAATATATATATATATGTATAGCAAAGTAGCTCCAGGCTTCATGACCTGTGTCCAGATCATCTCATTGTTCTCATGGTTGTCTTCAATAATAAACATAGTAATGTTTAGTGCATTCTAAATCAGAATGAAAGGTTAAGTAATGTTATATTCTTAAGTAAATACATTCGCTGATTCCAACAACTGCTGCCCTGCATCGAGGCATTCGAGAAATAATAATGTCCCTTGGGTGTGTGATGGAATGAAGCTGTTTTTCGTTGTCTTGCTAAGAAATGGAATCGAAACTGCAGGAGATGCGCTTCACTGTTACACTTTCTAAGAGTGTAATTCTCCACAGCTGCCTTAAATCACAAGGTTTCCTTGCTCAAGAATCATTTGCTCTTTAAATGACATTACTGTAGCCGAGAGATTCTGAATGATTTATGGGGCTTTCTCTGAAGAGAATTATTGGTCCATATCTATGATACTTTGCAGAAATTGCAGAAAGAAATTTTTTATTCAAGGTTAACCAGTCAGAATTCAACATGGTGACTGACATGTTCGTTATGCTCCCCTGGCACCCACGCACATTTTGAATCTTGAAGCAAATAATTTCAGAAGCATTAGTTTTTTATGCGTTAAGTATTTGTTGCTTGAAAACCAATAGAATTCCCTGTGATTTCTTTTATGTCTATCAGCAGCCCTTATCTCCCGTCACTGCATTATCAGTGTACCATGACCACAGCTCTGAATGGCCTCTGGGGTATAATCGCCAAAAGTCTTCAGCACCAGATCGGCCTACCAGTGAAATACAAATGTCATGTTGTGAGGGACAAATATTAACGATAGGAATATGGTGGAATGACCTAATAGAACCGTGGAGGAGAAAAATGTCTACTGTAACACGTTTGCTGTGGCTATCACAGGCTGAGACAGTAATCCCAGGAGGATGACGCAAATGGAGAGGGTTGAGGGGAAGGTGGGAGAGCTGCACAGGAGAATAGAGCGTGGGATTCTGGATCCTTCCAAGATACACAGAGAACAGCAGGATCTACCTGTGAGAAAAACTAAGTGGCCATGCATCAAAATCTGAGCTCTCATTGGTGTCCATACTGTCGACTGACACAGACACAATAGCAGCAATCAAATATCTCCATGACTACTGTGGAAATACTTAGCTTAAACTATGATTGATTACGAGAAATGATTTTGACAATGAATCATTCCCTAAGTGTAAAAAAAAGAAAAGAAAAGATGAATCTCCTGTGTGACATTACATTGCTTTTGTAATAGAAAATAAATGTTTATCTCATACATTTGTATTTTATTTCATTCATGTTTCAACCCAGATGCAAAAACAAATAAATAAATAAAAAAAGAGCAGAGGAAATTTAGTAAAAATAATGTGTGCTTTAGCTAAGAAGAGCTAAGAAGATTCATTTTGTCATTTGTAAATCTATTGTGTGTGAGAAAGAAAGTAGGACTGTAAAACTACATTGCAAAATGAGGTTTTTTCAAAATAAAGCAGGAGTGTCAAACTCAGTGGCACAGTGGAAAGTAAAAACTGCCATGAAGTGGGGGGCCAAACTCAAGATTTATTGAAAAATTAATGTAAATATGCATGTTTTCCCTGCTCTCCAGATATTAAATGATGACAATAAACATTAAATGATGATACTTTAATGATCTTAAATGATGACAATACTTTAACATGAAATTTTAATAGAAATGAAACACATATCAGTAATATTTGTTGCTTATTCTGTCTATGTGTTGTCTTTCAAGATTTCCTTTTTATTTTCAATCTTTTATAGAACATAGTGTATGTGTTATAACACAGAGCATACATCACTAATACTACATATTCAGTATGTAAGGGCTACATATAGGGGGGCCCACTGTAGTACACATTTGATATGATGTCACGGGCCAAATATAATTACACTGCGGGCCAAATTTGGACCAGGAACCTGATTTTGACAACTGTGGTTTAAAGTGTGCAGCCCCTAATGAATCTGGAAATTAGGTTGGAAAATTTTTATGGAATTTACATGACCTGAACAAAATGACATTGATTTCTAGCCCTTCACTATTGACCAGACAACAACGGCACATGGTAATATTGACAGCTATAAACCAGCGAGCAACGTGACACGAGCACCAGGGCAGAGAGATCTGTGGCGGCAAAGGCAGATTTCATGTTGTTATTCATCTCATGTCCTCGACTACAGTAAACCCATGCTCCTAAATCACCTGCAAGCAAACAGTCTGTGTTCCTGTGTATCAGTACTTACAGAGATATGCTGTGGGGTTTAGAGGAACCCAAGAGTCATTGCTGCTAGGTTTTCAGATGGCACAGTTAGACAAAACAAAGCTGGAAGAGATTCCCATCAATACCTGATGCAGCAGAAAAGCTTGGTGACCTTGACAGAAGACAAGCGTTTTAACCATGGAAAGAAGACTAGAAAACAGGAGTTAAGATGAACCGGTAAAACAGTTAATTGTCCTCTTCAATGGTTTCAATATTGAAGCAACTGATCACACATAAATGAGTTAACCCTGTGTATGCCAAATATTTGACAGCTTGCCATGGTTAAAAATACAATAAATAAAAAATAAAATACAGAGAATCACTTATTTGCAAAGCCATACACTACCAACAAAATATAAACATTTATTACTGAAGTAAAGATTCTTACATACCCAGCAAAGATATGTCAACCCTGATAACTTGGTCTTCAATCAAAAAATAATTCCAATAAACAGATTCCGAGTTCTGACAACAGAAAAGAAATAAAACAGATGTTTATTTTTACATTTCTCCAAATTGCATGTTTGGCACAAGAGAAATAACTAAAATTAGTTAACAAATAAATATACCATATAATTTAAATTTAATATAATGATATTAAATATGCTAATAATATAATAAATAGTAGTAATAGTTAAAACAGGATTTCTTATTCTGTACAGTCATTTTCACTTTAGATCAGAATTCTCAAACTTGCGGCCCGTGGGCCAGTTGTAGCCCGTGGAGCTATATTTTTTGGGCCCCACCTTGATGTGATAGTTGAATGTTAGCGGGGCCCACAAGATCAATAGAAGGATTCTACTGCAAGTCAATGCTAAAATATGGTGTTGTTGGATGCACTCAGTGGTAGACACTATTGTGGAAGAAAGCAAGTATCACAAGACTCGTCTGAAGTGTTGTATTACAGAGGGAAACAGATTTTTTTATTATTATTTATTTTTCTCCATCTATTTCTTTATTGAACACTAACAGCTAATGTGGTCGTTTGGGGAAATCACAGTGGGGGCAGTGGCCCTCAACCTATTTATGTTTGAGACCACTGTTTTAGATAAATATTAGACGGGTTCATGATGAAACATTACATTTTCATATTTAGTTATAGTGTGACATTTTCTATCGTTTGTTCCTTAGAGGCAAATGTTGGAAACAGTGTCAAAACAATCAGATTACTTTGATTAAGTCTTCAATTAGTCAATTAGTATACCAATCAATTTTCATCATCCATCTGACAGCCACACCACTAAGTCATTAAATCATATGACCATATATTTCCATTATGACAATTGATTTTCTTTCCAGCCAAACATTTAACTTCATTCAAGGGGCCACTTATTACTATCCTACTACATTATTTAGAAAGACGGCACATTCGACTGCACTGTTTGGGTTTGACAGTGAAGGGGCAGCTCAGCATATGATAGCGGGTATGATTTATCATGGCACAGCACTGTGACATGAATACAGTTTCAACTACCTCCCTCTCCACTCAAATCTCAGCGAACATGAACATCTGTCACCATGGAAACTGTGCACATCAAAGGCAGTGACAGTTGTGCCTTAGTGTCCTCGGTGGACAAAAAAGAAATAAACTAACAATACAATAAAGAGTAACTTTAAAAATAAAAGTGATTTTTTTTGGTTGGTTTTGATGGACTAATTATCAGGGTGGTTTAAAAATAGATATTTTCTTGTTTTCTGATAAACAATTAGCATGCTTAAAGTTATTAAGCGTGGCATTTCTCAGAATCTTATGGATCCAAGAATCCATAATAATAAATGAACACAATTACAATACTGCAACCATTACAATGAAGACTCTCTGTCATCTGCTGCTACAGTTTCAAACACAGCCACTACATTTTCTTCCCAGTCCTTTGAATAATTAACTTCTCCTGAATGTCTGGTTAAATTCCCTAGTGACCAAGAAAAAAAAAATCAGTTTGACATGTTGCTGGAGCCTGACAACAGATGGTGTTTAACCAGTAATGACCTTCCTCTACTCCTGTGATCATTACAACCTGTCGAAGTCTACTAGAACTCACTCCATCATTAGTCAGAGCCCGGTTGCTTCATTCACTTTTTCCTTACTATCATCAATGAAAAATGCCACTATTTTATATTATGTTATGTCACGTCATGCATTCATGTGTATTTTACACAACTCCTTACAAAGAAAACTGTGAACCAATGGTGGGGCGTGCATTTTAACTGTAAGCCTACGGCGACATCAAAGTTTTGTGACGTCAAATTAATACTCTTTATAGTAACATCAGTATGACTCCAGGAATTGAGAATCCAAACCTATAGATTACATCATCCTTAATATAGGCTCATCATGCAACACTTCATTTCCAGAGCATTTAAAATCAATTATTCATAGTATTTTTGACATTTCAATGACAATTTGTTTCATCCCCACTGGGTTCCTGGCTTCTATTATCCACCAACATGGATCTGTATCGTGCCGCCTTTTTAAAAAAATAAAATCCATACTTCTTTCTTTTAAGAAAAAATAAATGGCTCTGTCAAACGATTTGTATTTGCGTTTCAAAATTCATCAGCAGGTCTTTTTTTTCAGTGGACATGAAGCTGTAAGCCGCCTCATGGCCTTCTAGGTAGGGCCAGCTAGAAGGATATGAGGGCATGAACAGGCTGTGTCCAGTCACTCACAGCGGGCACAGCCCTCACTATTGATTCTGAAGGCTGTGGTAGATTTCTTGGAACCTGACAACACTAGCTAGCTGAAATATGATTGGATAAAAAGTTTACATAACCTTTTAAATGTAAAAACAATTTTTTCAATAATAAAAAATACAATTTTAGTTAAAAATATCTATGATTAAATGTGTTTTTCTGAGTATGTTTAGGCCAGCAGAGAAGGCTTACATTTTCATTATTGTTATTCTCTAAATTCTAAAAAACTGAAGATTAGTTTAGTCAGTGACGTTTTGTGAGAAGACAGGGACAAGTCAATCAATTTGTAATTAGTGACATGATGGTTGCTGTTCTTCTGCCTTGGCCACCCTTGACAATCAATGGGGCCTGCCAGAGGAAAAGCTATCAGCTAAACTATTAGTCAACTAATACATATAAGGTAATACCCACACCAATCTGTACAGCTTGCCCACCACATAAAAAGCAAAAGGTCCGTTATATTCATCCAGCAGTGGCGGTGAGCCAGGCCAATAGCCTTCTAAGCTGCACTATTGATTACTACACTGTCTATACTCCATATTTATTGCCACTTACTTTTTGGACCCCAGTACTGCAGTCATTCACTTTCTTGTCTCTTTAACTTTATTTGCTGCAGCGGGCACACTGGGACAAGGCATAACCACACTGCATAATTTCAACTGATATACCTAATATTATTATATATAGTTCAGAGAGTGTGTTACCACAAAAGTACACACTCAACTTCTGACTGAGTCCCTCAGATTAGGGCTCCTCCAATCAGGACAGTGTTGTAGCTGCCAATGTGGGCCAGCTTTCCCTAAGTCTGACTGAAATAAAAAAAAAAAAAACATGCAGCAAGTTTATCTCCTGCTGCAATTTTACAGAGGTTATTTTTAACCACATATCAATAACATAGAGACTCTGAGCCTCGTTTAGGCAGAAACAATGATTTCTCACCTGTAGGCTTAAATAACTTCTGTAAAGCTACAGAAACAGTAACATATTTAGTACATTCTCAAACCTACAAAAGTCCTGTTGGCCACAGAAGTCTGTTTAATACACTGACAAGCAGTTGAGTACAGGATTTGGCGAACCACAAGGCAAAAGGGTGAGCATCAGGAAAGCTGAGTAAATGTATGAGGCTGCCAGCCAACGACAGACGCACTCTCTGTCACTAAAGAAAAGACAAGACAGTTGGGAATGGGATGGTTTCCCGTCACTGCATCAATTTAAGTGTCTCACAGAAATGGGTTTACGATGGTAAAGGAAGGTCTCACTCCACACATTATGGCCACTGGCTTTGGCCACAATCCTAAGAGCTATCGTCTGTCAAATGTAAAAGTAGATAAATAGGTCTATGGTTAAACTCCATTGGTGTTATGTGTTTGTGGAAACCTTTTAGGTTTAGGATTCCAGGTTGTTGATACAAAAATGTATCAATGAGATACTTAAGAAAACATCTTCTCTTTCTATGGCAAATGTACAATATAATTCAACAGTAGCTTGTCGTTCTATATATCCATCTATATATCTACACATCTACCTACCTATCTAACCTTCTACTAATCCATCTGCTATTTATCTATCTTCTTTTTCTTCTCCTTTCGGCTTGTCCCTTCTTTAGGGGTTGCCACAGCAAGTCAAAAATTCCCATCTCCCCCTGTCCTCTGTATCTTCTACTCCAACTCCATCTACCTCCATGTCCTCCCTCACTGCATCCATCAATCTCCTCTTTGTCTCCTACCTGGTAGCTCAATCTCTGGGATCATTCTTCTACCAATGTATCCACTGTCCCTCCTCTATACATGTCCAAACCATCTCAATCTGGCCTGTGTTGTCCCCCCAATCACCTCATTCTTGATCCTGTCCATCCTTGTCTCTTCTAAAGAAAATTTCAGCATCTTTAATTCTCCACCTCCAGCTCTGCCTTCCATCTTCTGCCTATTGCTAGTGTCTCTAACCCATACTTCACTGCTGGTTTTATGTTTATTTATCTATCTTAATCTATTTATCCACCTATCTATTTATCTTTCTTGAGACTGAAAAAAAAAATTGTTTAATGGTTTGAAGTCGCATCCAAATAAAAGACATTAGAGTCCAAGGAATGGTGCAATAAAAAAATGAAGAAGAATGGCAAGTAACAGCGGTTAAACCAAAACTAACGCACATCAGTTAGAGTAAGGCTACAGTAGGTCAGAAAGGTCAACAGCGGTTTTGTTTTGTGCTGACTTTCTGCAAACACTCCAGTCCACTGTTGTAGCTATGACACAAGGTTAACATTATAGGTGTGTGTCCGTGCGTCATGCAACAGCTCACATCACCTCCTTTATATGGTAATTATCCCTTCCTCTCACATGAGACAAACGAAAGAGGAAGGCAAAATGTGCTGACGCTCTGAGCTAAATCAGCTGACACAAGTGCATGGACCAGCAGGAGATCATGTTTACTGTAAACTGCAGTGACTTGGTCTCATGGGAAGGAAAGAGTCAGGGTGCAGGAGAAATAGGTCAAATGGCTGCACCTTGAGTGGACAAAAATAGAAACAATGTAAGACACAAAATTGCATGTCTTATAATTGACATCAAACAACAGAGGACCTTTGCAGACTATGTCTGACTGATTAGACTGATCCTACACTGGGGATATTTTGGGGGGTTATGTTAGGTTTCCAATGACATAAGCTTCTTGTGGTATAATTATTTATTAAGTAGGTTATGACGCCCCAAGCAGTGGTCTCAAACTTGCAACCCATGGCCAATATTTTGTGTGCCCCACCTTGATGTGAAAGTTAAATGTTAGCAGGGCACACAAGATTTATAGAAGGATTCCACTGCAAGTTAACAATGCTAAAAAAATTGTTTTTGTTGAATGCACTGTAGACACTGCTGTGGACATGAAACTCGTCTGATGTGCTGTATTACAGTGGGAAACTGATTATTTATTTCAATACCACAATTTTCTCTTCTGTATTGAACAATTGCTAATGCGCCCCTTTGGTTATTGACAGTGGCCAAAGGAAAAATCTAGAGGTTATTTTAAATCAAATCATTCTCCATCTTTTTCATTTTAAACCAGCGTTCTTAAACTCAAATAGGTTGAGCTGTTTGAGTTTGAGAACGCTGGCTTAAAAATGAAAAGATGAAGAATAATCTGATTTAAAATAACCTCTAAAGTTAGCCATAAAAATGTATTAATAGATCTATAGCCTTTGTTCAAATTCAAATTACAAATTACATAACAGTCAAAGAAATTCAAAGAAAAAAGAATGCATCTTACGTAGTAATCCAATGAATGGACGGCAGAAAAAACTATGGAGAACATACATTTGACAAAAGCAACACAAGTCAAGGACTTTCAGAGTTGTTGTCTGTGTGCTGGAGGAACGTATAGACATATAGTCACAAGTGTGGGTTTCATCTGTGCAGTTTCACATATTCAACTAAGCCACTGCATTATCCACTCTAAGCCTCGACTTGAAACTATTATTTTAATGCAATGTGGATTTGGCAGCGGTTGCACAATCTAATTACTTGGAACTCCAAGCACGAGAAACAAGACAGTAAAATAAAATGAGTGAAAACTTGATTGAGCCAAAGGCTGCTCCTCCAGGAGCAAGTGTGCAATGGCCTGCCATCGAATCATTGGCAAGACTACGAAGTGCACGGGTTAAAGTGTCAGGAAAGACTGAGAGTGAGTCGTCAGCTAACCCTTGGCATATAATGCTGACTCACTATGAACACTTGTCATCTACCCTAGTGATTTATCAGGAGTTTTTTCTTTTTTTCAACAAAGTTTTCAAAATAATAAGGTAGAAACACTTGGCGAGCCTGTGCCCACTCTCTGGGCTACAGTGACATTTCTACTGTCAATTATCTCTCTGGCTGCATTGGCAAGCACGGAAGGACGGACTAACAAAGGCTCATGGATCACTGACTGGATGCGTCCCCAATGAATTACTTACTCTCCTGCTCTGATTAACGAGGCTGGCGAGTAGAACTCTCTTACTGAAAACGAATCTCTCGTTTTTTTTTACACCAGACACAATTAAAATCCCAAATAACAGCACTTGTGATGCCTATTAATCACAGGGAGTTCGTTTTTTGCATGATAACCAGAGACACAAACAAATGCTGTCAGCCGTTAATTATGGGATGCCATCCATAATCCTGTGATGTGTAGTTGACATTTGATAGAAGTTAATGTACAAATGCAGATTGCAGACAGATTAATGAAAACCCTGTTCACCCAAAACGACAATTGCTGAGTCATGGTTTGAGAACTGTTTCAGACTAATATGAATTTGGTTGAATAACACTAGGGGTGATTCAAACTCAGGCCCGTGGGCCAAATCTGGCCCGCAGTGTGAGGTATATCTGGTCCTCGGGATAAAATCAAATGTGTACTAGAGTTGGTCCTCCCGTGTGTAGCCATTATATACTGTCAAAATTCATTATATTAATAATGCATGCTTTTCGTCATAGCACATGTACTAAGTTCTGTAAAGATTTACATTATAAATGATCTGGAAAGACTGATGTAATTTCTTATGTGTTAATAACATGAAGCTTTGGCTGTTCCCAATTCCATATGAAAAAACAATATTTAATATCTGGAAAACATGCGCTTTTACACTTTATTTCTCAAAACATATGGAGTTTGGCCCTTATCTTCATACCAGTTTTTAATTGTGGCCCACTGTCAAATTGAGTTCCATACCCCTCCACTAGAGACTAGATTAGATTAGATTAAACTTTGTTAATCCCTCGGGAGTTCCCCTAAGGAAATTAAGGGGAATAGTGACAAATAGGGGAGAACAATGGTGAACCCCATCCAGGGGGAGAAGGTCCTTTTTTGTTATGCAAAGTGGATAGACAGAAGACCGTTAAGGAAGAACTGCTGTGTGCAGCTGACATAGGCACATCAAAAACTATTGAGATAAGATCTCTGATTAAAAGATTACGCCTGCTCATTTAATTTACATAAGATAAATGAACAAATAACTGCCAACGGTATAATGTGCTTGCTTGCAAATTTCGTTTCATTCAGTCACTCCCTAACTCAGACCTGGGCAAACTAAGGCCCGGGGGCCGTATGCGGCCCGTTTGGCGTTATAATCCGGCCTGTCAGACTTGTCCAAATTAAGCTTTTAATTGATATTATCGTTAGCTTTCTACCTTTTCCCTGCAAAACCACAATTTCGCCAATAGATGGGCTAAAGAAGGCTTAGAGTATGTTGCCTTTATTTAATACTTTACTCGTTATTTATCTTCACAGAAATACTCAATATTTCTGATCCTGACTTGGTCCTTGACTCATATTTTAGTACCGGCTGTGGCCCGCAACACTGACATCTTTGTACACCAAAAGCTGTGCAAAAATAATGCAAGGTTTTGGATTTCTATAAGAAAACTGAAAACAGAGCTATTGAAAAAAACTCTTCTGAAAGGCAATATAACTCTTATATTAACTTTTATCGTGAATGGGTCTCACAGGGGTACTTGCACCCTTTACGGCGTCAGGGTGCCTTTCTGGCAAAGTTGTTTTAAAAAGTCCAACTAAGTGAAGACAGCATGAGGAGTGGAGAAGTAGAAGGAGGTGATAGACAGAGGGGAGCAGCAGAAAAAAGTAAACTCTCATTGTTGTGAGCATCACGCCGCGAAAGGACAATCCTCTTTGAGAGTCCCGAGACTAACCAGAACAGACACAGAAAAGACAAGAACATGTCACAGCTAGAGTATCAATAAAAGGTTCCTCCTAGGGTAAACTTACTTTCAAAGTCTTCCTGCAGTAAATCATGTTAAATAATGACGATTCCATTATTAACCTGAATAGTGCTCATCATTTTCTTTTCTAAGCGTGGAGCTGCTCTACTGTCTAAATGTCTTCATCGAAAAAAGTTAACCTGACCTGTTAACTTGACATTAGACAAAGACGCTAAATAAAAGACAATGACGTTCAACTATAATTCACTCTACGTGTTTCCCTGCTGCGTTCCAAGCTCATGCAGTGACAGCCAAACCGTCCCCGTCTCAACACTAGCTCCACCCAGACACTCTACACCTCAAAACCACTGGCTGTTTCTTGTGGTCAGTAATGAATATAATAAATCTAACCCACCTCACTGCCCGCAATGCCTTTCCCAAAGAGTTCTTATTGCTGCCTCGCTGGTCAAACCAGCAGGATATTGATCGGACTAACAGGCACAGATGACCCTAATTCCATCGGCAGTGCATATTCATGAGGTAATTTGGGGCTTGGCTGGATTTAGGCCATGACCAAGCAGTCTGCTCAGCCTCTCGCTGTGACATTAACACCTTTTGTTGTTCCACTGTAGCTTCAGGTGAGATGCCACAGCATATACAGGGTTTAAAGAAACACACAACATAAATGCTTGACTATAATATAAAGGGTCAGTCCTGTTTTTTGTTACTGCACCGCTTAAACAAACTAAGACACTATTAAAAAAAACAAAAAAAACGTAACGCTTCTGAAACCTAACCCTAAGCTTTTTAGGAAAAGAAAAATACCAGTAGAAAACCAGACTGTAGTTGGCAGTGGTGGCCTAGTGGTTAAGGAAGAGGACTTGAATCCGCAAGGCCTCAGGTTAGAATCCACCAGCTGCCAGGTTGTCACTGAGGTGATCTGATCCAGACCCACATAACTTCTCGTGGGCTCACCACCTACAGGAAGGCTGACAATATGGTGCAATGTGATTTGGGTGGTGCCAGCTGCCCCTGCAACCCGGCAACGGACAAGCAGAAGAAGATGAATGAATGAATAACTCAACTACACACCAACTGAGATCAACCAATCCGTAACTCACATGTAACATCTGCAGAGCCCCAAATGACTTAACAATTAAGGTTAGGCCATTAAAACATTGACAACCACCACATCGATCCCTTTAACATTACACAGACACCATTAAGGTGTCCCTGAACAAACCTAACACAAAAATCAATGTGAGACGTAATGTTTACGATATAGTTTACCCCGTACCATATTTTTATCCTCCTCCTCGTCCCGGTTATCTGATGCTTTCTCTGCAGACCTCTGTCCACAGCCTCAGGACAATGGTTATCTGGAGAGTGACCTTGTTCATTCAATATGCCTTAGTAAGATGAATACAAAGTTTGCCTGCCAAGAGTGGGTTTTGGGTTTCACCACAGAGACTTTACAGACAATTTAACAGCTCTGTGTATCATCGTCACACAGAATTATATGAGTCACTCAGTCTTATAACTCCCTTAGGCAAAGCTGCACTGTTCCTTGGTGAGACTACAATCTCTTCTGAAATGTCTGATGCCAGAGAAAGGCTTTTGTGAGGTAGAAAAGTAAACTTGAACTGAAGTTGAACCTTGAAGTTTCTTATTGATTGAGTACCATTAATGAATATCCCTCTGAAACTGTCGAGAAAAAGTCACAGCTTCATTTAATTCCTGCTCATATTACTTTCACTCTGGTCATAACTGCTTGTTCTGGAGAATTGACTTAAAAATTCAATCACAAATTCAATCAAGTAAAATCAAAATCAACCAAAGACAAAAAAAAGAAATCAACCAGAGACAATGAATATATTTGATGGCTTTAAAGAGCAGAGACAAAATCAGATTGTATTCTTCACATATTCCACAACTGCAGTTAGACAGAAAGAAAAAACTGCACTCAGAGATTGAAGTACTGGGTTTTCAATCATATGGGATTATCAATCCAACCAAGGTGATTATGAAAGCTTATATCAGACTGTATATAAGGATACTGTGAATGGGTGGTGCCACCACAGTGGGATTAGGGGGTGTCAGCATACTATCATCACCTCACCATGAACATATAGTAGAAATATTAGTGTTTTACAAATATTGATTTAAGAAAATATGTAGAAACCTTCTTCCGGTCTTATTCAGAAATAGATTTTCTACCACAGTACAAGCTCTGACTTTGGATAATGAGCCCCTAGAAACATTAAATGTTCTCAAACTACAACTATAACCTCAACAGCTTCTCTGGTTAACTGGACATTTCCACGTCACAACTTTATACATTCAGCACTGGTCTTCACCAGAGCATCTCCAGCCCCACCTATGAGACAGTGGCTGCCGTCATGTTACGACACAGAGCTGATCTTGACCTCAATTCAGCAGGACAACATGACACCCCACGACCTAATTAGCAGAACGAGGAAGAGGGAATCGCTGAGTGGGTGTGGCCAAAGAAGTGGGTATGGTGAAAATGGGGAGCGAGGAACATCTAAGTGAAAACACATTTGCCATCTAACTCTGCTATACTGTAGGTTTTCAGACACTCCTGGGGCTTTTACAGCACTCTGTAGTTCAAAAGCCCAAAGTGGGGAAAAACGGGCGACAATAGGATCAAAAGGAGACTTGACTGTGTACTGTAGGACTATATGGCACAAATATAAAGAAAGAGCTGTGCCAGCATGGAGTGCAGGAAACCATAAATATCAGAAATAATAGAAACAACGTCTTTCCCTATGGATCTAAATCAATAAAATAAGTCTCCCTGATTACTACATATAAAATTCTTATTAAACAACTTTGGTCTGTCTCTATTTCTGTTGTCAATTTACTGTATTTTCTGCAATGTAAGTCGCACAAGCAAAATAAATACATAATGAAGAAAAAAGATATTCAAGTCGTTTCGGATTATGATGCCCTCTAGTGTCTGTCAGTGTAAAAATTATGGAAGAAAAATCAGTTTTACAGATATAGCAGGGACTGGTACCATTGGCAGCTGTCAGGGGGAGAATAACTAATTGTTAAATCAAATTATATGTTGTTTGTCCCATCACTTTACACAGCAGAGTCTTCTTTATTGGTTCAACTACATACAATTATGTACAAAAAAACCCTTAAGGTGAGGGGAAGTCACTCAGAGCCTGACCAAATGACCATCCTGTGCAGTTACCGTACGTTTAGTTTAATTTTTAACTTTAGAACTGTTTACCCCTTATCTTCATGACTCTGAAAAAAACCCTGTCTGCACACTCAAAAGGTTGCATCACAGAAGGTCAACATAAAGACTCCAAGGTCCTCAATAAAACATCACTTAAATGCTTGTTTTCCGGCACCTATTAGCTCCAAATTCATTAATGATTCATATTTTCACATCTTCAGTCTTGCAGTGTATCTGCTCATGGAAACAGCAGTATTTAGCCTGATGACTTCACTCAGAGTTGGTGTGAACTACCGCACTGTGTGTGATGGCAGTTGAAAGCGTCTTTTCCTCTGGAGTGTACCAGTTTTAACATGAGCAACAGAAATTCTGTCCCCGACTGTTGAAACATTCTTCCCATGGCCCTGGGGCTGCACGACCTGAACAGAACTGACGGCTTTAAATTTTAGAATGCTTGACGAAGTTAACAAGAATTTCAAAAGCAATTACAGAAGTAGCATTTTCTTCGACTGAATGATAAGGGAATTTTTTTTGCCAATTTCTAAAAACGATTTCTTAATATGTGTCACTTCTGTGTCATTTCCTAATGGCAGCAGTATCCATCTTTTTTAAGTTATTACAGCAAAAATACAAGGTTTGGTGTGATTTGTTTTATTTAGTAACTTCTTGTAGATAAAGATCTTTTTTGGCCATCAAAAACCTACTGAGGGATCACATCACTTTGGAGTGTAAAAGTGTTGAAAAACAGCTTTAACATCGAGTCATTTTACACCCGCTCAGCTGCATCGAAATCCGAGATATAAGGTTTTGCAGAAAATGTATTTGAAAGCAGACATAAGCAGAATTTTTTCTTGGCACGTACGATCAATAATTTCACTGAGTTCAGCATAATTAAGCAATGTGAAAGAGAGCATTTGCTGAACCTCCTCCAGGCTTGAATTACAGCATTTGCCAATACTGTCCTGTTAGAAAAGCCTTTTCACAAATCCCAGTGCAGTGCCGCCGAGCCGGAAAACAGTATCAGTTCAACAAAAAAAGAAACAGGTTAATGAACTATTGGTGAACAATATCTGGTGATTTTATTTCTCGTGGCACCATCTGCAAATGTTCCATATTCTGTATCATAAATATGATAAGAGCATAAGTTTATAAATTATGAGTTTAGTAAATGAGCAGGAATTAAATGAAGCTGCGACTTTTTCTCAACAGTTTCAGAGGGATATTCATTAATGGTACACAATCAATAAGAAACTTCAAGGTTCAACTTCAGTTCAAGTTTACTTTTCTACCTCACAACAGCCTCTCCCCGGCATCAGACAGAGTTTTGTTTTAGATCAAAGCAGAACATGAAATTTTTTTTAGTCTTTTTTGAGCTGCATTTGTCTGTTGTTGCCAACATTGGTGTGGATTCGTTTATTTTTACGTGATTTAGTTCATTTTAACCAATTCTATTTGTTTCTGTTTGTAAGGTTAGATTATAGGTACATGCAATTTTTCAAAAATATATGGGACTGACGATTCTGAAACATCCAGGTCATGATATCCAAAAAGGGTTTGGACAAACTGGACTCTTCACACCTTTGTCCAGTGATGAGGGGAGTGACCTAGAGGAGTAGAACTACTAAAGATCCCTCTGACATCAACCAGAAACTGATCAAGTCGCAGTAGTTTCCAGTGATACATGAGAAGAAAAAAAAATGCACCTTACACAAAACCTGACTGAAAAAACAGACTGTGAAGCAAAAACAGAAGGCTATTGTGTCAAGGACTAACAATCAAACTGTGACACACGGAGAGCGTGCTGCATCGGTGTACTATCAATAATTTACACTCAAAGACAACACCTTTCAGGTCAGGTACCAGAAGCTCCTGCACTTTCCGGTGCAGGATTTGCAAGATCTTGTCACAACAAGTAGTCAAAATTCCACATTTTTTGACGAAACAGCATGCTAGTCTTTCAGCTATGTGAGATCTTTGAATCCTTCCAAGTAGTTTCATAGAACTTGCTGCCAACAAAGTCCTGAATGAGAACTCTCCATTTTGTCGATCCAATGTTATTATCCTACGCTGGGCCTTTGTGGGAATACCCTGGCAACTCACTAATCAGCAGCTATGTCAATGCTAGGATTGTTTATGGGGGAGTGGAATCTCTTTTGGGAATGTCACGGCATCCTTAGGGGCCGGGCACTGTTCACCAAACTCAGAGTGAGATGTTTTTTTCACTCTAAGAATGGAGAGTATGCAGCTCTGTCAATGTGTGGGACAAACCCCAAGGACAGCAACGTATGCATTATGCATAATTAATGAAAGTGCGGAAAGGGGCTCACAATGGATGCCGGGCCGTGCACAATGCGTCAGTATCTTAGTCTGAGGGTCAGGAGTTGTTTCTGGCTTTGTGGGTGGCTGTTGGAGACGGACACAAACAAGGAGACCTTTGAGAGTGCAGGAGGTTCCGTGTACACAACGAGAAAACAAAAGAAGTCGGTTGCGTAAGAGGTTTAAAAGATAAAAGCAACCAGTTTGCACACCTCTGTGAATTTAAATGAACACCTCTAAATGAATTACTGATGCTTAAAACAAATAGTCCTGCCAAACATCCATGAATAACACTGAACTTTTTTGGGGGAAAACGGTGTACATTCAAGAATACATCTATCAGTTCAAACAAAAAAACATACAAGGTAATAACACAACAAAACTTCTACGTATAGCTATTCTAATTTTTCTTATTTAATTATCCGACTGTGTAACACAGTGGCCCCCAACCAGTGGGCCGGGGATTGGTAGCGGTCTGTGGAAATTGGTGCTGGGTCGCAGAGAAATAAAGTTTCCTTGTGGCCCCATCTGACTATTACTTACACTTACACAGTAGGCTGGGTGTAACTGAGAAATCCATTATGTGCCCATGTACAGTTAATTTCTGGTAGGAAGATTTTATAGGTAGAAAAATGTTTCAGAACACCGAGAATGTAATTTTAATAAGGGGTATTTATCTGCCGCAACTAAACGACTAGTCCGTGAAAATAGTACGAGACATTTAACCGATCCGTGGTGCAAAAAAGCTTAGGTCACACATTTAACACCAAACAAGGGGCCAAAGGCAGGTCAATACACATACACTAAATTGGAAACGTGAGTAACCTGGGAACAGCTGGCAACTGTGAATATGCCACAGCAAGATCAGAAAGCAATAAATAGGATTATAGAAGAAGTAACAGGAATTAACTTCAGTTATGGTTTCAAATATCTGAAAATTACGCGGCTCCTGTTAATGCCGTGGGGACATTCTGTAACACACTGCGTTAGACTGTCCTACTGTTTGTTACGAACCAACTTCTTGAGTTCTTCTCAGGACACTTACTTTACTAATCTCTCCAAATTTCTCCAAAAATTCCTTTATTGAAACAAAAGCATGTGTCCCATGTTTTTCCTACCACGCAATGAAATGTCACCTCTGCATTTAACCCATCACCAAAGTGAACGGAGTGAACCCACGGAGCAGTAAGTGGGGACGGTGCCATGCTCAATGGACCTCAACCGTAACCTGGCAGTTGGTGCATTCAAACTTGGAACCCTCCAGACCCCTGTACGGTTCCTTAACTACTGGGCCACCACTGCCCACAATCCACACAAGTACAAAAGAATACACTCCTAAGGCCCATTTTCTAAAAAGCCACTGTACTTTGTACTCAGCATACAAGCTCATATAGCTGTTAGATTTCTTGCAAAAACAGAAATGTGTTCCCTTTCTCAGAACTTTGGTCAGGGGTTCTTAAAGTCACATCTAGACACGTCATTCTGTGGTTTGTTTGCATTGTTACCCCGGGTTTCTTTAGTCACCCTACATGCTGAGCAGTAGCGAAATACAAGTTATTTTTAACATGTCTTCTGTGTTTTCCTTATTTCTACTCCCAATCCTCAACACAAACAATTGTCATCTCTGCCAATCTGAGTGCTGATGCTATGCTGTTTCTTTCAATCGTCCTCGTGGACTGAAAAGGAAAATTAAAAAATACCACATTACTTGGCTCCCGGACCGTATGTTATAGCCCAGGGACGGGCAAACTAAGGCCCGGGGTCCATATGTGGCCTGTTGAGCTTTTGAATGCTGCCCACCAACCTTATCCAGAAGTTTATTTATATTACAATTTTACTGCCTTTTTCCCGCAATAATGCGTTTCCCTCGTAGATGACATCATTAAGGGTATTAGAAATGTAGGATTTAAGGCTATATACATTACTCTTACTTGCCATTCATCTTAGTTTAAACGAATAATCCACATTTCTGCTCTGGACTAGGACGCCGTGTCCAATTTTAGGACTAATTGTGGCCCACCAGTCAAAAAGTTTGCCCATGCCTGTTATAGCCTTTACTGTGATACTTCATATCTTAGTAAGATGGAAATTCTCCTATGCCTGTGTGCCCACTACCTCTCTAAAACTGTGTTCCTGCTGGGTAAAATAATAAATAATCATAAAGCCAGAATCCACTACAGCTTTTGAAGGTAAGGAAGATGCTAACGGACATTGCCAGAGAACTATAAATATTTAATACAACAGTTATAACGTACCCTAACATATTCCTCAATCACTTCATGATCATTATGTATTCACTGCAACAAACCTTGGCTCACATTCCAGCACAAAGGCTTAACCTTTGTGACAAATGTGGTGCAGTCTCCAAGATTTACAACTACAAATACTTGTGCCCTCTATCTGCAGAGATATGGCAACTCCTGAAGTTACCCTAGCAGTAAATCTGAAATGGCTTCATTCTAATCTGTTCCACTGCAGAATGTGCAGTTCCCTCAGCTGCTGTTGGACATCTAAATGTCCAACAGCAGCATTAGTTTTGCTCAACGCACTCCTTCCTGAAGGAAAACTCGATCATTTTCAGTGTTCAAGATAAGATAAAAATGTTGTAATCATGTCAATAGCGAAATAAATAAAAGTTTGTTGTTAGGAAACTCAACTCTCAACTCAATTTATAATTTTTAGAAGAAGAATTTTCCCCCCACACAGGTATTGTTAAAATATACAATGTACTAACAAAAACTGCAGCTACTCTCAGAATGCTTACAAATCTCTTTAACAACCCACAATGTATTCTTTCTTACATTGTATTCTATCCATTGCTGCTATAGAGGCAACCATTGGCTTTTGTCTGCATTCTGAATGGAAAAAAATAGTGTTCAGCTTCCACTCCCAGCTCAAATTTCTCTGCAACGAAAACAGCTCTTTGAATAATGTAAACAGAGCATTTGACTGAGCACAATTTCTGCGCCGTCTTATTTGGAAGCTGACTTACTGATTTCATGCACTTTTTTGGTAAAGCGTAAAGTGTAACACCATTTTCAAAGAATCACGACCAACTTTGCAGATATTTCAGGAATGTTCTTCATACCATGTCAAATCCTGTTTCTTTAACTTGCCTTAAATCCTGAATTCCAGCCAGGATTTAGGGGGAAATAGGGGCATTTGAAAAGACTTAAAAATGTACATGTTGTGACAGGCTGTGATTTAAAAAAAATGTATATTTTGGGCAGGTGGAAAACCTGATTAAATGAATGCAACACTGCTGAACAGTTCTACCAACACAGATAAACTTAGTAACTTGAGTTTGGCTTGTATGTTTGAGAAAGAGATGAGAGAGATGAAGTCCAATGTCATGCTAACATTCATGTTAGATCATTGGGTGACATCCTTAAATTCCGAAGGGAACAATTGTGGGATTATTAAAGTTAATTCTTTGCATCTAGCTATCTAGCTATGTATCTATCCATCATCAAAACTGGTGACTCTTTAGTGAAAATTGGGTAAAAGATCAGAGGATATATTACCCTAATGCAAAAGAGAGAATAGCTAAGAATTAACAATGTGACCTTAACAAAATAGATAAACAGACTAATAGGCAGGTCAGCAGTGGTGGCCTAGTGGTTAAATAAGCAGACTTGGGTCTGTAGGGCTTCAAGTTCGAATCCACCAGCTGCCAGGTTGCCACTGAGGTGCCCTGATCATAGCACCATCCCGACCCCCATAACTTCTTGTGGACTCACCACCCAAAGGAAGGCTCACAATATGGTGCAATGTAATTTGGGTGGCGCCAGCCGCCCCTCTGACCCGGCAACGGACAAGCAGAAGAAGATGAATGAGTGAATGACTAATAACCATTACTTAACACAAGACTTGACTAAATGGCATTAGTTTCTCTGTCCTCTGTGAGTGCATGACTGCAGTATCATCAGGACAGAGCGAGACAAGACAGCGCATTGTTCTTCTATGATGAGTATCTAAAAAGTCAAATAATCTCCCCCATAACATGACGTTAGCAGAAAAGGGTTCAAAAGGGAAGAGAGTTTCTTGCTGCAGCAGTACTTCTTTTGTTCAATACGGCACAAACACTTTATCGTCAAAAACTTTAAACAAAACTTTATGAATCCCTGTCAAATAGACCTTAGGGTAGAGTAAGTCAGTGTTTAGGATGTGAACCATGTGAAGACAAGGACCAATGTCCCTGTACGCCCAGCAAAAAGAACACGTTTCTTGGTTTAAGAGCCTTTTATTTCCGAGGAAAGACAACCAGAAAAATCTAATTAACATCAAGCACCAACACGCCAGGAATGCTTGCAAAACTGAATCAATACTGATAAGGTGTAAGAAACACAAACACTGGAAAGAGCCAACTGGCACAGGTATATTTTTCTCTTCTGCACTGATCACATGCACCACTGAACTGCAACATTGCCAGCAAAATTCCTAATCAACCATGACTTGTCAGCTGTTTCGGTCCCATCATGTCAGAGCAGCAGTGTAATGGGTCTAAGCAGTGTGTTGGTGAAGTATCAGTCACGGAGCCCGGGAAACGTTGCTCAAGATTATTTGAAAATATGAATAAAAAACACCCGTGAGCAGGGCCCTACCCCAATGCTCCTCCTGGAGATGTTCCATGGTTGGTGGTTCTACCTGTTTTCAACATCTGCTCCTCAACAAATATGGCTTGAAAAACACTGCAGGTTTATTTGACTTTTGTTCCTGATGAATACATCTAGCATAAGATCAATACAGTATTTTCCAGACTATATTAGCTGATATTAGATATTAGGATATTAGCTGCACAAAACAATTTTAATTTTATACATACATAAACCGCACCTGCATGCATCACCATATAAATAACTCATCTGAAGAATTTAGAACTCGTCAATTTGCTTTATTGGTAACTTGTTTCATTGGTCCGCTGTGACCTGTTCGGTAATTTCATTGGTCTGCTGTGACCAGGCAAAAAAACCTAATGGCTGTATGAAGCAGTAAAAATCTATATATTAGCCTTGCCATTGTAAAAGCTGCAGAGTTCCGACTGCGAGGAAAAAAGTAGGGACTTGTAGTTCGGAAAATACGGTAGGTTTTATTAAAAAACACTTTTATAATACAGAAGAGATAAAAATTCTATGACTGCTGTCTCGTTCTGGTAGAAACACAAGTGTGGCAGCACCAGAGTTTTCATCCACCGTTTAATTCAATAAACACTAAGCAGCCATAATGAGACAGAGGTTGATGGAGATCACAGACACAGTTGAGATGACTGAAAGACCGGGAGTCTTGGGGAATTATAGCAATTACATTAATTTCATTGACAGAGGATTTCAGGGTCATATCAATGGAATTTGGAGAAAAAATAACATCCGTGATCTTTCACGAGCCAACGTGGCTTTGAAATAGCTATAGCACCGTCATTATCCTCATGCAGCGTATGAATAAATCCATCAAATGTACAATGACTGCAATCAGAGTAATTAGACATTTTCACAGTGGGTGAAAAGTCCTTGCTATAACACATGATGAATGGTAAGTGTGGTTGATCCGAAATGATCCGTTTTTTTCTGATTATGATGCATCAAGATTTTCACAAGAGCGGGATTAGTCATGATCGACAGGGGAGTCAGCTTTATACAAGCTGTTTATCACTTTAGGCCCCGTACTGACCACGTCACTCGACCTGCAACTAAGCGGAAGT
This sequence comes from Paraplagusia blochii, assembly GCA_016785265.1. Taxonomy (NCBI): domain Eukaryota; kingdom Metazoa; phylum Chordata; class Actinopteri; order Pleuronectiformes; family Cynoglossidae; genus Paraplagusia; species Paraplagusia blochii. Next base: position 216,292 of record JAFBJS010001140.1, read on the forward strand.
GACAAGATTATTAAATATGTCTGTTCTGCTGGAAATGTGAGCACTGAGAAACCAGCAACGCCCCCTGACTTGTATTGTATTTGGGTCAGAGAGTCTACCGACTGGAAAATCAGATGAATTTTTCCAAGTCACTGACAAGAAACATGATCACTGCACTGAATAGACTGGATCCATGGATAATCTTTACCAACCAATTGGCCTTGTCCATCATTTTGGTACAATTTGCAGTTATCAATGTTGTTCGTAGCAGTACGACAAAGCCTTTAAAAAGCTGCTGCCTTTTAGTACTTGAGTAAAATGTGTTTTATCACTAAACATACATGCTAACCAGGTGGCAGGTGACTCAAAATGCCTATCGACATGCTAGTTCATGATACATTTAACTTGTTAGCCTCTTAATATATATATATATATATATCTGAAACATACTTTCATCCCTCACTTACTCTTCCATTTCTTCTTCATTGATTTTTAAATAACATTAGATACTCTTTGAGTATCATCAATGCCATCTGCTGGATCTAGGTCTTGTGAGCTGTTTTTCAAATGATGAAGTTGAAGTGATCTACCTTAATTGAAAACTCTAAATATACTGTGTTTATCTATATAAACTCCATATCTTACTCTATACATTAACATATGTCATACTGTCTGATTCAATCTCTATATTATTCTCACCTCAGCCCAGCGATTAGCATCTCGAAATACAATTACATCTCTAGTTTTTATAACTATTAAATCCCTTGTAGGTCCCGAACTACTTATCGGGCACCCCTGAGCTAGTGTATTAGGATACATTTACCTTAGTGACAATAAAACTATAAACAGCTACCAGATAATATGACTGGACACTATGTGTCACTTCTGATGTAGACATTTCCAATTGTAAGATCTTGGTCTTATCTGAAAGTGACTTTCATCCCTCATTTACGCCTTCATTTCTTACTCATTGATTTTTAAATAACTGCTGATACTCATGAGTTTCATCACTGCCCTCTACTGGTACTAGGTTCTAGACTACCATGGGAAACACTTCCAAAAGTAGTATTAGGAGGAAAGTACAGCAGGAGTGCAGCATAGGACAGGGTCTCAGTGAATGAAAACACTGATATTCGAGCTGAAATTTGTAGCATAATAAAATTGTGGAACTTTTAGGCTTAACCATAATTATAACTATTAAATCTAACCATTAATACCTTGATGGTTTCCATTGAAAACCAAACCCCCAGTCCCATAGAGACGTCCTAAAACACAGACGAAAACACACGCGGCGGTTCACCGTTGGACCATATGTACAGTCCACTCCGGCCATCGAACACCAAACCCCACACAACAACATTATCAGAGCAGATGGTGACGCACATAGACAGTAGAGTTGTACTGAGCTGCAGTGAACGTACCTGTGTTCTGTGCCGGGTGTTGCGTTCGTTGGCCGCCACCGGCAGCAGCAGCAGCTGGGATGAGCTTAGCTTTCGCTGTCCGTGTGTGGCACCTCACCGCCGCTGATAAACTCTACTTTCATTGCAGGTCAACCCAGCACAACCGAACACCAACCGTGGGTGAGGACATGCTGCTGTTGTTCGTCTCCACGGCCGCGGGAAAACGCGCGAACGACACCGTTAGGTTTTGGGTCAGCCTTAAACAAAAACCCCGCTCCCCCACTGGGACAACAGAGCTCACTCACTCACTCAAACACTGTTGTCGCTCTGGATATGTGGGATAAATAAAAGTACTCCTTAAAGTCCGTAACATTCACTGGGCTCTCCGTGGTGTTTCCAAGGTTCTTCCGTGGAGTTCTGGAAGATGTATGCACGGGAAAACTTGTGCGGTGTCCAGCATGTGCAGCGGAGGACACTCAGTAACACACACCCCCGAGAGCAGGGCACACTGAAGCCCAGCCGAACAAGCGGCAGCGGCGCAAGTCTTGTGCTGCCTCCAGGTACCGTCGGAAATGCTGCTTTCACTCACACATTCGGGGTACAACGGCATGTGATATCTACTTATCTCTACCTAAACCCGCAAATATACATGATTCATCAATGAGATAAATATAAGAAATGTATGTTAAATTTAAATATACTTCTATAAGGTCTTTAGAAAATATAGCCAAAGAGAAACACAAGTAAAATTCTCGGAGAGTGAAAATGTGGTTATTAGCACTGGCAATTGAAAGCATCTGGGAAATAATTGGATTTTTAACGACATGCCTAATGTAAGAAATAAATAACCAATATAAAACTGATATAATTATAAATTGGACTTATTTACTAGTCCTTGTTGTATATTAACCAATTTTAAGAGTTTGATGGCCACGTTAAAAGAAAAATAGTAAAGCTGTTAACGTGACAGTCAGAGAGTTGAAGGGACCGTGAATGCAGCCTAACTTAATGAAGCCACCCGTTAAAGTTCTTCCATTCCTACATCCATTCTCTCCCGGTCTTCTAACACAGAATTCATGGAACTATTCGAGCAGAACAGGAGTCTATTAAGCCAGTCACGTTGTTTTTTTCTTCTCGTTGAGAGTAAAGCACATCCATCACATTACATCTCGCACCTTATTCCGCTGGCCAAACATGATAAACGAGCCGTGTGGACCAGTTTTACTGTCCATACTAATAAAAACCAAAGATATGACTCAGTCACTTTTATATACTGTATATTTCCGGGGAAATAAAAACACGCCCCGCAGTCTTTGCATATGTAATTTAAATTACACATCTATGCTGTGACACAGAGTAATAAATGTGCTTTATCGCCGGCAACAAAAGTCAAGGTAATCGCCTTTAACGTACGATATTACACCTAAGGGTGACACAATTCTACAATTGCTGCGACAGATTATATTTGTTGTGGTCTGTGCGGACAATCTGAGGCAAACCTGCCCCCTAGTGGCGACAAATATTTCACACCGAAACTTCATTGTTTCTACTGCACTCAGTACTTGGATGCCATCACCTCCAAGAGACTGGACATGATAAATAGCAAGAGCTTTTGTTAAGAAACCTCTTGATGTGTCATCTACCTGTCTGAACAACGAAAACCTTGGAACTTTATTAGGAGAATCCAGAGATTTCTCAACCTCTTCAGTTATTTTTCCACTAGGCCACTTGAATGGTCTGTTGTCGTGTCAGTCAGCAGAAATGCAACCGTTTCCCCCATTTTGCAAGCAGCCAGGAACCTCTTTGGTGAAAGTGCTTACCCTTGCAGAAAGTAAATGGCAAACTCAACTATACAACATTATAGGGAAAAAATAAGTCATGAATCAATGAAATGTTGACTGTTTACCAGCGAAGAACATGGTCAACATGAACAGCGTCACTCCATCTTCTGGAATTATTTAGTTTTTTTGTCAACTTTGCCATGAAGTTAAAATCCATTCAACAAGCCTTGACCTACTCCCAGTCTTTTGACCAGCATCTAAAGAAGACGTGGGAAAACGATGGCCTGAGGGCCAGGCGTGGTCCGTTTGGCACTTTAATCTGGCCTACCAAATTATACAATTATCTATTTTCTTCTTTTGGGGGTTGCTACAGCAAATCAACATCTTCCATCTCCCCCAATTCTCTGTATCTTCTACTCTAACTCCAACTACCTCCATGTCCTACCTCACTGCATCCATCAATCTCCTCTTTGTCTCCTATCTGGTAGCTCCATCTCTAGGATCATCCTTCTACCAATGTATCCACTGTGCCTACTCTGAACATGTCCAAACCATCTCAATCTGTCTTCTCTAGCTTTTTCCCCAAACCTTCCTGTCTGTGTTGTCCCTCTAATCACCTTGTTCCTGATCCTGTCCATCCTCGTCTCTCCTAAAGAGAATCTCAGCATTTTTAACTCCTCCACCTCCAGCTTTGTCTCCTGTCTTCTGCCTCTTGGTAGTTAGTTATAGTTTCATTTATATTGTCATTATATTTCAGCTTTTTTCCCCTGCAGGGACAGGTGGGACAGGGACAAAAAATTATTAGTCCATCTCTACCCAAAGGTATGAAGATTTGAAACAAGTGAAAAATAAGAAGTTGAGTCATCTAGTTTAAGTCTGCAACACCCAAGTCTGTGAGACACCTGACAGACCGTCACCTCGTGCTTCTGAATCTGCTGATGTGAGAATACGTCACAAAAGAGAAAAATAAAACCCAGAGGTGACGATCAGCAGATCTGACTCACACCAACACTCAAACTTTCAGCACAAATGAGCGTCGACAGAGACAGAAAGTGATGTTCACTTACTCCCTTTAATGCAAAGAGGAATATAGACAGTTTTCAAAATGAACATTTGAGACAGCATGAAAAAAAAACTAAATAAATTTTAATTTACACTGTAGATTTAAAATTTCCTGTACATTTATGTCTTTGCTCTTCACCATAACAATCTCTTTTACAAACATGGTTTGTTTGTTTAGCTACTGCAGGTAATACCAGCACTGGCAGAAATAACAACCAAAAAAGGAAAATAATTAAAATAAAATAATAATAAAAAAAAAAATTCAGCCACACAAGCAAAAGTGATCACTTCAGTAAAATACACTGAGTTGGTGGGGCAATAACAGAAGGTACAGACTGTATGTCAGTAACTTAGCTGAGGGAAGGGCAGAAGGGTTGATTTATTCTTTCACATGACAAAAAAATGTCATAGATTTTATTTTAGTAGGAGGAAAACAGTGGTGAATAAAGATGGAGAGGTTTAAAGGACTGATCTCCATTTTCTTCTCTTAAGGAGGTAGTTAAACATGTCCATCAATGATTTCCACACGTACTCTTTGAATAGTCCGACCCACAGAAGTCCAAAAAGTCAATAGCGAGTGATGCATCAATAAAACGGCAGAAATCTTTGACAGACGCCTGAAGGTGAAGACATCGGACAAGCTGTAGCTGGAGACAGCCGCCTTAACTTCAATAATCTTCTAGAAGTACTAAGAAGTATAATCTTGAAGTATGATCTCTGATTACACTTCTACCGTCTACCTACAAAGCTCACGTTTTTTTCCCCCCATAAATGAAATAGATAAGGCGTAAAACATGTTAGCATTTTAGTCCATATGCATGTCATTTACCTTAGTTCACACAGATCTGACCCGGCCCACGTGTCCAAATTTAGGACCAATTGAAAAAGTCTGCCCACGCCTGTGTTATAATCATCTATGACTTCTGGAATCACCACATAAACAATGCTCTATTATGTCTTTTTTTTAGTTTGGGACGGGGTTTTCAACAAGCGTTTTCCGAGACTTAGTCAAAGCTGATGCCAGCCTCAATGTTTAGCATCACATGATGCTTTTTTTTTAGCAGAAATAAGCAACTAAACTTATAAATAAGGAAGCAAAGTTGTTGGAAAGTTGGTCTCCAGGGATTCTGGACCTCAACATCAGCAAGATGTTTTTGGAATGTTCTTAAAATATACTTAGTTAATGTTGTTAGGGTTTTTTTCCCTGTAGCTTTACATTAGTTAAACTAAAACAGGTCATAGTTGTATAGTCTTGAGGGTAAGACGTAAAACAGCATGGGCTCAACACATCAATCTACTTTATTTTAACAAAGAACCTTCTGTCATCAGTGTTGTTCCTATTCGTTGTAAGTGCAAAGTGACTCTATGAATCACAGCTTTGAACACTCCTTAAATCTGTTAAAGTATCTGCTCAAAAATAAAAGTCAATAAAGTTTGAATATTCTGTTGGTAAAGAAGTGAAATAAAATATATTTTGATATGATAACGTTTCCTATATTTGAGCAGAGAAGCCTGACTGTGATCATCTCTGCTCTCTGACAACTTTTCACAGCAAACCTCCACAGCTGAGCTGAAGAAACTGAACAGTTGACAATAGATGTGTTGCTGCAGCAACACATTGACCTGACGACCGAGCGTGAGGTGTGGAACATAAAAATGTCTAAAACATTAATGGAACACAGTGTTAGCTTTTGCACAGCTTTGGGAGATGATGCACGAGAGGCTGCAGGAGGAGAAAGGAAGAAAGGAAGGACAACAGGAGCTGAGGTTTTTTTTTTTTTACCTCCAACTATTCTATATTTATAAAATACTTTAAAGTTCATTTCCTTGTTTCTTTGGGAGTTTTTCCGTCGAAAAACTGCAGTCATTTTTTTTTACACAGCTAGAAAACAATTCCAACTAGTTTACATAACTAGTTGGAATTGTTTTCCGGTTAATTTCTTGTTTGTTTTGGCAACAAAGTTTTAGGCACATGATCACCATCAGCTGGTCTTTGTCTGTGTCGTCATGTTCGAGTTCTAATACTGTCTCTGTTAGTTAAAAAGAATACTTGTACGTGTTATTCTTCATGTCTAAAAACCAGTTTCTTGTAAAGAAAACTCATGAACAGAACACAGAGCAGAATTTTCATGAGTTTGCAGAGCAGAAAATAAGAAGAATAAAAATCCTACAGCACTTCCTGTCATTACTGCATTTACTGGCATTATAAACCTACATATCTGACACTCATTCAAAATTCATTTTGTTCAAAAATAAATAATCTTATGGCTGGGTTTTGGTAATGAGAGTGGAATGTATGAAAATATGATTTTTTTTATAAATGTGATTCTCTTGTTTATGCAGAAAACAACCAGGTGCACTAACAGACACAAGTTAGTGACAAGACAGAAGTGATAAAAAAAAACAAAACACACATTTCCTCCACAGCACAGTTATCCAGTCGTACGAGCGTTAGAAAGGAAGGTTTGAGTTAGAAAAATACCCCAGTTGACATTCAGACGATATTCAAGGTTGAGGCCAAACAATAAATATTTAAGTGCTTCTCGAAGTAACACCATTACTTCTATGAAACATCCTAAGTTTAATTTTTGTGCAGTTTTTAAATGACAGAGGAATGAGCTAACACTCCCTAATCAGTGGTGAACTCCACCCGGCTGGTAGTTAGAGAATGTTAAATCAAACCGTCCTTTTTGCTTCTAACTAATGGCCCAGGTCAAATGCACTCCATCTGAAGCCTCTCACTTGTTCATTCACTCGCACAAACACACGGTGTGAAAAAAACACTGCAGTGTGTTTCATGGCACTGCAGTCGCACCCATGACCTCCCAAGTTCGGACCCTGACAGCTCCTACACTGGACACTCACTGGACACAGGACGGCAAAGTTCCCGCCGCTCTCTAGCTGTCCTCCTCCCTGCTGTTCTGGGGCAGCGGCTTCTCTGGATGAGAGGAGCCCTCGAAGCGCTGGGAGGAGATGGCTGCTTGGTGAGACATACTCTTCCTCACAATGTCACCCTTTCTCCAGAGAGTGATCTCCTAGGACACAAATATGAAAAGACAAGTCAGAAAAAAGTCCAAAGTGAGTACTTGTACTCTTGGCTGATAAAACCATCAGCAACAGCAACATAAAAATTCATCTTTATCCGCTGATCTGTTTATGGATCAAAGGTTCTGCCTCCATAACTGACACCCAAATAACACTGCACCATACTGTCAGCCTTGTAGTATGTGGAGAACCCACTGGAAGTTATCTGAGTCTCAGAGCACCTGAGCAACAACCTTGAAGCTGGCAGATTAGAACCCGCCACAGATTCTGTCAAAATACCTTTGGCTGCAATATTTCAAGCCTCCACATGGTGGACCTAGCTGGTTTCAAAACAAACCGGCAAAGTATGCATTTGACATATTGCATATGTGCCGGAGTTTGAAGCTGCCTGATGTGATTACGAGTACAAGTAATCACAGTCTGATTGCGACTACTTGTAATCTTTGCAGCGATTATCGCAGAGTTATTTTGATCGGGATATTATTCTTATCGTGAGTTTTAAAATCATCATCTTCTCCTTCTTTCGGCTTGTCCCTTTTTCAGGGGTTGCCACAGCGAGTCAACATTTTCAACCATTTTGTTGCTGGGCTTAAGACCAACCCTAAAAAAACACTAGAGACTATAGTTTAGTTTAAATATCACAATAGTTTCGTATTATAAGCTAACCAGCCAGGGTTACACTTAAGTTGAAAATAAGTTGAACATGAGTACGAATAAAGTGTTTGCTGTGTTTTTGTACATAATTTGACTGCACTAATTAAACCAAATATAAACAAACTGAGGCCCACGGGACAGATGCAGCTTATTTGGCTTTTTGTTCCCATTCAGCAACTTTATATCCAAATTATATTATTTACTGAATAATCCTTATATGACTGTATATTCTCTGCAATGGCACATTTGTAGATCACATATCTTATGGTTGATTTTGGCCCGGGGAGCTGTGAGTGGGGACAATGCCAGACCTCAGTGGACCTCAGTTGGCAGTTGGTGGATTCCAACCTGGAACCCCAGTACAATTCCTTAACCACTAGGTCACCACTGCCCCATTCATGTTGGTTGTCATAGAGGTGTCTTTAAAACTGACTCGCCAAAGTTATCATTCATTCATCTTCTTCTGCTTGTCTGTTCCCGGGTCACAGGGGCAGCTGGTGCAACCCAAATCACATGACACCATATTGTCAGCCTACCATTGGCAGCTGGTGGATTCGAACCTGAAGCTTCGTGGACCCATGTCCGCTTCCTTAACCACTAGGCCACCACCGGCAACAAGTTATTATTAATTTAAAAGTCAAAAAGTTTTCACTGTGACATTGCGATTAGAAATTCAGCTGTAGCTCAAAGGTTGCTCGTACCTGTTGTTTAAAATAACGTCTTTCCTCCTCATCAATGAGGACCAGGTTGAGGTAGTATCTCACAGAGAACTTCTTGTTGATGTCTCTCATCGTCGGCGTCATCTCATAGCCGGCCAGGAACAGTCTAATGGGTATGGACTCTCCTGCAGCAGAGCAGCAGTGTGACAGAGTGAGTGCAGAACCAACTCAGTGAACGTGAGAGAATTTCACAAACCTTCTCTTCAGTTACCTCTGACTGGAGCTCCGTCCATGATCTCATACTTGGCTATGGTGTCGTTCTCGTGGTAGACATTTGGACCCGTGCCTGTTGTTTCCCTCTTGATGATATCGATCTCCATGTGTCTGATTTTAATCCTCACCAGCAAGAAGTAAATCTTCCCTACAATCACATCTTTGAGATGATACCTGTGAGAGGGAAACACACCTTCGGTCAGAAATGTTCGTGATGTTAGAAGAGGAGGAGGAGGTTGTTTCGTGAGATCTCCTGACTTTGATTTGTTGTACTCGAACTCTATATGTAGACAGTCCTCGATCCCCACTTCCATCTTGATGGAGGAGTTGAGCTCAGGGTAGGTGCTGAGCGTGTGAACGACGATGTCCAGCTCCTTGCTGATGTCGTTCAGTCTGCGGTTCACTGTGGCTCTCAGAAAGTAGCTGAAAGAACAAATCAAAGAACATTATTATCTCATGGACTTCAGTGTTTGACTGTGTCTAAAACCAGGAGAGAAGCAATGAAGATGATCCAACATCAACTAAAGTCACTCAAACATATGACAGAAGTCCACAAACAAAAAACATACACATAAGATTAGGCTTTGGTTAAACTGAGTCTTCTCATTTGGAATTGCTCTACTGCCACCTTGTGGGTCTATCTTGTTGTAACATTTTTATTGATAAAAACCCAGTGTCCAAAGAAAAACTTCTGCTGAGGGTAAAACGTTATCTTTAGTAAACTTTGAGATACACACAGATGATAAATTATTGGTTATAAGTAAATGTCAGGTTTGAATCAGTGTAGTGGTTAACGTGCCTGCCTTGGTAGCAGAGAGTCTGGGATCTGATTCCCACAAGCTTAATAATCTTAGTTCTTCTCCGTAAATCGTTTGGGATAAAAGCATCTGCTAAAAGTACAGATGTAAATGCAGTGGCAAATAAAAGCATAGGACTCTCCAACGTAGGACACGCAGAACAAACTCACCGTAGTTTGACATTTTGTCCAGTATAGGACTCGTACGGTTTCTCCACATGCGTGAATTCAAAGTCAAACGTCTGCGACTGCGTGAGTTCTCCCGGCCGAGCAAGGTCTTTGACCAGAGACACGAACTCATGGTGGTTTCCTCTGTCGTAGTACAGCTCTGGAAGACACCAAAGACAACAATGAAAAACAGAACAGTCCAACCGTCCAAATTCTAAATCTCAAACACACTGCTGCAGACAGTTGAGATTGAAAGAAGATCTTCATCATTTCTTATCTATAGAAAACAGATCAGTTTTTTTAACGAGTTAGATGCTGGTGATGAGGAATAAGGGGAAGAGGAGCAGCTGCAGGGTTTGAAATAAATTCATGTTAATATTACCAAGAGGAACTTGTAAAAAAAAAAGTTACACATATTTTCTTATTTGTGACAAATTGTGGAAATGATGTGAGAAGACAGTAGAAACACTGAAGCCTTATAGACCCTGTGACTCTCAACACAGTAAAACCTCTGTGCAATTAGTTACACAATTTAACACATAGATTATTTTGCTTTTTTTAAACTTTCTTCTGCAAAGATACAGCAAAACAATTAGTCGATCACAAGGCCGATCACACTGAGTCTAAATGAGGTTTACCTTGTGCATTTATTCCACCCTGTACCCTGGATACTGAGAAGAATTTAAATCGGTAATCTGTGTCATTCACCACATTTAAAAATAACCAGGAAAAACTCATGAGCCTCTAAAATAGTTCTCCTTATTATTATCCACCTCCCGCTGCTTCTGAACACTTTGACAGTGTGTGACAGAGCCAACGAGGTGAGGCAGCTTCAGGCTTTATTCAGCTGTGGGTCATGTGAAGAAGTGTCAGGGACTGGGGAGGATTCTGTGACATCAAACACAGCACAATTACAGCTACGAGTAAAGCTGCTTAAAATGTGAAAAGTTTTAGTTTAGGGTTAATTTGGGGGAAACGGCAATAAAGAGAATGAAAATAATAGTATTTAATAAACAGATCTTAGGTTTTAGATTTTCAACACTTTATACTGAAAAGTAAAATGGCATCACTTGACTTTAGTGAAGCCTGGATGTCATTAATTTTGACAACAAATCTGAAGTGACGATGTCATTTTTACTAAGTTTTTCAAACCATACGGCGCAACAGGTTTTAGGGTGCATTAAGTGACATGGAATAGAGGTAGATTCTTCTCATCTTGGTTATGGAAACAAGGTGAGAAGAAGAAGAAGTGTAGTGGTAAGCTAGCCCGTCTCTGATAACACAGAGAGCAGAGAGTCTTGGGTTCGATTCCCAGAGAAACCACAAGATTGGTGCTTGTCAAGGGCCTGTTAACAGCAACTGCTGCTCTTAACAATAACTTCCCAAAATTGGGATCGTTAAAGTATCACTTTCTTCCGTTGTATTAATCCCTCAGATGTATCCTTTAGGGAATTTCCCAAAGGACTTCCATTAATTAAAATGAAAGCAAACTCCTTGTCATTGTGATTCACACCTCTGTATTTAACCCATCACCAAAGTGAACAGTTTGCAGCTTTGAGCAGCCATGGAGCTGTGAGTGGGGATGGTACCATGCTCATTGGACCTCAGTCATTACCTGGTGGGTTCGAACTAGAACCCTCTGGACCCCAGTCCGGCTCCTTAACCACTAGGGGACCACAGCCCCAATATAATCAGATAGGTCAAACCTTATCCTACTCAGTAAGAATCAACTTAAAATACATAACAATACACATTTTTTCAGTTCACTACTCTTTCACAAATCTAATACATTCCTTATCTTCAGTGTCCGAATCTAACATTTGTGCAATTTTGACGCCAAACATGCATCTTGTCATTAGCGAAGGATTTGTTGCTGTTACTTTGTCGTTCAGTGATGATTCCTTGAGGCCTTAGGTTAAAATCCAATTTCGTAACCATGTCTCTCAAGGTTACACAGTGGCATTTTCTGGTTCTTATACGCATATCACAACATTACATTAAATTGAAGCTTAGTATAGTGTTAATACGTGCAGTTGAATCACAGTATAGTACAGTATTACGCCGTGAGGCTCCTGACTACAGTAGCCCTAATGCTCAGACGATCCATCATGTGGTGCGGAGTCACAGGTAACATTTAACACATTTCTGAGCTCCATTTGAAGACAGTAAACTTAAAATTATAAGGCACACTAGTGATTAACTACAAAATGACAGGTTTTTAGTGTGTCATGTAACCCGGAGAAATACACTGTGCATTCAGTGACATTTTCATCAGGTTGACATGTACATCAGTATGTGCTCTTTGCATACTTTTAAGCCCTTTAAGCCACTCCAATGTCTTAATAAACACGATGAAACTCTTTTACTGAAGCTGGAGGACAGAGTCCAACGAGAGTCCCAAAGGTGAAACATGACGATGAGCTGCCTGGACTACAGTGACCTTTAAAATGTAGCAAAACAGGAATCTCTGTACAGGATGTGACTCGTAACATACTGTATCTGTAGAACCTGCATGGATTTATGACCACAATATAGATGTTGACGTCTGTGTCATGCATTGACAAATTTGTCAATTTCTCACAGTGAAATAAACAGATTTTAACATTTCAGAAAATTTTCACAAGTCTTGGGACAGCGGTGGATAAGTGTATGAGGAAGCAGGCCTGGGTACACAGGGTTTAAGGTTCGAGTCCACTAGCTGCCAAGTTGCCACTGAGGTGCGCTGACCATGGCATCCTACCCATTCAAAGCTGCCCACTGTTCGCTTTGGTGTTGGGTTAAAACAGGTGTAGGTAACTATTTTGACTCCTTAGGACACAGTGAGTGCTGAAATTTGACACTGGGGCCAAGAAGCAGCAGATAGTTTGGAGTGATCTAAGACATCGGTTCTCAACTGGTGGGTACCGACCCAAAAGTGGGTCGTGAATCCGTTCAGAATGGGTCACAAACAGCTGGTCTCAAATCAGCTAAATAATGTGAATCTGCTGTTGAGCATTTGTTTTATTTTAGAAATTCTGTTATTTTGAAAGGCACACATCAGACACGCGCAGCCCCCTTCTTCGGTAACCATGGTAACTGTCACATGATTTACGGTTGTTGCAATGAGTTCTGTTCTGTTCTGTATTGGTAAATGCTGGCATTGCAGGAAAAAGACTGAAACATGATGATAAAATAAATTAATGGTATAATTTGGACAGGTTTGGTGGGCCACATTGACTAACCTAATGAGCCACATCCGGCCCCCGGGCCTTAGTTTGCCCAAGTCTGGGTTATATACAGAGGTCAAATTTCACAGTGTGCATTGGTGTGTGTGTAACAATGCCACAATAACAAGGAGTTCGGTTTCCTTTCATGTCAAGTGTTAAATATTGTATCTGTGGCTGCACCGTCCGTGCATTCTCTTTGTGTTCTCAATGTGATTAATCACACTGCGCTCATGTGGTCAAAGGCTCTGACAAAACACTGTTTGCACGTGAGGACTCCATTTCTTCACTGCACCTCACCTCAGATTAGGACTATGGAGAAATAGTCAACACGGTGTTGGATAAGGTTTTGTCAAAGTTGCACCAAATGTTTGACTTGTTGTACAGTTACGTTACCACTATGACACCGCATAATGCAAAATGCTACGGTTTATTTTGGTTGACACTTAAACTCTGAGCTGCTCATCATCGTCCACGGGGGCCTGGGCATTAACATTTTTTGAAAGCAGGAGGTCAATGGTCGTTCCGATCTGCTGGCCAATGCCCGATGAGTCAGCTGACGTCAGCAACCGTCTCGCTCTGTCACGAGACCTGCGCTTCAAACTGACACTTGTTGTGACAGTGCAGTAACAGAGCAGCACAGTGTTGTTAGGAGAGTTTCTCCACTAAGACTGCAGTAATCAAGTGCTGAATGTGAGTGTAGCCTGTAGCTGTCTTCATAAGCTCCCCTGTCAGACTCGATCTCAAGAGTGTGCAGCGCAGGCCTCTTACCTATCTGACCCACAAACTCGATCTTGATGCCGTTGTGCTCCAGTCTTTTTCCCGGGTACTTGAGAGTAACGTTCACTTTGCCCGACACCGTTTCTCCGTCGTAGAAGAGGAAATATTTGTCCTTCCTGCCATCTTCGCTTTTGTGCTCAGCTTTCTTTCTCGTCTCTGCGTCATTCAGGACTATGTCGATGTCCGCGCTCTGTCCAAAACCGAAGAAACTCATGTCTGCTGCTGCAGCTGATAAGAGACAGCTCGGTTAAGTGCTGCTGTTGAGCGAAAGGATGTGCAGTCCTGTGCGTATGAACGGCTTCCCTGATATTTCAAGAATGACGCTTACAACCCGCCCACTGCGCATGCGTCCGCATTTTCCGCATAAAGCATATATTAACTTTTATTTCCATATAAATTAATTTTTTTGTCATATCGTCACACAAAACGCTTTTATTTTTTATTAAAAATCAATACAATGTTTATTGAACCAGTACATTGCATTTATATGTGTTAGAGAAATGCGCTTTTAAGGCGCAGTAGCAACAGGAGGGAAGAACAACTGATGCTTGAGCAGAAGCGGTTGCAGATTAAACGGTTAGCCCGTTACTTAGAAAAATGAGGGAATATAATGATTTATTTTTAGGAATCATAGTTAAACACACGCCGCAAACACGAAATTTACTTGTGGTTCTAGAAGTGTCTGTTAAGTTTCACAACAACTCTGCCAGTTGTCGTGCTATGTGCGTCGCTGATTAAAGTCCCCAGTAGCCTCAGGAAGACAACCGGAGAATAGGGAGAATTAGTTTATCAAATGTATATACGTTTACTTGGTCTTGACACAATTACAAAGTAAACACAATTATTTTAGCAAAACCAAAATTATTTAACAAGTGACCTGTGATTTAACTGAGTTTTTACACGGCTCAGCTTTGAATACAGGCTGTGCTTCGCAAAATACGGACCCCGGTGCATCAAGCATGTCGGAACCTTGAGTCGTTAGAAAGTCTTTTTATATACAGCAGTGTTCCCCAAACCGGTCTTTTAGGTGTAGCGGATAAATACACCAAATTAAAATGAAACGCTCGACAGAACTAGATTATTAGGTATACAAATCACCTTGTTAACCTGCATAGTCAACAATTACTTAATCACGTTAGTCTTTTAACGCAGAACTCTCACTTCCAGGTGGCGGAGCAGTTCTAAAGGCTTCATTAAATAGTTACTTATACATACATAAATAGTTACTTATACATACATATACGGTACTTTATGTACCGTATATGTATCATAATATATAATACATTATTTTTTTTATCACAGGCATTTTTCAACTTATGCCTAGATTGCTATTAGTATTTAAAAATAAACCATATTTTTTGTGCGGTACATGTAAAACTAAATAATAAAAATGTAATAATAATAATAATAACTTTACTTATAATTATTATAATTATTACTATTTAACCGCCAATCCTTTTGTTGGTATCTTGAAACCACTTGTGTGTGATTGCAGTGATTCTCCACTAGAGGACAAAGCTGACCCACAACAGTAGAAGGGCGAAGCCAGACTGTCTATCGTTTTTTTTTTTATATATCTATGCATTTGAAACTTCTCAATATTTTTCCATGTGTATTTATAGTCGTTATAAATAACTATATAATCATAAATGGTCATGCATTTTAGAATCAAACCAAGATATAGATTGTAATTTTATTTAAAGCTTCTGAAAAACGTGATTATGCCATAATGTGGATCATTTTGTTTGGACACATTTATTCATCTTCATCCTCTTACCCATTACCAGGTCTCAGGGGCAGCAGTCTCCACGACTGCCACCCAAATCACACTGCACCATAGTGGACAGGGACTGGAACGACCAAATACATCAGCAACATAATTTATTTATACCTAAACTCGATATATCTCTTCAGGGAACAGCTACTCATAACTGAGTAATTAGTTCTTGTGACACTTGTGAGTCAACAGATAAACTTCTCCCCTCAGGCATCTATTCTCCGATCTATCAGCCAAAGTACGGCAGCAATCTTTCAAAAACAATGACTCACTTTTCAAACAGAAGCAGGAAAAACATCCCACAAATCCAACACCCTGTTGGACCTGACGCTCTGACAGTCATATGGTGAACAGTTGACAGTTCTTTTCTTTTTCTTCGGAACAGATGATCTCTAACGGGCACGGTTCCTTTGCGAGAGGGCAATTTTTTTTTATTTTTGGTGCTTTGCTCAGCACAGCATGGATAAAAACAAATATCCTGTCAATGTTTCCCACCATGACTACAGTCTCCGTCTCCATTCGTCAAGAGCAGGCACATAGATGGAATGCATGTACGGTCTATTGATGTGGAGATCACACTGGTGGATCAGCTGATGCTGCTGTTGCCCTCAGAGGGTCACTGAAGGGGCTTTGAGAAGAGCTCATCGCTCTACTTCTCATCCAGTGATCAGTCATTGCACTGATGTTTTTAATCAAGACGCCCAAAGAGCTGACGTAGTCATCCTCATGACAGGGGTGGAGATTAGACCAAAATGAGTTCAGCTGAGATGAAGTCCTGGGAGGTGGAGGCTCCTGTGTTACCCCAGCAGCTGACCTTATATGAACCTCCAGTCTCACATTGTCCCAGTTCCAACCTCTTCAGAGTCTTCTGCTGATCCATCCAGGCACGTTTCTGTCCATCCATCCTTCTGGGTCATTGAAGGAGCCTGAATTAATTCACCCAGTTGTCCATCATTGACTAAACAATAACCAGCAATTCTAAATAAACATTTTAAATGCAGTTAATGACCTGGACCAGATGTTAGTGACTTGTGCATCACTTTCAATCCTTATCGTATGTGGTATAAGGTCCAGGGACAGTGTTTTATTATGGATACTGTCCATCTCTAAACACTGTCTCATCTCACCAACTAGCTGGACTCTTATTTATGGCCGTCGACTCCCCCTGACAAATGGCAGACAGAGGTCACGCACCCTGTGTGTGTTGTCCCTGTGGGTTAGCGGGCTGCTGTGGGGGATGGTGTAGGAAAAGGGAGCAGAGGGTCATCGTTAGAGAGCGTAATCACACAGGTGCTGTGGATCAGGGTACAATGGCTTTTATATTGTACAGCAGGTGTGCGACCATTAGGTTTACCAGGATCTACCAGTAGATCTCTAAAGGAGTGCTAGTAGATCTTGAGAATTAACCAAAAAAAAAAATTATAATTGTATTTCAAGATGATAATCACTAGGCTAAAGTGAGAATCATATAGGTATTGAGTCCGGATGTATAACATATGTTATATGTTAATGTCAGTGGTGGGCCCTCAGAGCCAGCAAAGCCTTCCCAGCTGGCCTAAACATACTCAGAAAAAACACATTTATAAATATTTGAAATACAATTGTATTATTTATTTTTATTAATATATAAAGAGTATTTACATTTAATTTATCCAATCATATTTCAGCAAGCTAGTGTTGTCAGGTTTCATGAACTCTGCCAGAGCCTTCAGAATCAAAAGTAAGTAATAATAAATAAGTAATAATAATAAATAAAATTAGGAAAGTAATTGTATTTCAAGCTGATAATTACTGGACTAAAGTAAGAATCATATACTGTAGGTATTAAGTCAGACAGTATAACATGTTATATTTTATGTCGGTGGCGGGCCATCAGGGCCAGCAAAGCCTTCTCTGCTGGCCTAAACATACTCAGGTTTCATGAAATCTGCCAGAGCCTTCAGAATCAAAAGTGAAGGCTCTGCCTGCTGAAAATAAAAGTAATAACAGAATAATATATGTATTGAGTCAGACAGTATAACATATAAATAATATAATGTTGAGAGTAAGCTATCCAGTTTATATAGGTAAATATATTTATTGTTTTCAATCTTGGTAGTTCACTTCAGCCTGGTCATTTGAAAAGTGACTCACAAGACAAAAAAATGTGGACACCCCTGGTTTAGATCCAGGAAAAAAACAAGAGAGTTGTTTTTAGGGACAGGGAAAGAATCATGTCTAATAAGTTCCCAGTGATAGATTATGGCTTAGCATCAACTGTTGGTGGGAAGTCAGAAGGACCGCCACACTCAACAGGATTACCGCAAACTCTGTCAGACTGTAACATGGCTGAGAAACGTGAGAGGTGTTGTGATTGGTCGTGCAGATCCTCCCCAAGAAGTAAACACAAACACAATTGTTTCCAGTAACATAGGAAGTGAGTTTTATTAATCACAAATTTAGTGGTAGCAAAAAAAAAGAATAAGGGACTTTATTCTGTACTGTTATTATTATTATTATTTAGAAAATCTTTTTTTTTTTACATTTACTAGTACCAGTGTAGTAAAAAGTGATGACATCACCGAGCTGAAAAGACAACAGTGAGGTTATCTTAGTTTAGTCTAACTCATGCTCCAACACAGAACACTTTTAAAAAAACAACCACTGTGTGACGAAAAATAATCAGTATCTTAGTCACTGCTGACCTACGACACACCCAGCACATCACTTCTGCTTTACAAGGCTTGGATGAATAAATCAATACATCCCTGTGAAAGACTTTCTAAATCATAGTTCCGCAAAACTGCTTTTACAAAATGGGGGGAAAAAAAATTATACACCGTCAATACAAACCAATAGTTGTTAAAAACATACTGCCTTGTTGGTATCTTTCGGTAACTCTAACATTACAGTACCACATTTCTTTACCAAAAATAAGTCCCGCTATATTTAGGCACTAGTATACTGTATTTCTACATCTACTCCAACATGTCCGACCTTCATATCTATGAAAAAAAAAAAACAACATAAAAAGTATTTACAAATTTGCAGATATGTAAAGAAGTGAGGTGGGGATTTGTGATGACATCATTCCTCTTAAACACCAAACTTGTCAAATAATCTTTTTTTTTTTTCAACCACACACAGCCTGAAGAGGGGGAGAAAAACAGAGAAGGCACTTAAGAGGAATGAAGGCGTATCTGTGTCTGGGACGAAGTCCGTTCTTAAACTGTTGTTTTTGTGTTTGTGTACTGGTGTTTGTCCAGGTTTAAATCAAAGATAGAGCATTCCTATGTGCAAATCTTGGGCTGATCGTCTCTACCATGACTGATACTAGGTTAGCATTTTACCACAGCTGACACAGAAACATTCAAAACAGGTGGAGAGAATATTACAGAACAGCAGATGAGGTTTTGTTTTACGTGAAACCCCTAAAAAGGAGCAAAAGATTTTTTTAAAAATTGCAACAAAAAGCTAGACGACAACCGCATACCTGCCCTGGGACAGTAGACCAGGGGTCTCAAACTCAAATAAGTTGAGGAACTCATGACACCTTTGTCCAGTGGTGAAGGGAGTGGTCTAGAGAAGTATAACTACTAGTGTTCCCTCTGACAACAACTAGAAGTTCCTCAATTGAGGAATGAAACGTCATTCAACTCCAAGAAGAAGTTTAGTTGCTGACAACTTAACCCTTTATGGAGAAGTTGAGGACCACCACCCACACCATCACTTCACTGAAAGGCCGCGACAGCTTTCAGTGTTTAATACAAAAGACAAAATTTAATAAAACATTAGTTTCCCATAGATTCTGTGTAATACCACACTGAACCAGAAGGAGACTGTGGACCAGGGTTTTGAGAACTATAGGATTTACCATAAAATGTGGAGAGGAAATCTCTTCACATCCAGCTGGGGGCCACAAAATATTGTTCCACGGTCCACAAATGGCCCACGGGCTGCGAGTTTGAGACCCCTGTTGTTGACCATACATAAAAGATAGATGCTCTGGATGTTTTGGCTGCAAAACCAGGCAGATATCTATTAGAAAATGTCTGCCCAAGTCTCTCATCTAATACTTCCTGTCTTTACTACTGGCTTTGAAAACCACAGGACGGTCAGTCCATGGACGAGGCTAGAGAAGTGTAGATGATGAATGAGGAGCTGGAATACTTTATCCTGAATTAATCAAGCAGGTTCCATCTCTATGATCCCAGCTGAGACACTGTGATGTGCAAAAGCAAATGCAACAGGGAATGACCTGACTGTAAATGTCTGGTTACAACAGGTTTGTGGGTGAATGTCTTCTGGTGACTGTCCTTGACTGACCAATCGTGTTGAGGCAGCCGTTAGCCAGTGTTCAATTGCATTTTTAGCTCCTCCCCCTCCACCTTGGATGACACCACTATATGATAAAATGCAACTTTTTCTCAGCGTTTAAAATGGAAAGAGCTTCATATCGCCTCAAATAGGATTGTTTTTTTTTTTTTTTTTACATTTTCACCACTTTACATGATCTTGAGTGAGAAAAAAAAATCTATATACAATCAACGCGAGCGTTAACCCTCCAGACCCCTGCTGTACGGTTCTCTGCCGCTGACGTGTCTCTTCACTTTTGTCTCCAGCTTTGCTGACACATGACAAAAAGTGAAGGATATTTAATTTTATTTTTTGTTTTTTTATCTACATCATGTTCTCTCTACCAATGATCAGACATGTAATCAAGTCTACTCTAATCAAGTATTAAAATGTTAGTCAAAATAAAGGTCAGAGATTGATAAAGGTCAAACTGTGTCCTCTGCTGTTTTTGGCACCCCTAGTTGTGAGAACTTTCAAGGTACAGCGTCTAGGATTTAGCAACATCTAGTGGTGAAATTAGACAGTAGTCATCACACACAGTAACACATCTACTGTTGGACAACGTAAAAGCACTGACAACACTGACAGGAACCTCTGATGCACCTAATAAATGTGCCCATTATGGCAGTGATCCCCAACCACCGGGCCGTGGACCGGTACTGGTCCGTGGGGCAATTGGTACGGGGCAGTAGATATAATACTCAACTTACACAATTTACTTTTTATTTATAATTTCACGCTAAACTGTGTTTTGTAAAAGGACCAGATCCCCTAATGTTGGTGTATCCAGGACAAGTCCAATATGTCAAATAAATGGCAACTGACCGCCTCCTTGTGGCGCCTATCACAGTGTAGGTATTCTCTGGACAATCGAGGACGTCCACACTGTAGTGTCTCTTCAATTAGGCAATGAACCCTTAAAAACTGCTTTGCCACCTAGGGGTGAAATTTCTGCATTTAAAAACAAACCTATTTCAGTGAAAATCAACTTTGTTTGGCAATTAAGTTGCATACAGAGTTGATAAACGTTTATTATTATACTTAAAAAATGCCACTTTTCTTAACGTTTCTTTTTCATTTGTGGTATTACACCTCAAAGAACCGGCCCGCGAAAAAATTGCCAGATAGGGATTGCCGTAATTAGGGTTGGGGAACACTTCACGATGGGACTCCACATGTGTTCAGTCGTCAGTAAAGACATTTTATGTTATTTAACCATCATTGCAGATGGCAACTGATTAAAAACTATAATTTGAATAATCTAAATGAATAAAATCTGAGTTGTGTTTCTGTCTTTTTACTGATAACATAAAATCATTGATTCAGTTGAAAAGTCACTGTTACTGAGCCAGCAGTGTTCAAACCATTTCGGATGAGAAGGGAACAATAAAGTAGCAACTTGTTACATTATCAGTGAATTGAATTTTCCATTTTTGCGTCACGCATTAGTGAATGGAATTAAAATTAAATAACATTTTTAGATTCTTTTCAGATCTGGAAGGTTAACTTCATCATCATCTGTACTGTGGTGTATATAACACTGTAGGTAAGACAGAGGACACTCTCGCGGACACAGTAACTGTGTGTTCAATATATACAGGATCAACAGCAAGCATAGAAGGACACTTCAACTGAAGAAAACGCAGCACTGACTGTGGACAGTGTTTCACAGCATTTGACTGGCACTCAGTAAAAACCTCTGACTAAGACTATCTACAACAGCAACATGGAAGTCTGTGGCCTCACACACTGGAAGTTCTCAGCCGAGACATTAAATATGTAAGACTGCCGATCAAGAACCACATCTGGATATGCAAATACCACTACTGTACTTCATTTTTTTTTTTTGTCTTTTCATTTGTCCTCAACTGATGTGACTGCAAACGTGTAAATGGTCGTCGCAAAGTGGTTAAAGTGTTACAATACTTTTTTTTTTTTATCTCTCAAAATCCACAATCAAATAATAATAATAATAATAATAATAAAAAACACATGTTAGTATTTTACAAATATTTAAAAAAGTAAACCTTTATCTATAGGCATTTTAAAATATTTTCCATCAAAAATAGTCTGACAAATTTCAACAGTACAAAAGAAATGTTATACAAACGACAAATGGTTTGAAGCTAAAAGTTTACAGTAGAAATGCATCATGATAGAGAGACAGAGAGAGAGACAGGCAGAGAGAGAGAGAGAGAGAGACGCCTCTGTTCCTCCACCTTTTCGTTGGCGTGAAAACCATGCAGTAACTGTAAAGTGAAAGCTCCATAATTTACTAGAAGAACTGGGCTGGTGGTGATGAGACCTGACAAATTCAGCCCAGTCCCGTACATATGTAACAGCTTTACATGTTGTTCTGTGAAATCTTGTCACCTTTGGCAAACTTGACTTGTTGAAATTTTGAGTCATGCTGAGAGCTAAAAAAGCCAGGGCTGCGGCAGCTCCGTGGTCAGACGGCGAGGAAAGCGCTGCCACATGTCATGTCTCTCGCTCGCTCGGCACAATGCCCCCCCTTCATCGTCTCTCCGCTCAGATCACAAACGACGACTTGTGTCGGAAATCACCCTGCGGAGAAAGAGCAGAGCCACAGGAGCGACATTAATCAAGTGACTTGCAGCTCCTTTTTTTTTTTTTCCCCCTTTCTGTTCACATTCTGCTTTTTACCACAACCCTCTGTGGTATAGAAGTGTCGCCATCTATGGTTAATGTATTAGAGGGTCAGATTAAAATCTGGGTGAAGAGGCTGAGGATGGAAATAACTGACATTGTTCTGAGGAGCAGAGATAAAAAAGATCAACCAGGCGACGGGTGTATACGACAGTGCATGTGATGGTATCAGCAGCCGTGACACGTGAGGACTTTGTGAAAGTTCAACGTTGATGTTGATGTCGGAGTTTGAACATTAATTAAAAAATCGGCTTCTGCTTTGACACCTTAACCCTGAACTCCATTCATTTTTCATCAGAACAATGACAGACTGCACAGAGAGCAGAAGGGCATCGAACAAATGACTGAATACATTAGCTTTGTCTCTGAATAACCAACCAATCAGCATGAAGCCAGGATAGTCCTAAAATGAATACATACATGAACACGGATTCACAAATGTATTTTAACAATCAATACATAAACCACATTTCACAAGTCAAAATACTTTTGTGTTGGCGATTGCACATTGAAATCGTGCTTTTAATTTGTGAAACTGTGCACATTCATGTGTTCGGGCCTTTCAGCAGCCAATCAGACGGCTTATTCGTCTGCAGCCAATCACACGGCAGTGTCCCCATGAGGGTCCGTGTATATATGCTTTTTGAGACTACTTATACTACTCATACTAGAATTGTGTCAAAAAGAACACACGTGTGCGCAGATCCATGAGCGCATTCTGAGGAATTCACAGATGCACTTTCAGAATAAATGCACGAGCGCGGACTCAAAAAATCTATTTTGAGGAATTCACAAATGTATTTTACGATTCACACATTAGTTGTATTTTACTTTGGCTATTCTTTGACTAGTACCTATTTGACTATTCTGAGATACCAATATAAAATACAACAAAAAAAAAGCTAAAACAAAAAAACAGCTAATAAAATATGTTTTGAATATAATTAAGCTCCAAATATTTGGTGATTTAGGTCATTACTGTTGTCAACCACATTAATCCGTCTACAGCTCCTGCAATTTCTTTGTCAATTGTTTAATTCAGCTTGTTAACTCCAGGGTTGTTTAATCTCCTTAGTTTAGTGAGAAACTTCAAACTCAAGCCTCTACACACAAGTGCATGTTGGTTGTAGAGATGGCGGACTTTGTCACCGTGTCACTATGGTAAAATACTCCAAAAATGTTGATTTATCTCCCTAAAAAAAGGATAAAACTAAGAAATTTAGTTTGTCAGCCCTTATAATTATATATTTTTATATCTATTCTTGTACTGAAGACCGATTGACTCCCTAGACTTGATGGGATCCAACCTGGATTGACTTCTGTACATTATCATGACATGATGTCTGTCTACAAACCTCATCTTCTGTCCTGACGTAGTCGACTCCGTCTCCTTTGGCTGGAACTTTGTAACTAAAACACAGAGCAGGTTGATTTCATTTTAGATTTTATGGTTTCAGGGCAGGTTCACGTCTGATTCAATAACATCTTGTTGGTCTTACTTATTTCCTGTCTGTTTTTGACTGGAGAAGTAGCCTTTCTTGTAGGCGCAGCAGATGCCCACTGTTATACACAGGAGTACGACCACCACCACCAGCACTCCCACTATGATCCCCAACATATCCACATCATCTGTGGAGCACAGGTAAGAATTTACACATCAAACGGCAACATCTGCTCCTCCTGCTGCTTCTAGACTGGAGTAGCTGGGGTACGATCTCCCTACGCTGGATCAGTGACACACTTACACACTTCCATCGTTTGTGGTAAACACTCAGCGTATCCTGCATCGTTCTTCGCCCGACAGAAATACTCTCCGGCGTCTTCTTTCCTGACTGCAGTGAATTTCTGCATATAAAAAAACCCACACATGCACAAATATTTCCAACATGGTCTTTTACAGACTTGTACAAAAACACAGAATTTTTGTTCCCACTATTAGTTTTAATGTGTATTATACATAAAAAGATTTATTGAAGTACTTTTAATCCTAATATATAAATATATAAAATACAAAAATATAGATATACAAATGCATTTCATCATATTTTTAGATCGATAGACAGACAGACAGACATGTATGTAGGAAGATAGATAGACAGATAGACAGATAGATAGACAGATAGATAGACAGATAGACAGATAGATAGACAGATAGATAGATAGATAGATAGATAGATAGATAGCACCAAACAAGAGATAAATACAATAAGTAGGAAAACGACCAATACAATAGAAATGTCAGTGATTTTTTAACAATTCACTAATAAATTAGATAAAATATTTTGTGCATTAAAGCTAAAGCGTAAACTACTTAATTACACAAATGGGAAAAAAAATTAACTTGACTCTCAATAGATGAGCGAACAGATGAGGAGAAAGTGATTGAGGACATAAACAGTCAGTGTAGCCAGGCCCATGTGCTTCCACAGTAAAGAGACCCAGTGGTACTGCTGTCATTCTTTAAGGGAACATACCACAGGAGGTAGTGGTGCTGTGTTACATTAGCCATTTAAAAACTACATTAAACTGTGGGTCACTTCCTTCTTTGGCTTCCCCACGCTGTCTTCACACATGTCTTATTTTTAAAACTTTTTTACCTATTTTACAACGTTCAGATCCTTCAGATGAAAAAAAACAACAAAAAAAAAATCTGATGATTTATTTTCTCAGCTCAACAATTCATAATAATTTATCATGAGTGGATGTTTCAAAGTCATATATATATATATATATATATATATAGAGAGAGAGAAATAATTGCTTAAAAAACTTCACGTATTTTGAAAGAACCTTTTCAGGAAGGGCAAGGGATAATGAAGTCATCTGCAATAACTTCAAAAATAACGCCCTGGATCATTTGAGTAGCATCCTTATTATTTTACAGTTGTGTAAACTGGTACAGATTCCCATTAAAAAAGAACTAAGTGTGTCGTTTTCTGTGAGGCCATCACCAGTTTTGACAGGAGAATGAAGCAGGCACTGGAACGTAAGCAAGAATGGAGGAATGTGCAAACGAGGGCAGCAGAGTGTGGCTGAGGCCTTTCGCACCATCAACTGTCTCCCCAAAATATCCG
This sequence comes from Paraplagusia blochii, assembly GCA_016785265.1. Taxonomy (NCBI): domain Eukaryota; kingdom Metazoa; phylum Chordata; class Actinopteri; order Pleuronectiformes; family Cynoglossidae; genus Paraplagusia; species Paraplagusia blochii. The sequence continues at coordinate 241,945 of JAFBJS010001140.1, forward strand.
CCCCCACCCCTGGGCGTCAGGCCACCATACCGGCCGCCCCGCCCTTGCCTCTCAGGCATGTCTGCAAAAAATGTGTACGCGTACTAACCAGGGTTCCTTTTTCCGCGTTGAGAATGTACGAAGAGTTGAAGAACTTGAGACTGGTCTTGGGATCGTCAGGAATCTCTTCTTTATTCTTGAACCACTGGTACTGCGACTTGGGGAAGCCCTCGTCCTCCACGCAGTTCAACTCAGCCGGCTTCCCGAAGGGTACGGATTTGGGCACGCTGCATTTCGGCACCACCGGCTTCACTGCAAGGAAGCATATGATCACAGTCACGCCACCGACTCTGATGTGGAGCTTTACAGCTGGGATAAAAATGGTGGCGAGCAGCGCTGAGAGATAAAACAACCGACGGCATTGTTTTCTAATGCTGCTGGCCCCTTTGATTGACTTAACACAATGTCACGCCGACCTCTCATGGTTCACTGGACTGACCGCATTGACATGACCAGACGGGCATGTGATTTTAGGCCTGTGCCAAAAAACCCCACCAAAACACGCACCGGCTTTCTTTAGACGTGCATTTCAGAGCAGATGCAGTTTCAGAAGTTTCCTCTTATAGCCCAGAACACGCCTTTGCAGCTGGGCAGGTCCGGTCATAACGCATCCTCATGTGTGTGCCAGCGAGCTGGTGCAACCTGCAGCACGGTCTCATCTTACAACATCGAACGTGTCAAGGCACAATAATAGCCTGTTTTCTGCTTCAACTCTGATGATATTTTAATACACCTGTCTTATATGGTTCGCTCTACATGTGACCCTGGCTGAGAACACGCGCACTCATCGATGGCGATCGACTGACAACGACCCGACTGATGATGTTTTAAGTACCTCTTACTACAAGGTCGATCACGATCTCGTCAAATGACTTCTGGTCGTCAGCTGCGGTCACCTCGCAGCGATATTTCGCCGTGTCCGATCTCGTGGCGTTGGTTATTAGTAACGTGGCTGGTTCTCTGAAGAGCGCTCTGTTCTCTAGGTCACCTGTCGGGAGAGACAAATGGGAAAACCATGTCAGAAAGCATATACCTTGCAGAACACACTACGAAGCCTTTGTGATGCCGTAGGATTTATGACGGCCTGTGCGTTCGAAAAGCTACCCAAGCATTTTACAAGCGTTGGTGAGAGACAGAAAGTGTGTCTGTTCCCTGCTTTCTGTTTGTTCCAACATAAGAGACAAAATGAAAGACCAACAGACTCAATGCTGGTATTTTTGGAAAACAAACAGCAGCCGTTGCATCAGGAAAAGCTCACTTCAGTCAATATTAGGTGCGGATGAGTTAATACTGCAGTGGTATCGGATGAATTAACAAATTAGCGCAGTGAGAAAAGTCAATTCTGCGACAATCATATAGAAGCCATCGGGACACTGCTCAATGGTTCCTCTTCCTGGAAAAAGCAGCTTAAAAATACACTCTGATATTCTCTGAAACAATTAAATTCAAACACGTCGAATTTACCAAAATAAATAATTTGTCCCTATTGTCAGTTGTCTCTGCAGAAGGTCTCAGTAATCAGAGATGATGAGACTTTTTGTCTTTTTCTCCTTTCATTATCATTACATTTCAACATTAAATGCAAGTCCCGATAGTTAATATAAATGAAGTTTTTACATTAAACTTTATTTGATTTTTATTTCTTTGTTTTTTTATGGGAAATTATTATACTTTAATCATACTAAATTATTATAATTTTATACATAATATTATAAATGACTATACATAGTATTATTAATTACTAAAATACTTAAGTAATAATAATACTATAATACTATAATTTGGAAAATTATTATTCTTTAATCATGCTCATAATTTCAAGAGTAATATTCTAATACTTGATTAATTAGGTACATTTATATTCAACCAACCCATCTCGCTGGAAATATTAAGATATATTTCTAAAACTATTCATATTTTTGGTTTATAAATATAAATGAGCCAAGTTGTATTGTTTTCTTTCTAAACAGTTCTTATAGTTTTTTTTAACGAGAAAATTATACCAAACAATCACAGGCTTCACTTAATATATTCTTAATTGTATAGCGAGTATAAATAAATGTTTTTTATGTAATATTTGTCTTCAAGATCTTCAAAAAAACCTAAAATATTGTATTATATGAAAATAGACGCGTGGTTATCTCATACATTACCTGAAATCTTCTTGTCAAAATACACATAACTTGGTCCACTGCTTGTGATCTTCTTCCATTCAATTCTAGGATTGCTTGTAGAAATCGACTCAATCAAACACGACAACTCAATTTCTGCAGGACAGAAAGATGTAAACGTTATTCAAAATGCTACATCAAATTTAAAAAAAAAGATTTGAGTTTGTTCAGTGAGAGCTCTTACTGTCAAACTCATTCGTCCAGGGTGAGTCGTTGTCTGTCCTCAGCACCACTGCCAACACACTGAAGTAACCTGAAGAACAAAACAACAAACCATTACACATGACCTGAAGCACAATAAGTGACATTAATACGTTTATTAAGTATTTATATAAAAAAACAAGCAATACACAAGGTCAAATTCCATCTTTTTAGCAATTCTCACCTATATTTCTGTCGGTATTTCTAAACTTTCACTTATTAAAGGCTGTACATGGCGCTGCATTGGTATTTTCCCCGTAACTGTTTCGTCATTTCTCAGTGCACAAACACAATCCAGGGGACAAGTGTGATTGGTTGATCGCAGCTTTGTTTTTCCTGTGTCCATTTTTAATACGTGTTTGTTCAACCATTGTATATGTGCATGTGATGAGGCTGCCGGAGCCGTTTCTATGCGCAGTACATAATTGCACAGCGAGGCATGTGCCCTTTTCATGTGCTCCATCTTACTAGTGGTGCAACAGCCTGTAGAACCCCCACCCCTGTGCATCGCTGTCGCCCATATGAAACTGATGGAGCAAATAACACATGGGCTGAACTACAGCAGAGTGGCTGCGATGCCGATGGTCCCTGCTTCACCTAAAAAAAGTTTCTTTTATTTTGACACTTTTTGAGGGTTAAATGAATTAAATACGTTTTATGACGTAAAAACAGCATTTAGACACGCACGTGCACTTTGTTTAGTTAGGTGTACTCCTGGACTAATGAGTAAAGCAGGGCCTCTAATACAAATAAACAGGATAAGCTGATGTCCACCATGTGTCTTCAGGACCCACAGCAGTGTCTGGGGTCACGGGCTAAGCTGATTAACCCAAAGTCTTCCTGGAGATCGCTACAAGACAAGAGCTTGTTTTAAACCACGGCTGACAGTAATAATATGGTGAGCAGTGGAGTTTGCTGCAATTACAGTTGACAACTTGAGATCTTCCCACCAGGAAGCTCAACAAAAAGTTTGGCAGTAAAAAAAAAAAAAAAAACAACCGCAGGAGCTGGAATAACTTATTGGAATTGTTGACTGTATGTTCACAGGCGTAAAATGATAAATCTATTATTTCAAATAAGTGCAAAGTTATAACTTGCATTTGTCAAAGCTTAGTCACTTTGTTGCTTACAGAAGCATGACAACTACTCATCTAGATTCATCTGTTTTTTTTTTTGTTCTTTTAATAAATTAGCAATGTAAGGTTAGCAATGTAAAATTGACCTTGATCTGCTGAACTATTAACAACTTCTTCTTTTCCTTTCTGCTTGTCCCTTTTTCAGGGGTTGTCACAGCAAGTCAACATTTCCCATCTCCCCCTGTCCTCTGTATCCTCAACTCTAACTCCAACTACCTCCATGTCCTCCCTCACTCCATCCATCAATTTCCTCTTTGTCTCCTACCTGGTAGCTCCAGCTCTAGGATCAATCTTCTACCAATATAACCACTGTCCCTCCTCAGAACATGTCCAAACCATCTCAATCTGGCTTCTGTGTTGTCCCCTAATCTTCTCATTCTTTATCTTGTCCATCTTAGTCCAACCTAAACAGCCTTACTATTAACAATGAGGTCAGAAATTGCCCAGAATGAGCCCAGAAGTTTTCGGAAATTCAAGGTGTTAAAAAGTAACCTATACTGGCAATTTTTCAGGCTTGTCTGTCACATATAAGTATATATATTTTATGTATTGACAAAGGTTGAGATTTTCATAATTAAATAATTTCACACCAGTGAACTAAACCCAGCCCGGTATTTTAACTCTACATACGCTGTCTGAGAAATCTATTTTCAAAAACATTTTTACTGTCATCTACACTGATAACCTACTAAAAAAGTCATGAACACTATTCACACTTCTCATCTCTCAAAGATAAAACGGAGAATGCCGTCAATCTAAAGCAGTCACACCCTGTTTGTCATGTGTATGATACACGGAGGCGCCGAGTTCTGATGAAATGATGAGGCTTCATCTGCGGTACCGAAGCTAAATGTGTTTATGGATGTCAGTCATCTGCTAATGGAAAGTGACTGATTCATCTGTGCACACACACACACACACATAAGAGGATGACTGCTTCCATGTGCGATCATTTAAGTTATATTAATTCATACATGTGCAGTTATGCTATTTTTACTTTTTCGGACAAAAGCTCAGAGATGCGTGGCATGCCAGTGCTTACTCATGGGTTTAAGTTTCCGACGCTCTGCATTCACCGTGTAACGCAATACCAAATCTAACTAGGCCAAGTATGCCAAGAGTCCAAAATATCAAAATATGTTGCTCTTAAATAGAATCTTAAGTTAACAATAAATGATCCCTCATCATTATTTGAGTGAAATCTAACATTTTCACAAAAGTAATGGAGGCTATCCCTCAATCTCAGCGTTTATTTCTAATTCAGCGGGTATTAGGGCAGATTAGGTGACTAAGTGAGCTTGACGTTGAGATAAAAAGCTTGAGAGGTCTGTCGTAGAAACAGCTGTCCAGGAAAAACACATAAACCCCCCCAACTCAGATTATTGCACATAGAGGTCTATCTATATTTCATGAACTTGACGTGTTAGTCAGATTATGTCTTTGGGCCAGGACTGTCAGAAAGTAAAAATGTACTAATCCTTATGTTACTTCCACAAGTTTAAATCCTCAGAGCTGTACTGTTGTGGACTACAATTGGTTGAAATGTATGTTAACACAATGTAATCAAGCACAGTCTTCCCCAACCTTTTTTTACGCCACGACCGGTTAAATGTCTTGTAATATTTTCATAGACAGGTCGTTAAGTTGTGTCGGATGAATACCCCGTTAATAAAATTAAATTTCCACTGTTCTGAAAATGTTTCCAACTAATAAAATCTTTCTACCCGAATTAACTGTGCATGGGCACAACAAGGATTTCTCAAGTGCACACAGCCTATAACTTTCTGCTACCAGACCTAGCCATATTGTTCAGTTCTTTTGTTGATATGGGTATGGATCAGCATACCTATATCAGCAATAGCCACTTGGGGCCAAAAGGAAACATTATTTCTCTGCGGCCCGACACCAGTTCACCCACGGACCAGTATTGGTCCCCGGCCCAGTGGCCCATAAAACAGAAATTGTTGGAAAACTCCTATGTCTGCCAGGTCATTATGATTAAAATAGAGGATATAACTACAGACACCACTTTGTCACTTGTACTAACAAAATAGACATGGAATAATAATGCCTTTGAAGAAAAGTAGTGTTTAAAATATGCTTAAAGCAATTAGTTCCAACAGTTTATGATTTGTATCTCTGTGTTGAAATGCTACATATAAACAAGTCAACGGAATCAGCCAAAAGGAAAACAACATTAACAGCTGCAGTTTCCAGAAAAGTAATTGAGCTGTTGAAAGGTTTGGCAGTGCTGACCATGCGTTATAAACGGTAGGTGCCGCTTCCCACTCTCCTCCAGTTTCCTAAATATCCTACACCTATTTATCTGGTGGTTGATCCTGTCTCCCGTAAAAACGCACATGACCTCAACCAGATAGCTACACAACAATACTTTGTTAGTAAGTCTGATCAAGAACTCTGAATTCATTTTCTGTGACAGTGAGTTTTTTAGTCCCTGTCTATGCGTAGTAACGATTTGGTCCTGAAATAAGCCTTTGCCATAACAACTGTAAATATACAAAATGTCACCCTCTTCAAATAGAATTAGGTAAGAAACCAGCATTTCGTTCATCCCTACCTCACAGCTCTTACTGCTACTGTAGAATCTAATGGTAAAATGTGATATAATGACATTAAAAACAAGAAGACAAAAAATAATCATTTGAGACACTGAAGGACACTTGAAACCTACCCTAAATACTTCTTCTAGGGTTGAGTACTTTCTCATTTATAATGTTTAACAAACCAAGTTTTCATTTAACCCTATATTAATGCACTGTCTTCTTCTCCTTCTTTCAGCTTGTCCATTTTTTAACCCTGTGTCTTCTACTCTGACTCCAGCTACATCCATGTCCTCCCTCACTGCATCCATCAATCTCCTCTTTGTCTCCTACCTGGTAGCTCCATCTATAGGATCATTCTTCTACCAATGTATCCACTGTCCTTCCTCTAAACATGTCCAAACCATCTCAATATGGCTTCTCTAGCATCTTCTCCACTAATGCCCTGTATATCAAGTGTAAATAAACGTGTCATGCTTCTTCTGTCACATCACTGACGCACCGAGGTGTTACCATTAAGAAGACTCTTCAAATGAAAGCACTAGCCCACAGGTAAAGACATCCATGAGTAATGACATATATAAGTAAGAAGGACACACTCTTTGGTGAATGATCACTGACTGTATGAAAGCCATTCAATAGTGAGAAGCAATTCAGGTGCTCAGTGACCTGCGCTGACAAGTTTCTCTTCAGTCGGTTGGACGCAGCTGTGTGAGATCTGACAGTCCGTTAATCTGCATCAATGTTTTTTTAATCTTCCTTGCTGCCCTCATGAAGCGAGCAGGGATTTCTTTGTAATCTTAGTGTAATGCCCTTATAAACCCACAGGTTTTACATCACTGAATAATACAATAGGCAGAGACGAGTTGGGTATTTCTTCATGCCTGCACTGTGTAATGAATCCCACCTTCCTCTGTTGTTCCCCCTGGGAGGCTGCACTTGTTTCCTGAGCTGCTGCTCGGTAAATCCAGAGAGGTGAGGCTGGTATCATAAATAGAAAGGTTCAATTAAGCAGCCAATGATATTCCCCGAGGAGCATCTCTGCTTTGTGCCTATGGAGAATATTCCCACGCCCCTTTAGAGGCTCAGACATCAAAGTACATACACCTTAGTTTCACTCAATGTGAACCAGTTGCTGTTTGAAAAGTTTTTTACCGGGTTGAATGCTGGTTTACTTGTTTAGCAACTCTACCACGGTGGGCCCCAACCACTGGGCAGGGGACTGGTACGGGTCCGTGGGTGAATTGGTGTCGGGCCGCAGAGAAATAATGTAATGTGTTTTGGCCCCATCTGTCTATTACTTCCACTTGATCCATACCCATATCAACAAAAGAACTGAACAATAGAATGGCTAGGATTCCATCATCAATAATGCAACTATATTTCATGAGGAAATCTTTTCTAAGTGAAGACAACAATTACCTCAAAATGACGCAGTCATTGATACAAGATTCTAACTTTTTATACCGGTCTGGTAGGAGAAAATTTTAAGGCTGTGTTACACAGCACAGTTAATTCAGGAAGGAAAATTTTATGGGTAGGAAAATGTTTCGGAACACCAGAAAATAAATTTTATTAAGGGGGTATTTATCTGCCACAACTTAACGACAGGTCTGTTAAAAGAGTACGTGACAATGCTCTACAACACAACTGGATTTCTGACAGTAAACAAGCCGTCAAAGTGGATGTGTCATCATCCTGTTTAATTTCCTCTGCGTCATACTTCATGAAAGGGTAAATTGTTGCTCCCTGAACGCCTCTTAGGTTGAAAACTGACAAATGATTCAAGTTTATTGGATTCAAGTGTCACATTTTCGGAGCTCCATTGAGGACTTAAAAAAGCAGCAGCTTAAACACCTTTCCACATGGAAAGCAGAATGTGCATGTGGATCCAAACACACGTGTTGAGCAAGTGACATGAATATGAGAACACGGAACATATTCACCGTATGCAGCTAATGTTACATGAATAACATGTTCTAGATTCCATCTCGTACGTATTCAGCAACATGTTTCCAATTTAAACATAGGCAAACAAGCAATGATGGGGCTGGTGAGGAGTGAAAACATGTTCCAAGCGCTGAGCTGGAGAAACAAAGAATGTAAGTGCTGTGGGAGACTGGAACGGGCACTGGATCATTACAGTATAATTACCTCACAAGTTGATACACACATTTCCCTGAGCCGCTCCTTCTAGTCTGCACTAAGTGAAAAGGTTAACGTTATGAAGTAATTGAAAACTGTGCTCATCATCGCATCAAAATGGAGCAAAGTCATCAAGGCAGCGCCGAGGCAAACAAACAGCTAATTAGCAATGCAAATCTAATTCCTGTTAGTGGAAGGCTCATAATCACCAAACAACTCATCTGTGGCAAGGTCCAGCCATGTGTCAAAGACTTGACAATGTTAATTACATCATCTGCTGGGAAGAACTTCTTCTTCCTCCTCTTTTTCTTTTCCTTTCAGCTTGTCCATTTTGTTTTTTCAGGGTTGGACACAGCGAGTCAACAATTTCCATCTATTCCTGTCCCCTGTATCCTTATCTCTAACTCCAACTACCCCCATGTCCTCCCTCACTGCATCCATCAATCTCCTCTATGTCTCCTACCTGGTAGCTCCATCTCTAAGATCGTTCTTCTACCAATGTATCCACTGTCCCTCCTCTGAACATGTCCAAACCATCTCAATCTGTTTCCTCTAGCTTTTTCTCTAAACTAATTTAGCGCCAGTAAAATGTTTTTAGTAAGTACACAGATTTCAGCCAAATACACAGTACCACTTAAACATGTCTCAACATGTCACACATCTCAAACAATGTTTAAGTTTATATTTGCAATTATAGTATAATAAAGAACAAATACCCTCATATATTTCTCACAAATATTTTACAGTTTTACCTTGGTTAAGAACAAGTTGGTTGGTGGGAACCACATGACTGTATTGTTTTCCCATTCTGTATTAGAGCAGCTCATTTCAATACATGCATTTGTATTAAAAAACAGAGAATTACAATTGGGGATATGCTGAATAAAAACAGGCAAGATGTTAGCTGTAAAAAATTACGGTTATTGCAATTTCAATGATCCCAGCTTAATAAAACATTGAGGTCTGCTATTAAAGATTTCATCAGTGCCTATTACTCAACAGGGATAATTTGAAAAAAGAGCTGACTGATCACTTAAACCAGTGTTAAGGGGTTGCCAGGTCCCCTGCTTGTTACACTTGTTCATCCATTCTGTGTGTGTGGGCTGAATATTGTTTTCACTGAAAGACAGTGGTGCCTTAAACTGTTGGTTTTAAGTAAGTAAAAATCAAACTTAAGAACATGAACTAAAGTAGCTGGATAAGTTATGGAATAGTGTCCATTAACGACGTGATATCAGCTATGCTACAAATGCCCGACTGTTATTTGGTTAAAGAATAACACATTACCATAATCTTCTTTCTGAGAGACGATTACAGTGAGATCCTAGACAGAGTATGCTCCACTGCTCCAGTTCCCATAGCAATATTAGAGGTATTTCCATAGTAACTGGATTCTCAGTGTGTGCCCCACCCCACCCCCACTGGTGACCACAGCTACGCAGGAACCCACCTGTTTGGTTAGCTGTGGGTGAAAGTGCCTACGCGGACCTTAGAAGACTTCCACGTTGAAAATAGTAACATCTTGACATGATGACAACGAGGAGGTTTTAGGGCTGAGCTGGTAGTCAGACGGAATGACCCCCCAGGGCAGCATTGTTACAGCTGTGGTCATCCAACAGTTTTGTACTCTCCCCAAACCCAAATTGTCTATTTAACTGTCCCCAGCCTTTAGGAAAATACTGACATTTACACTTATTCTAGAGAATCTAGAAAATTTCTAGGTCACAAATGTTCCTACTTCAGTTGCTTTAAGACGGTGTTCCCCAACCACTGGGCTGGGAACCGGTACCAGTCCGTGGGTGAATCTGTGCCGGGTCGCAGAGAAGTCATGTTTCCTTTTGGCCCCATCTCACTATTGCTTACACTTAATCCATACCCACATCAACAAAAGACTTCAACTTAACAATAGAATGGTTAGGATTCTATCAATAATGCAACTATATTTGAGCGGGAAATATTTTCTTAGTGAAGACAACAACAATAAACTCAAAATGACGTCAAATGAGTCATTGATACAACATTCTAACCTTGTATAACAGTCTGGTAGGAGAAAATTATAGGCAGGGTGCACTTGGGAAACCCTTGTTGTGTCCATGCACAGTTATTGTGATTAGGAAGATTTTTAAGGTAGAAAAATATTTCAGAACACCAAAAATGTACTTTTATTAGGGGGTATTTATCTGCCACAATTCAACGACTGGTCTGTGAAAACAGTACGAGACATTTAATTAGTCCGTGATGCGAAAAAAGTTGGGGAACAATGGTCCAAAACCTAATGGTTGCAAAAATTGGTTTGGTTTCTTTATGTGATGCACATCATGTCTACAAAGCAACATTTCTTGTAATGTGTGCAGAACGAGACCTGTCTTTGACCTGCTATTTTTTTAGTTGGGTCTCACATGGAATTTCACATCAATGGAATCTTTATGTTTATTTATGCCACGAACAAAAATGTGCCCCACAGAGAAGCTGGCCTTTTCATCATTATCAACTATATGCTGGATTGTTTGTAGCAAACAGACCTCTGGTTGCTCAGAGGGATAAAACACACAACTATATATATGATATATGTCCATCTCATACCAATCGTGTTACCACTTAAACAAATAGACACATACACCTCCAAACTGTTGTACGCTGCATGTTATAAAGTATTAACCTGCTTCCGTAAATTTGGCTGTTTAAATGTTTATAATCAACATACGCACCAACTTTTCAAGATGTTTCATATCAGAACAGACAACACAAAATAGTCTGCAGCACATATGACATTGTAAAGGGCTAGCCTGGGAACGGCATGTCAGTAAAGTAGCAGCAACCTTCAAATGTATGTAAAATATGTAGCTATAATAAACCCATCACATGATGATCTGGACTAGAGTGCACAACTGAATTCATGGTTTGCTATACACAGCACATTGGTATTTGGGTCACAGTTTGATCCATTTTCTACAAAAGTGGGAAATTAGGCTTATTTGTTTTCCTTGTTATCTTTAACGCATTGTAAATGTGTAAACAAAAAAACATTAAGGAATAATTGTATTATTCCCCTTTGGGTAGCGAGCGGGTGCGATGGGAGGATTGATACTGCTCACATGTTGTATCCGTAGGCTAAATATAAGGCTACACCCAGCAGCTGTTAGCTTTGACTTGCGACTTGAAACAGAGGATAAAATGCTCCCCTAGTTGTGACTAAGAGAAATGAAATCTGCGAACCAACATCCACCAAGCTGGCTGCCAACAGCTGTTTCTAGCTTCTTCCACCCTTCGGCTTTTTAGGTAGACGTAAAAGTGGATTTAAAGTATTACTCAAAATCCAAAAGTACACTGATTAATACAGTTTTAATAAAACCTGTACATTTGACAAAGCTTCACTTCTTAACTAAACAACTAAAATCTTTGGGTGAAATAATTAGCCCAATCCAATGTTCCCCAATCAAAGAGACCAAGCTAAGATGCCGTTCTGTCAGTATGTATGTATGTACAAGTTAAAGCTGCTAAGTATGTATATGTAGAATACAAACAAGATAGGCACTAGCAACCAGGTAGGAGACAAAGAGGAGATAGATGGATGCAGTGAGGGAGGACATGAAAGTAGTTGGAGCAAGAGTTGAGGACAGGGTGGATGTAAATTGTTGACTCGCTGTGGCAACCGCTGAGAAAAGGGACAGAACGAATGGAAAAGAAGATTGATCACAGAAGCACGTCTTAAAAAGATTGAATGTATTTAAGATCAAATACATCCTCTCTTGCAGGTGTCCTCAACCAAAGTACAGTTTTACCCCCAAGGACTTCTTGTATATTCATTTATTCAGCCCTGTGACACAATTTAGAGGTGATGAAGTAAAACGCAATGGAGGGAGTTGATATTGAATGCCTGGGAACCTGTCACTTTGCATAAGTCTACTGATCTCAGTCCCTTTAAACCAGAGGTCTCAAACTCAAATATGTTAAGCGCCACCACCCATAATATCATTTCACCAAAGGGCCACATCAGCATTCTGTGTTCAATATAAAGATAAAATTTATTAAAAAAAATCTGTTACTCACAGATTCTGTGCAATACAACACTGAACCAGGAGGAGACTGTGGATCAGGGTTTTGAGAACGATAGGATTGATCATAAAATGTGAAGAACAAATCTATTAAATATTATCATAAATTTCAAGGTGGAGGCCGCAAAAGATTGTTACACGGGCTGCAAATGGCCCACGAGCCGCAAGTTTGAGACACCTGGTTTAAACAGGGGTTTCTGTTTTGTGAAAGTTTTTCTTCACAATAAGAAATGCATATTTTGTATCTTAAAATACAAACATAAAATACAATACATTATCAAAAGTAACAGCAGTTATCAATAATCTACATTCCTCATGTCCAGTCATGTGAACTATCTTGGCCATCAGATATTTTGACCCTGGCTTCTGTACAAAAATAGTGCTGTTGTTTGGTTTCACACTGCCTCTTCACATCCCGGCAGCCATGCATGCCAATGGAGACCTTTGTTTGGTGACACAGATTCTGGAAGTAGGAGTGAATGAATGCTTAATTAAACAGAACAATGGTCTGTGGCTATTGTGATCACACAAATGCCATCCACGTAAACAGTCAACGTTTAAAGTGACCTGTAAATCTGTCGACTTAAAATTGGCAGAGTAATAGATATTATGACATACTCAATCACAGAGTGGTATTTGAAATAGACAAATTAAAATTTACTACTGCAATCTATTTGCCAAGTTCTGAATCATCATTACATTTCCACGGTGGTTCGAATCAGAACTATTGATATTTATTTTTTCTTCTACTTTGGGCGTGTCTCTATTTCAGGGGTTGCCACAGCAAATCAACATTTTCCATCTCCCCCGTCCTCTGTATTCTCAACTCTAACTCCAACTACCTCCATGTCCTCCCTCACTGCATCCATTAATCCCTTCTTTGTCTCCATCTCAAGGATCATTCATCAACCAATAAAGACACTGTCCTTCCTCTGAACATGTCCAAATCATCTCAATCTGGCTTCTCCAGCTTCTCTTAACTTCATCCTATCCATCATCGTCTCTCCTAAAGTGAATCTAGGCATATTTAACTCCAGTTCTGTCTCCTGTCTCCTTTAATAATTTATTTGTTACGGGCAAACATAGAAAGAGACAATTAACATGTATTTGTTTATATGTTTAAAGATGTTATTTTGTTTTCTAGTCCATCAAGGCCTATCCTGTTCACTGTCTTTAACAATAACAGCAATCATGAGTAGCTCTTTTACAAGACTGAGAGGAAGTAAGCATTTAAATGCACACGTACTATTTTTAATGGCTGTCAGTGCCAACCAGAGCCCCCGTAGGCTGCTAATGAGGGTATCTCTAAGACGAGGACTAACAGCTCCCCTTGACCTCAACAGGCATTCAGGCAAAACTTTTGCCGTACTTTTCATGATGAAATAATTGCCAGCTCATTTCTAATTACACAGGTCAGCCTCTAGAAGGAGACACTGAGGAGGCCTTGTCAAAACAGAGTGAAGCAAAAGGCCAACGGGATGAGCTGGGCCTCCCTCAGCGCAGCATCCCTGTTATGTGAACAATCTGACACGGCACACATGTTCGACGTCTAAATGAATAGGGCAGCGATGTGACGTCTTTTTCACAGAGACTTTCACAGTTGTAGGGGTTGGCTGATTCAAAATACTGCAACCACTCATTTACGGATGGATTGAGAGTCAAATCTTAAGGTGAATTGGAGCTGTTACCAAAGAAATCAGTGTTAAATCATGCCACTGTCAGAGCCAGAATTAGCTCTACACCACACTCTGCACAGATGGCATCAGAGGCACATTGCAAATGCTTCACATTCTATTCCAGACTGCCTGACCCCTTCCTTAATCCTAATTAGGAATACAATTTCCACATATGCCTTTTTAAAACATTGGCAGACTGGGTTATATATATTATATTTATGCAGGATTGTGATGCAATTCTGATGTAAGAGCACCGCTACAATGAACAAAAACCTTATCCTCGCTCAAAGTGCTAAATCTACTCATATAATACACAGTGACAAATCTATTACAAAATTCTGCTGCCTGTTCCTCAAACACCAAAACAATGTTACGCAAAGTATTCACACCTTTCTAAATATATAATATTGCCTTTTTCCGACTCATGTATTTCAGGGGTGTTTCGCAGTGGGCCACAATTAAAAACTGGCATGAAGTCGCAAGTCAGACTAAATATATTTTGCTCCCCCTAGTGGCCGGAGCTCCAAGCAACTGCATTGCTTGCCCGTCTTCAAGTGTCGTCCCTGAATAAATGTTGATTTCGGGAATATTGAATCTGGAACAGCCACTTAATATTATCAACACATCAGAAATAACAAAAACACATATTAGTGATTTTTGTCTTTATCTGTAGCCTTTCACATCCTTTTTCGTTTTTTACAGAACTACAACAAGAGACAATATGTATGATTTATAACAAATACCATGCACTTATACTACAAATCTTACCAGTATATAAGGCCTATATACTGGCGGGCCAACTCTAGAACATATTTGATATGATTTTGCAAGCCAAATATATTTAAGCTGAGGGCCAGATTTGGCCCCAGGCCCAAGTTTGACACCTGTGATGTATTTTAAATAATCTTAAATATTGAGTTAACATGGTGTCATCAACCATATTTTGGATTAGATAACATATGCTGAAGTGAGACTGTTGTCCTTTTAACAGTGTGCCAGCAGAATTAAGTGCTTATTGTTTGGTCTACAGGCAGTCTGTGTAGCTCTTTGTAATGAGCTTAGACTTAACTGACAAGTGAACAATAAAACTGCACTGCAACATGTTGACTTAGTCAGTCAAATACATTGAGGGCTGCCTTGCTTCCTGTGTGCTCCAGGCACGATTGCTGAAAGCTGTAGAAAAAAGCAAAACTGAAAGGCTGTGTAATGTAATGCAGCCTTTGGGGAAGGGTCAGCTTCACACACTAGTCTGCTGATCATATTTATTACCTTTTAATATTGTTTAACTACCTCACCCTCGCAAAGGCCGTCAAAGCATGGTGGTATTAGAATTATGACATCAAAACATGTCAGACTACCACCTGTAGGTGACGCAAACTATGTTTAGCTGCCTAAAGATAAAAAGGCCTAAGAAAGTCCAGCAAAATTCATTAGCACAATCTACCCAAAACTTTATGAAGCAATGTGCCAAACACAAATCCACAGACTGTAAACAATGCGGTCAGGGGCTTAGAAAGCCCTCATAATAATGGCCTCCTAGTAATGCTGAGCTCAAGTTTGAAGACTGTATCAGATCGTTAACAGCAGGGCCTGGACAATTCCCAACATCTCCAGTGTTTACACGAAAAAGAGTGGCTTCCCAAAACCTCATTTTCATTTTCGTGGCGAAGCATTAGATTGTAGTTGTCATTTAAATCAATTATGCAAAACCACCAGTCTGTGGGTGAATTGGGCAGGAGGGAAATAATGTTTCCTTTTGGCCGCATCTGGCTATTACTTAGACTTGGTCCATACCCATATCTAGTGTTATATGAAAAGGATTTAAACAGGCTTCTGATCAGCCAGGGCAATCCATGCATGCTGGTTCTATAGAGCTGTGGGATGCAAAAGAGGATTCCTCCAGTGTTTCTTGTTTGGAACATGTATGTGAGGACTACAGACTCTGAGGTTGCCAAAACTCTTTGACTTTGTGGGGATGACTGGTCACAGGTGAAATCTGCTCTGACAGGCAACCCCTAGTTGAGTTTACTGAAGGGTCATTGAGTTGTTGCTTGTCTGTTTTTAACCCGAGTCGTAACACGGATGAGTAAGCAGTACACATGCATGATCTTTTTTATTTTTTCTCCACTGTGGTTGTGTTGTGAGCTAATATTTGATTTTAAAGTACATAATTGAACTGCTTGCCAATAAAAATGCATTATTTAATAAAAAAAATTAACTAACTTAAAAATTACAGTGCCCTTGTTTAATTTGTATCAATTTTATTTATGCAAGTAGCATGCAAGCAGGAAAAAAAATGCCACACCTACATTTTGTCTGCCACACACTAGCCAAAAACATAAAAATATGAGCCACTCCTGAGTATTATTTCTAATTAAGAAAGAATTTACTAACAATCAGCAGCCTGAGACAACAAATGTGGCTGAAGGCATCCTCTAGACTTAAATAGTTTGCACAGACTGGGGAACAGGGAATGTGTCTTGAACAGCTGGGGAGGAAAAAACCATCTCAGGGTTGTGCTGCTGACCACCCCCCGATTGCTGAAGCCACATTTCCATCACCTGCTCGGGGTGGAATCCTTGATGGGTTTCCGTGGGAAATTCCAGACAGAGCCATCAGACCGCCATACTGCGATCATGCCATGCCACCCATTTGTTACGTGACCCAAGCTGCAATGTGTACAGTCACTCAGGAAGTAAAGGTCTGTTGTCCACAGTGACAGTGCAAAAGTACTTGTCCGGGAAACAATGGCCGAGCTCCAACATGCTTTTATGGTAAGAATAGCAGCACCTGGCAACCTCAATCACCTGCTGTGTCTGCCAGGATCACACGTATTGTTACTGGAGAAATACATTCTCCCACTGTTTGATAATTGGAATTCTTATTTAAGTGGTAAATTTGGGTTATCAATAAAGACACCCCATCACCTAAGACCAACACATATAATTGACAGTATTCATCAAAGCACATCAGGTAGAACCACTCATGCATTTTGTAGGGATAGTATTGTATAATTTAATGAGCAGTTTTTCATCTGGAAATCCAATTTACTGGCAAAAGCCTTTTTTTATTGGTCAGATTCCACTCTGACAGAAATGTTACTCTCAACAGGGTGAAAAAGGTCCACTTTATTAACATTACACTGAATTTCTATTGTTGAATCACTGATCAATAAAGACACAAATAACCTTCTAACACCAGTTTTACCATATATACATTAAATAAGAAGCAATGTCTTCTCAAAGATACTGGTCTATCATGTGGGTATTTCCCCACTGAACAGATGCAAGACCATGACAGCCACTAATTAGAAAACTGTGAACTCAGCCTACCTCAAATACACTGAAATGAATACAGTTAAAAAAAGGCACACAAGATTTGTCATATACCATCAATAGCCAGTGTTCTAAATACTATTCCTGCACACTGGATCAACACTGGGTTCAATCTGAGCATGTCTGACTTTTAATGTGCACTTCTCTGAACAGCATCACCAACAACTGCCCTAAAGGAAGCCGCCCACAGATGTGATGATGATGATCTTGAACGTTGATGATCTGATATAAAGCAGTGGTTGGAGTTGCCCACTTCTGCATGAGTGAGTCTTGGCAACAGAGGAAAATACTAAAGAGCGGGGAATTGTATGGGTGTCATGTGATTACTAACAGGTAATGCAAAGTATTTGAAAAGAGATTTATCTTTACACTAATACATAAAGTAAATTTCGAGTCATTGTGACACAACACACCATGGTGACCTCAGTATTTTCTCCACCAAGTTAGTAAGCAGTGGACAGCTGAATGGATTGGTCCAGAAAAATAAAATCCCAGTTTATCATCTTACTTCCTGTGTCTACTTGTAGCAGTCTACAGTAATCATTCCATCTCCTGTACGAAAGCTACCACCCACTGCGGTGATCCAACACAAAAAATAGGGATATGTCAACAACAATAAATATAGTTACATGTTGAACAGCTAATGTGCTTATGTCACTTCATGCATGTGTCTCTTCTTTGCTGTGATTTGTAGATAGCAATGAATATAATGGACCTTGTGCTACAAAGAGACAGAATAAATAGTCACGGTTTTTGCTTGGACTGCTGATTTATTTTTCCCCATTAAACCTAAATAGTTTTTACTGAGATGACTGCACTGAGACATGATTAGTGTCTCTCCTGAGGGATTCTGGTGCTCCTAGGGGAGAGACACGCCTCGCTCGTTGAAAATTCCTGCAATAACCTTACTGTGACAATGTCATTATCTGTTGCCATTAACACTGACTTGCGATATTTTTTTTGTTTGTTTTCTTGTCTCATTTTACACATGAATGATCTCAGACTAACTTATTACCAAAATCCCTCATGTAACACAGTCATGGATTTGGTTTTATGCAAAATGTCATTAAGTAACAGGTTTTATGTTTAAGCTGTGATAAAGACAATTACGCAAATTTGTTTAATCTAGTTTTAAATGTGGAGCAACATTGTAAAAGGAAATGGGAGGGGATATGGTGCGGCCAATTTTGGAACGACCGTCTCACGATAAGAGGTTCACTGTTGAGAAGTGCACAATTAAGTATAATTAGGATCTCAGTAGGAAAAAAGAAATTACAGAAGGGTGTGGAATATATACTAGTTCATCCTGTTTTGACCTAGTTTTTATAAATTTGAGGTTTATTTTGAAATTGACCCCAGCCATTTTTGAGACTTCAGTGCAAATACTTGATTATGAAAAATAGCACCGTAAGGACAGTGTTGGGTATGGTTCTGTGATCCCTTATTGGGTTGAAAAATGACTATTCAGAGTGAGTTGTGGCCAGGACTTCAATAGCGTGGCAAACCCTTGGGTCACAGTGAAATCCACGGCGCTTTCTCCTGTTGCTTTTCCTAAAGACAGAAACTCACATGTACAGCTCAACTGTATTGGAGCTCAAACCAGGGCAAGCCACAATGTTACAAACACGCCACCTATGTTTGGCATCCTGACAAAATATTTGAAGCACTTAGTAACCCCAAGCATGAACTCACGCATTCGGATGCATTGCTGTGTGTGCTGTGCTACTGCTGTAGCGGGGTTCAAACACAAAAAGACTGGAAAACCCTAGTACTTTCCATGAATTCTGACAAGGAAATTGTTTCCCAATCACCCCAATTAAGTGATGAGGACAAGCCCGCAACTCTAAAAGTCCACGGTCATTTTCTATAGTACACCCAGTCCTTTGGACTAAAAGCTACTAATCGATCCCCGTAAATGACTAAATGCCAAATGTACAATTAGTTACAGCTCAATCTCAAAATATTTACGGCTGAGTTACAAGAAGGGATAGCTCTTGAACCATATGGCAGGAGAGTCTGATTACAATCTGCCCACCCTATCTGTCCAGTCAGCTAAAGGCACACTGGCTGTGATGTGCAGCCACAGGCTCTTTGTATAGCATCAGATATATACGGGTCTATAACATGTGCACTTGAATCCTGTCATTGTACTATTTATGGAAATGACAGTGGGATATCAAATTGGTTTATTTAATTGTGAAAAATCGAACAAAGGGAATAACTTAGCTACCGTCTGTGTGTCTGTGTAAATTAAGATCAAAAGTTAAAAGCTTCTTGAAAAACAAAATTAAATATATACAGTACCCATATGGCGACAGTCAGAACTCGAGTGCTGTATTACTGTTTAAAAATCAAAAATAAGATGTCATAGCTACCTTTGTTTCCAAAACACTATTGCCATTAATTAAGGAAATGTGTGGGTCACATAAAAAAGCATTTATTGCTCTTAAGTTGATTTAAAATAAAACAAGCTGAAATCCATTAATGCTTAATGCTAGAACTACAGATCTAAGCATTTACGGATAAATTATGTCAGCACAAATTCAAGCCAACATACTTACGTGATTTATTTTAACAGTCAGTGGTGTAAAGTTTTACTTTACGATGAACTTGAGACTGAATAAGGAATGACAGGAGATAAGGCTTTGTTGAATGCTAACATAGACACGTACATATGTAGAATACATTATCACTGGCAATTCATTTGGATAAGCATCAAGACTCAATAGAGTGACTAAGCTTGAACAAGGCTTAATTCTAGTCACCTAAATTACTCATTCAATCACATGTCTGTGAAGGTTTTAGTTGCCCTCAAAGTATTTAGGGATAATGACATGTCATTTCTCTGCTAATTATTATTTCAGAGAAAATAATGAATTGTCCATGGCATTTCAACATGTGATAATATTTTTAAAGCATCATGTTCCAGTTTCCTAAGACACTCTCTCCACTGCATAGCAATTAGTACAAATACCAAATCATCATCTGACCTTTTATGCTTTCCATCTAAAATACACCAAAAGATGAATGTTAAGAAACCCTTCTCATGGCAAAATTTAATAAGCTTTTTGTACAAGTGACCTAAACTGTTTATTTCTCTCATTTTTAAAATATCTGATTTAAATATCTATATGGACAGTGTTGGTCTATAAAATGTATAAAAATACAGTTTTCAATGATGAGTTGTATGCGGTGGTGTGGTGACAATTTGGACAAAACTGTGATCTAACACCTGAGGCAGTCAGGTTATTTTGGGACGTAACGACCCCTTTGTTACAGCCTTGTAAAATGAATAATAAATCTGCAGTGTTTATTTGGTCGTGCCTTGAACTCCTCCCTTTCTAACATGAGACGCATGGTCACATGTCATTTATTGCCTCCACCATGTCACTAATGAAACCTCTAATTATCTTACAAAGCTAACAGTATGCCAATGTTATGATCAATGCTGATCTCTTTTTTGACCTATTGATGTTCCCGGTCAGTATCCAGTGAGCTCAAGAGGACGAGGGGCATTTGTGTCTGTCCTGGGACTATGTTATTACAGATAACATCACACAGGAAACAACTGTGATGGAGGCATTCTGGTAATTATCCCTTGCAATTGGCTGAGAACTCAAGTATCAACGTTTTATCGAACAAACAACAGTTTCATTATATTATTAGAACAGATTCCATCTTCTCTAAGGATACATAACCCAAACCCATAACCCAAAACTTAAAAACGAACGACCTTGAGTGCTAGATTCTCACAACTTTTTGTAAAATGCCTCTTCTGGCATAGCCGCAAATGTATGGAAGTTCAATTTTTTTTACAAACAAATACATATATATGCTACACAAATTTCTGGTACGCAAAAACTGTTGTTTGACCCCAACTTCTGCTGTAGGATCCAGTGAGGGAGATGTTGTTAATGTTATACATGGTATACTTTCTCTGTAGAAAGTTGAAATGCTTTCCTGTCTCATGAGACCAAGTGTCACACCCTGCTTGTTTTCGGATAACTTTTACTCACAGACACACTGCTGTGCTTCTTTTCCCAACTACCCCCATCAGCTCTGACCTTAGGCAGCTCATCCACAGGAGTCCCTTTTATCTCAGAGGAAAACAGGTGGTTATGATTGTTAGCCAGTGTGCCTGTGTTGAGACAGACTCTCCCCTCCATGTGTTTTCTATTTGGAATGCCGCATTTGCTAATGTGCACACTCAGATATTTCTGGTTACGCCTGCGATCCTGCTCAAAACACCACCGCCCACTCCTGCTCAGCTGTTTTGGCTCATTCCACTGTCAGGGCCATGTGCCACTGTGACTTTATCCCATGAGGGACTGTTGTTGCCGTGTACTCAAACGGTTAACTTTTTCAAGATTCAAGATTAAGAATTGTCGCAGTATTTTTAAGAATAACAAACATTTTTGGGGGATTACAAATACATTTATAAAAGCATCAAGCTTCTTCCTGGCGCATCACTGAGGCAGAGTAGCAGTGGCAAAGGTGTAATGTCACTTATACAGGGGTGTTTTCTGCTATCAAGTTCTGACTTGTAACCAACAGCACAGCATGACATTTTACTTCTTTGCCATTTCCTTCCAAGCAGTAAAATGTCAGACGGTACACGACTCGACCACAGGGGCCGGACATGCCATTCAGTGAGTGCTTTAGACAATTGCTGACGAGCTTCGGACGTGTAGGCAAACATCTAAAAGTATGCACCTCAGAGGGGGCAGATATGTCGGCTCGCACTGTGTCTGCAAATGGTGGTGCGACACATGCCAGGCCATGAGAAAATGCCAACACTTGGCTTGACTGAAAGCAAATGTTTCAAGTGTTTGTTGGGTCACATCATGCGATGAGCACACCAAAGCTCTGAGTGACGCAGTGACTTATCAGCCAAGAGCACAGAACAGGCTCCACAGTGGACAAATATCCTGCCGTATCTCTTTCCAATCAGATAAACTGAGAGCTCCAACCAGATTAGGCTAACAACCATGAATAAAACAAAGATAAAGTCATACAAATGTCAACTGTTGGGGAAGAAACTGTAACTATAACACTAAATATATGTGACCAGTTTGAAAAATCTTCAAAAAATTTACAATTTAAAAAAAATATATTTTTTTCCATTAAATAACTGCGTTGTAAGCCTTATTTTGCCATAATAAAAAAAACAAATCAAGATAGTCAAAAAACACAAAGTGATGACAGGGGTTGTATTTGATGAGCAGTAACCCACTGAGTACTTTACATACACTTTTACACTGCATTCACAGATGACCTCTGAGAAACCTTAACGTTCTGGGGAATATCTTATCTGACAAGTCCAGGTGCAGCACAAAAGGGGAAGAGTTGAAACATTCTATTGGATGTGAAAAAAAAAGTCACAATTTACGGTGAGCCAAGGTTTGGTCATAGTAAGGCTATTAACGTTGAAATAACAGTACCTAAAATAACTTTGACCTGCACAAGGACATCAGAATATGAAATATAGACTGCAGCATTCTGAGCAACAAAACTTAGTTACAGTAAAAAAACCCTTTCACCCCTTCTGTTTGCCATTAGTATTCAGCCCGTGGCAGAAATGATAAGAACAGACCCTGAAATTAAAGGACTATCGATAGGAGAATAGGAGAAACCCTTAAAATATCTCTATATGCGAACATTTTGTTTAATATTGACTCCTTGAATTCAGTTCCTGTTCTTTTTAATTGCCTAGGGGAGCTTGGGAAAATATCTGGCTAAAAAGTGAATAAAACAAAATGAGAAGCTGTGACGCAGTTAGGTAAGTGGACAACAGAATTAAACATGTTACTTTCAACTAGTTCAGTACAGGATTCAAATATTTAGGTGTAAATATCACAACTTAGTTACAGTAAAAAAAAACCCTCAGCGATACCCTCATACGAACCTTTCAGAAACCAATTAGCAATTCATACCAAGGTTTGCAGACCTGCTTCTGTCAAAGCAGATATGTCCAATTTCTAAAGACAGGGGGCAACGCAGACAGGGAGGTTTCAGACCACATGGCTAAGCCCCCCTCCAATAGAGACAAAAGAAATTCTTAAATCCTCAACAGTTCACTGCCCCCCCTGAAATGTCAGTTGTGCTGCTCCCATGCCTTAGCTGCTACGACATCTCCGAGGGAGAGCATCATTAAGAGAACTGACTTTTAAAAGTTTTGCCGAAGCAAAGATTCACCGACACACATACTGTTTATAGATCCTGAAAAATTATCTGCGCATAGCACGGATGTGTAACAGGAGGGAAGAGTGAGCGCGGCATCGTGTTTGAAACAACCTCCACAGCGATCCTTAATAGAGCAAAGAAAATAAAGCCAGTTCACACACATGAGAGATCACAGGCAAGTCGGGTGTCTATACTTCCTTTGATCTGCATCGCTCCTTTTATACCTCCCTTAATCTGCATCCGTGGGTACATGATAAAAAAAAAAAACCAAGCAGTAAATCTGATGCAGCGCTAATATGGTGACATAACAATCATAAACAGAGCACACTGATTTATGTGGAAAGGTTTCTCACACAGAACGACCTTAAAGGTTTTTCTATAAAGATATATATATATATATAAATATATATATATATAACAGGTATGGGTATATTTTTTCTACCGTTTTTCTGTATTTATAATTACTCTTCTATTTGAGCTTATGTAATTTTGTTAGACTTTGAAGAAGGGTCATTTTTTTTTTTTAATCAACCCATATTCAGCCTAAGCATCGGTCAACAAAAGCATGTCATTTTTTTGACTGGTCTGTAAATGAGGTTGTAAAAACCTCATTAAGCAATAAGTTAATTATTTAAGTTACTGTTTTATTTCATGGAAAAAATAATTCATTTAAAACAACAAATATTTTAAGAGAAGAAATGATTGAAACGTATTATAACTGGCTTTTGATACACTGTGTCTATAATCCTGTTTACTTTAACACTAAAACTTTATTAAACAGTAAGTGTCCTTTGGCTTTATTAGAAATAAATTATATCATAAAGTAGTATAAATTTAGCGCCACTCCTCGTGAGCGCTCGGCTCTTACAGGTGTGCTAAGCGAACCATGTTCGACCGAAGCGCCAATACGCTATCAATAAAACGACGTGGGTTCGTTTACCCTATTATCCTTGCAGGTAGGGGAAGTAGACACTGAAAGGAATTGATTTTCCGACCACTGTTTGGATTTACCAGCTTAGCTGTAAGCGGGTTGAAAGGTTCCAGCGGCCACCGAGGAAAGAGGAGTGGAGGAGGAGGAGGTGCAGGAGGAGGACAGAGGTCTGGCTGTAGCTCCTCCCGCGGAGAGCTCGCTTTATTCACCCGCAGGAAAATAAACCGTTATCTTGCATCACTAGGTCCCACATCTTTTTCGCTACCGTTATAAACACTTTTTAAAGTAAAAAAGTAAAGAAAAAACAGGGTTCCCTTTACTTAATTTAATACGGTTATTTCTGAGAACTTTTCGAAGGAGAAACTTTTCTCTTTGCCCAAAGCGACGTCATAAAAGAGCGAAGTGTTGAAGCGAACTGAATCACACTTCGTAAATCAACCTGCGCTCACATTTTGTGACGTAAAATGTCTAATAGCAGCGCAAAAAAAACTAGTAACATCCAGTTTGGAGTATTATAAAAAACGCCGCATTTGCAAACATTTACTCACAGACAGTGTTTTCTGTTTTAACCGGGCGACTAAAATGAAAAACAAACCGAAAATACACGTTGATATACACAGCATTTGGAGTTTAACGGTTGTTGCGTTTAAATAACGTCACTTCGTTTCTTCTTATTTTGTAATAATTCGTGTAAAATGTCGACCCAACAAGGGTTGAGATAATATGACGGCAGCGCGTCTTCAGACGGAAGAGCTCCAGCAGCAGAGAGTTGGAAAGATGTTTTCCCTACTTACAGAGAGTTGAGAGGAGAGTCAGGAGGAAAGCCAGACGTGCTTTCGCCATCTTGGAGTCGTAGCAATGCTCAGTGTGGCTGAGCGTACATGCGCAAAGTACGGAGGGAGGGAGAGAGAGAGAGAACGAGGGGGAGAGAGAGAGAGGGAGGGCCGGACTCTCTATTATCCTTGGTCTCCATAGCTACCGAAAGCATCGCTCACGGTGACAAAATTTACAGTTGACACATCGTGAAAGGATTTAACTGCCGCTGGTTTTCTTTATACGGAGGAGATAAACAGCAGCTGGGAGCCTGGATAGGAAGCTCTGGTCCTCAGAGGTGTACTGGTTTATATCATGACATCGAAGGGACAAAAGTCTGTTTGACACGTCCTGTCATTGTGATCTGTGGCATCGGTGGACAAAAATAGGTCACTTTTTTACATTTGTAAAAAATATGGTAATTCGCTAACGGCAAAAAGTAGGGAATGTCAAAGATCGCCCCCTTGTGGTAATCTGAAAAGTGTCACAAAGTCTTGTCAATCACGAAACAGGTCAAAACATGCTTTGGATTTTGTTTTGCATTTTTTACCATTTTGTATAATTTCTCATAGCTGGCCAAAAAGAGGTCACTACAAAGCATTTTTTTGTTTGTAAAAGTATGGAATTTCGCTAACGGAAAAAAGGGAACTGCAGAGATCACCCCCTTGTGGTATGTTCAAAAAGTGTTGCCAAGTCCTGTCGATCATGAAACAGGTGCATTAGTTAACCGGTTTACATAGTTCGCGATAGGTGGACGAAAATAGGTCACTACGATGTACTTTTTTGTTTGTGAAAAATATGGTAATTAACTCAAAAGAAGGGAAAGGAAAAGGAAATTGCAGAGACCGCCCCTTGTGGTATGTCCAGTGTTGCAGAGTCTTGTCAATCATGAAACGGGTGACTACGATGCATTTTTCTGTTCATAAAAAATATGATTAATCGCCGATGAAAAAAAGAAGGGAATTTCATAGATTGCCCCCTTGTGGAATGTCCAAGAAAAGTCGCAAAGTCATGTCAATCACGAAACAGGTCAAATAGGCCATCTTATTTATTTTTTTGCATTTGTTAACCGTTTTATATGGTTTCTTTAGTATTATACTGAATATACTGACAACAATTATTTTGTTTCAGTCCTGGCAGAGTTTTAATTCATCATTGCATAAAGGTAAACAGGATATAACCAAGAGCCTGTGTGGTCATTGATCACTTGTCATAAGCATTCCATTAATACCAAACTAGTATTTATTATTAAAGCCCTGATCTGATACAACGACAGTACTTTCTGCCGTCTTCATTACCACATTACAGCCAAATATAGATGTATTCCTCTTATGCTGATATGCGTGAATTTAATGGCGTTATAAATATAAATCTATGGTTAAGATTCCAATTTATGAATGAAAGGACAAATTTGAGGGAACAGAGGTCTGTGATGCCCTCCAGAGTCGCAAGTCTCTTCTACTTTTGTCCAAAGACAAAAACAAACAACTGTGGTTTAAGACATTGTTTCCCAAAGACTGGGTTGTGACCCTCGGGTAGATGACAAGGGCTTATTTCAGGTTTTCTGGCATTATGTTTCCCAGGAGTTCACGGCCATATTTGTAGTTTAATATTAATTGTTGCTATATCACTTGAACAGATAATGGTCATATCATGGATTATAATGAGTGGCCAACGATTTACCAATGTCTATTGATTTGAGGCTGCAAAGCTAAGGCATACTAACACAGCTTGTTAAAGTATATCAAATTATATTCAGATTCAGATTGGGGTTTATTTGTCATATACACTTTCTACACAGGGTCTACACTGCAATGAAATGCTTATTCTTCCAACAACAGTAACAGTTAATGTTCAACACTCAGCTGTTCCTAAAAACCTGATGCAGAATGATTTTTATAAACCAAGTAAATGATTTGGGTTAAGGTAAAACATGACACATCAGCTGATTGGTCATTAGTTAAAAAATGTAATTAATAATGACCATTAAACACTGCAACAGGTGACCTGTTGGAATTGACACAACAATACTGAAATGTCAATATATATTTACCTAATTATGATAAAGATATATTAAGTACAACTGCGTTAAAGTTTTTTCTTCAACATCCACATCCTTTAAATGCACATACATACACAGGCTCCCGGTCTAAACCAGATGATACCGACTGATACTGAACATGTCCAGTATCTCTGAGATGTTTACTGGAACATTTCTGTGTCAGGAGACATAACTCTGTCTCACTATTTTTGGACCCAGTGTTTATAAAAGTGTGCCTCCTACCATTGTTATCTTGTTAAGCCAAACAGAGCCCTAACCAGAGGGCCTTTATTTTCCCTGTTAGCACCTCCTGTGAGGAAACGATGCATAAGTTAGGAAAATCTGCTAACGAAGGCTGTCAAGGCAGGTTCTATACAAGAGACTGATTATTCTTTGTTTGGCTCAAATGTAAACATCAGTTCTCTTCCTGTTCCTGCTGATCCCTGCTCACGTCGACAGCTCGTCTGATAACTTTTGACTGCGTGTGACTGTAATTGTGTTTTTCGCTCATTAATATTTATGTCATTATGCTAAGTGCGTACAGCTGTGGTGACTCTCATATTATTTGGTTCTTGGCCAACAGATGCCTTAATACATTGCAGTGTCAGGTTCTCAGTATAGGCAGATTGGTTCAATATGTCTTTGTTGAAGAATGAAACGCAGCAAATCATTGTCATTTATGGCAGATACATATGAGCTGAAACGTATTACAGACTTGGCTTCTGTTGTTTTACTTCCTACAATCAGTTGTAGTAAAGCTCCTCTGAGTTTGGGTCGTTGGATGAAACCCCACATGCATGGAAACATTAATGCCAGATTGTAATATCTGATGGCATCCCGAAGGACTTGGAAAATCCAAGCTCTTCTTTTCTTACCGTAAATCCATGTTGATCCTCTGTCATAAACAAGGCAGCACATTTGGTACGTGGCCCATTTTAACTTCAGTGCATATTATCTTCTCATTTTGTCAGACTGGATTGTACAGATTTCTCACTATCTGATCACATAAATGTGGATAAAGAATCATTGAAAAGGCATTTTAAAGTACAGATGAAATGACTGGTCAGCGTGGCTGGTGGTGGCCTGGCAGTTAAGGAAGCAAACTTGGGTCTGCACAGCTTCAGGTTCGAATCCACCAGTTGCCAGGTTGCCACTGAGGTGCTCTGAGCATAGCGCCGTCCTGACCTACATGACTTCCAGTGGGCTCACCACCCACAGAAAGGCTCACAGTATGGAGCAGTGTGGTGGTGCCGGCTGTCCATGTGACCCGGATAAGCAGATAAGGAAGAATAAATGCATGAAATGACTGGTTCTTCTAGAGTATATTACAAACTTAATCCCAGATTCCTTGATCAGGCTGCATTTTTTATTGCACAAATAGAACATGTTGCCCACTAACATCTGCAGTTCTCATTCTTGATTACTAGTTTCAAGATTCTTCAACGTTTTCCTCGTCTTCATCCTCCCCAGGTTGCAGGCTACACCATACTGTAAGCCTTCCTCTGGGTGCTGAGCCCACTGGAAGTGATGTGTTTTGGGACAATGCTTACTAGGAGGACCTCAGTGTCAACTGTTGGCCTCAAACCTGAGGTCTTGCAGACCTAAGTCCGCTTTCCTCCGACCACTTAGCCACCACAGCCTGTTTTTAGATTCCATGTAGTATATTCTTAGTATATTTGATGCCTCCCGAGAGTTTGTTCTTAAGGAGCGAAGAAACATGTTTGATCAGAAGCAAAACTCCCGCAAACATGCAACCAGAACTGCAGAAGACAACATGGACATGTAATGAAGACACTGATGACAGTTTGCATCTCACATAAATCTCACATGCAAATGATACCAATACCAAGTGGCATCAAACAGGGTTGGAAACACTCAGGACAGTTCATCAGTCCTTCACAGGTGCACCTTCAGAATCGTAATAGTAAATGAATAATACCATTAACTGCATTGAACCCACTGCAGCATATTTTTCACCACAGTAGAAGTCAGAAGGGGGAAAGACAGGGAGCATCTTTTTGTTGTGTCCATTTTACAGTTGTACTCCCAACTGTACTCAACGCAATATTATTTTTCAGTGTAGGATTTGAAGGACAGCTCTGTTTCTCACACTCATTTTGCTTGAACATATTACATTCTGCAGCTAGGTGGCAGGTTTCATGTCACATATGCATGCTATAAAATGTAACCGTGGACTAACCATGTTTCAGTGCATGCTTATACTCTGCTGTAGAGTTTCAGTGAAAGAAAAGAAAAACCCTTGAAGTTTTGTTTAGGATTTTCAAAAACAGACATTTACGCTGAGTAAAAATGTGACTGTCAGAGGAAAGCAAGAAAAAACACAAGTTTGCTTTTTAGAAAAAGGACAAACAAAACTTGTATTAAATTATGAATGCCTTTCAGAAGAAAGAAGAGAGGAAGTTATTCTCTCAAGTAACATGTCTGTCCTGTTTTAACAGTCATTTCAGGATTCAATTTTCAGAAGGGTGGAGCTGAGAATGAAAAACACGTGACATGTGCACGTGATATTGTTGTTTCAAGGTGAAATATGCAAACGGTATGAGAGTCTGTTTTCTAATCATCCAGTTGTTGATTGGTGTAGATTCTTAAACTGTTTGCATTCATCAAAAAAGTGATCTTAAGGATTTTAAATAATACCACAAAGAACTCTTGAGTTCCGTAATACAATAACAACATTTTTGATATTGTGTCAACAAATGTACCATAACATTGATGTACAGAAATCAACAGCCCAGTTTAACATGGCTGATCTTCTAATGTGTTCCTTACAAATCAGATTGCATGTCACCTTAAAATCACGTGCGAATTAATGTTTCCATCTTCCCTTGTCCTGTGTATCTCTGACTCCAACTACCTCCATGTCCTCCCTCACTGCATCCATCAATCTCCTCTTTGTTTCCCACCTGGTAGCTC
The DNA here is from genome assembly GCA_016785265.1 of Paraplagusia blochii. Classification (NCBI taxonomy): domain Eukaryota; kingdom Metazoa; phylum Chordata; class Actinopteri; order Pleuronectiformes; family Cynoglossidae; genus Paraplagusia; species Paraplagusia blochii. Next base: position 272,166 of record JAFBJS010001140.1, read on the forward strand.
CATCTCTAGGATCATTCTTCTACCAATGTATCCACTGTCCCTCCTCTGAACATGTCCAAACCATCTCAATCTGTCTTCTCTAGCTTTTTCTCCAAACCTTCCTGTCTGTGTTGTCCCTCTAACCACCTCATTCCTGATCCTGTCCATCCTTGTCTCTCCTAAAGGGAATCTCAGCATCTTTAACTCCTCCACCTCCAGCTCGGCCTCCTGTCTTCTACCTATACCTAGTGTCTCCAATCCATCCATTATGGCTGTTCTCACAACCTTTCCCTTCACCTCAGCTGACTCTCTTCTATCACAGATGACACCTGACACTTTCTCCCGCTGTTCCATCCTGCCTTAGCTCTTCTCCTCTCTTCCACAGTCTCCACTGCTGTGTACAGTAGATCCTATGTATCTAAACTCCTGTACCTTCACCATCACTGCTTCTTGTAACCTCACCATTCCACTGTTCTCCCTTTATTTACAGAGATGGACTCTGCCATAATAATATAGCCAGGCATTACTTTAATGTAATAACTAGAAACATGTAAAGGATGTGAACAGCCCAGAGTGAAGTACCAGCGTCACAGACTGTCTTCAAAGACTCTGCTTTGTTGAACACACCTTTTGTTTCCATTTCATTCAGTCTGCCCTCGGCCTTCGTTGACACTTTGCCATAATGCAAATTAATGGGGAAGCCTAACGACACTGCTGAGATAGTGGAAATATCCACTTACGCCCACATTTACTTCCATTTGGACTTCAGGTAACAAGGTGATGTTGAAGTGTAATAGCTCAAACGGCAGCCCAGCCAAAGGCGTGAGTCGGCTGAAGTGAAGTACAAACATCTTCCCACAGGCGGAGGTCTGTTGACACAGGTGGGCAGAAACGCAGCAAGGTTTGAAGGTAAATGTGGAGCAAACGGGACAGAGTGAAAACACCAGCCGGGAATAAGAAGAGAGAACGAATGTGTATCAGGAAACAAAATCAAGGCAAGGTGAGATGATGAGACGCAGGAAAAGCAGTCGGCACAGTGGGTGAGGGCCTAATCAGGGAAATGAGAAGGAAGTAAATATAAAAATAAGATGTGTATAAGAGACAGGCTTGTTGAACACACCTTTTGTTTCCATTTCATTCAGTCTGCCCTCGGCCTTCGTTGACACTTTGCCATAATGCAAATTAATGGGGAAGCCTAACGACACTGCTGAGATAGTGGAAATATCCACTTACGCCCACATTTACTTCCATTTGGACTTCAGGTAACAAGGTGATGTTGAAGTGTAATAGCTCAAACGGTAGCCCAGCCAAAGGCGTGAGTCGGCTGAAGTGAAGTACAAACATCTTCCCACAGGCGGAGGTCTGTTGACACAGGTGGGCAGTAACGCAGCAAGGTTTGAAGGTAAATGTCGAGCAAACGGGACAGAGTGAAAACACCAGTCGGGAATAAGAAGAGAGAACGAAAATGTATCAGGAAACAAAATCAAGGCAAGGTGAGATGATGAGACGCAGGAAAAGCAGTCGGCACAGTGGGTGAGGGCCTAATCAGGGAAATGAGAAGGAAGTAAATATAAAAATACACACGTGGGAAATGTCTCACTGAGTGGAAAAGGAAGTAAGGTAAAAGGCTCCGGGGGTAGACATTAAGTAAAGTTAACAAACGGGAAGATGCCGGTACAAAAATAACATGTGTTTTAACATAAATCCATGTTGACAGTAGCCTCTACTTTCTCTGAAGGAAGTGCACCAGGCATAGGTGTGAATGTGAGTGTGAATTGTTGCCTTGCACCAAGCTGTTAACATGCCCAGGCTGAGCTACGCCTGTTGTCCAGCTGCGTCAGCTTGTATGAATCCTGCGGAGGAGGATTCTCCTCGCACCATCCTGGGTGAAGTCAACTGGACATCTGCCCGGTGAGAAACATCACCGCACATGTTCCCTTTCCAGCTCAGTTGTTTGCTTGGATAGACAGAACACAATGATTTTTAGTCCCTTAGCGCACAGACACAGACAAAAAGACTGAATTATTCAACGTGCACCGTCTTTTTCCCAGTGTACGGGAATTGTGGAAAAACAAACTTGTGTGGTTAGTATGCATATTTCATTTTGTTGTTTGTTTCTTGTGATTTTGGGGTGTGCACCAATAATCTAGCTTTTTGGTTTCCGTGCTGGAGTTTACTGTCAGTAGAATGAGAGAGAAAAGGGAGAAGGGGAAAAGTTTAGAATAATACATATATTTCTGACAGATCGCTGTGGTAAACATGGGACTTAGAGCCCCTAGATACAATATCCCCAAAATATAAGTCTTCCAAGTTGGGAGTAGGCAAGTGTGGCAAGATTTTTTTATGCGAAAAGATGAAAAATCTCAATTTGAGTGGTTAACCGAGCTCTTTTAACTTGATATCGTTGTTCCGTCTCACTCACTGTCCCTCACTTGTCTATTATTATGACCTATATATTTGTTTATATCTATATATTTAGACAATATACAGCTTTTCCACATCATTTTTGGTCTTAAAAACTAGAACCATCACACTTTTTTTCTGCTTCTCCATTTGGCATTGTGATGCTCCTCACGATTATGTTAAACAACCTCATTTTAAAGGTCACTACCCTCCGTCCTAGATATTTTTTATTAAAAGTTGATTAAGTATACACCCGTAGACATGAGCTTTGGGTCACAAAAAATGCAATCCCAGATATGAGCTGTTAAAATGAGCTGTCTGATTTCTGCTGCTGTAATGAAGGCGGCAGGGCAGCATCCTTCCCTATGACATAGACTCAAACAAAAAACAATTGTGTATAACAATATAACAAGACTCTTGACCAATCGAACGCAATCAAAGACAAAAAAGGCAAAAAGCAGCTTCCCCCATAGGATGACAGGAAGCCCTCTTCGAAAGAGAGGGAGGAGCTCTGTCACCTGGGAGGAGCAAGGAGCAGAGCCGCAGCCCCTTTACACCAAGAGAAGTCAATCGAGGTGGCTTGGGCAACAACACCGTATGCACACAGGATGCCTCCCTTAGGGGGGCTTGGGTCCTGTCCCACCAGGACGAGACCCAGGACAAGAGTCTAGGGCAGTGCTACTCAAAGTGTGGGGTGGGCCCCCTTTGGAGGGCGTGGTGTGGTGCTGTGGGTGGCGCGTGTGACCCTGGGGAAATGCTTTTTTTCCGCCGTACTACAATAAAGTGTACACATCCTTGTAAGTTGACTTATATCTCTTTCTTTTTGTTTTCTTTATGTTAACAAGGATACGATGGTATGCAGAGGTGTACCTAGAACTATTATATTGACAAATGCTATTATTTATAGTGGAGAGTGGTTGGTGCGGGGCGGGGGGGGGCGTGAATTGTTTTCTTCTTACTTGGGGGGGGTGTAACAGAAAATAATTGAGAAGTCCTGATCTAGGGTGAAGAAGGTCTGTATATCCCTGCATCTGCGGCCCTGAATAAGCAGACAAAAAAGGGTGGACAGATGGATAGTATATATATATATATTATATGCATGTGTTTGAGAGATGAATAAATCTGAAACCTCCCAGATTCCATTCTGACCCTGACCTACAACCCCAGAGTACTCTGTTTTTGTTGCCTCATCTTCATATGACGAAGTCTTTTAGACCACACGTGTCAAACTAGATCCACAAAGGGCCGTTATGGCTGCAGGTTTTGGTTCCAGCCCATCCAGAACACCATGGTTGACCAATCAGCATTCTGGAGATGCAGATCAGTTGATTGAAAAAGCCAAGTCAGGTGTGTTTCTGCTTGGTTGGGACAAAAACCTGCAGCCACAGCGAACCTTTGCACAACCAGTTTGACACATATGCTTTAGACCTTTGATAAAAATAATGTTTTAATTCCTTTCACCCCCATCTACAATAATAACTTTGGGAAAAGTGATTAATAAATTGTTAATGATGAAAAAAAAAAATCAGTAATGCGAGCGTCAGATAACTGTTGGTGTCATTTTCAGACCAAAGTCCCACTGAAATATCACCTCACTGATTGCACTGCAGTTTGCAACACACAAGGCCTAATTGCAGCACAGAACGAGTGTAATGTTACCTCTTAGTGCAGAAAAAAAATCGATACATTAGCCGCGACTAAATGAATCCTCTGACTCCTGCGCTCACAATGCGGACAAAATTGTCAGTTGTGTCGGCTGCCCGGAAAAGTGAGAAGATATTTTTAAAATACTGTCTTGAGATTCTGGGAGACAGCAAAGGACTCTCGGGAAATGTTGATCAGAATCAGAAAGTTAGGTTCCTGACTCGGCGAAAACAACATAAACACCAATTATGGTGTTTCTAAAGAGAGCGAGAGACTGTATTTGCCGTTTGCTCCAACCCGACGTTGAACATGTGGTGGTGTACGTGAGAGATGGAGCAGCTGTTGTTTTGAAACCTTGAAAAATTGAAGCCAGTCAGAGGCAGCTCCTTGACACTATCTCTGTTTTTGTTTTAGTTTAGGTCTAAGAGCTACCTATGTGACTGCAGATAACGTTCAAAAATCTGTTGTCACCAAACTTTGACTTTAAGTTGTTTCCTCCAAAAATCTACCTCTGAAAACTTTGAGGAAAACAACGAATTAGCCCACATCACTTAGCAAATGTGTTTTTCTGTTTTCCACTTCGATCAACAACACATCAGTTTTCACCTGGTATCAATCAGACGGTGTTTACAACCAATTTGTCATTCTGTCGCGCTGCATTTGCTTCTTTTCACTTGGACCAAACAGGAACTGATGGAAGGAATTGGAATCTTTTGCTTTTCAATCTTCTCTCTGCAATTTTTATTCGCTCTTGCAGATAAATATGCTCTAAGTCAGTGCGTTAAAACAGCGTTCCGCAACATGTTTGTGCTACAGACCATTTAAACGTTGGGGAATCTCTTTTTAACGGTCTGGTCTCAAAGGCAGATAAATATATAAAATAAAATATACAAATACGAGTGGATACGGTAATTTTTCTGCCGCTCCTGATATAGGCTTTATAATATTTATTCATTAATCTGAATAAACCATGGTTTGAGAGTAATTCGATAAGCTAAAATGCTGCCATCTAGTGCCATTTACTTTAATATGCATCTGTTTTTCACCAAAAATATTTATAAAGTGCAACGCTGTTCATAATAATAAATAAAAAAGAAATACTATAAGTTACGCCTATGTCTTTGCTACCATAGGCCCATGGACCAAATACCGGTCCGCAGCCCAGTGGTTGGGTACCATTGCTACAGAGCTTTTTTTTTTCCTGTTCCTGTGCAACTGAGTATTTTGGTTACAACTGGACTGATCTGTGGGCGTCTATGTTGTTCTGTGGTTTAAATTGTCCTGTTTTTTTCCTTCTGACTCAGTACTCAGTGACCTTAAACAACAGTGCTGTGCATTGAAAAGTGATGTTTTTCGTTTTTTTTTTTTTTCAGACTTTAATTTTATACTTCAGTGCCTCGTTCTTCCCGGCTCCAAACACCGAAGTGAATTCCTTTCATGTGAATACCCTCTTGGCAGTGAAACGGAGTCTGACTCTGATTTGGATTTACAAATGCTGCTCTCAGCTTCAGTCTTCACTCTTTCTTCACTTCCACATCCACACATGTCATTCTTCCTGGCTGCAATCATCACTATTAATTTTTGATAGTGGTGCCGCCAACCTTCTTCATTTTTCAAAGACCCGGGTCAAGCAGCCTATGGAGCTGCAGCTCATTTTGACCCACCCAGCTTTCGGCGACGGCTCTGACTCTACATCTGGCTCGTTCATACGGCTGTCAGCTCCCATTACCTAATTGGAATTGAGATGCATCTGGCTTGCGTTTTTGTCTGCACTGCACTCCTGATAGAGATCCTCTCTGTCTGAGGGCACATTAGGACTCTTTTCATGTCATCCCACTGGAAAAGGAAATTTTTCTCCACTGAGGCATGGTCGAAAACGCTTGTACGCGAGGACGAAACATCGGAATGGCATTGGGCAGATCAGAGGCGGACTGCAGGATGTCGACTCTCGTGGTTCACCACTGTTCAAAAAGAGCAATGTTTAATTCATGACATCCATCATGCTACAGTGGCTTTAACCCGAAAGCTGGTGTAAGAAATATCACTGAAGCATCTGGGCTTCAAACCGTCGACTGTCAGGATTTGTGACCTTAGCTCATCTTGGTCTGAGACCAATGACAACATCCATGCGGCCTCGTTTCCATCACAAGTGCTGGGAAATCATGATCCTAAATGAATAAGCTACGTCACCAGGCACAAAAAAAAAAAAAAAAAAAAAAAAAAAATTGCCCGACTCACATTACTGATCTCTGTTGTTCTCGCTAAAGCCCGCAGTGATTAATCCGTCCATGGGATGAAGTATAAGCAGCCTCTCATATCAAATAGATTATGGCTCATTAATGTCATTCACTTAGCAGGGAAAGAAGAGGCAAATGGGCCACATTAAGGCAGTGTTTAAACACTTCTATTATGATGAAGCCAGAGTTGATAACATGTAATAACTCTGCCCCTACTTTACCATGTTCCTCATATTGAAGTACCCAAGCTTATACAATACCTCAAGGACTAGTTTTAATTTTATATACTGTATATACATATATTTATATATATGCGGCAATGGTGTCCTAGTAATCACATCACATCACAATGCACTGGCTCATAGTGTATTGTGATTTGGGAGTCACAGGTGGAGACTGCCCCTGTGACCTAGCAGCCGATAGAGAAATAAAATAATTGTTCTTTAGAAATGAAAACCTGACAACTCAATGTCTGGGTTTTGCTCAATGATGCACATCCAAAAAATAGTTTTGGGGAAAAACAGATGTATATTAAAGTAAATGTCACTAGATGGCAGCATTGCAGCTTATTATTAATTACTTTCACGTTTGTACGAATTAATAAATAAATATAATCACCTTTACTTTCCGTTGCAGGGTTACAGGGGCAGCAGTCTCCATGAGTGCCACCCAAATCACACTGCATACTGTAAGCTTTACTGTGGGTGGTGAGTCCACTGTAAGTTATATGGGTCGGCCCAGTGCTGTGCTCAGAGCATCTCAGTAGGAACCTGGTAGCTTCGAACCTGAAGCCTTGTGGACTCAAATCGGCTTCTCTTAAATTCTAGGCCAGACTCTAGATTCTGCAATTGTTTTAAGTAAGAAACATGACCCAGATATAAATCTTACATTTTGAGGGATTTCTGTTTTAAAGACAGCATTTGCAAGTTTTAAATAATCATTTCAATCCAGAGACGAGATAGAGAAGCTGTTGATGTGATCTGATGCTAAAAATATCCCTAGGAATCCTATAGATTGTCTCCAATATAATATCCCAGTGGGAGCAGCACTTGCAGGATTGTTAAAACTCCATAAAAAGACACAGGTCTGTTATTTTTTTTTTCTCCATTTTGACCTGCTGTTTATCAGGGGAAATGTTACAAAAAATACAGATGGTTTTACTGCCATGGATCAATTGAATTTCCTTGAGAAGACATGTTAACATCTCCCCTTTTGCTGTCTGTTCTAAGACAAGCAGACTAGTCCTGAAACACTGCCCTGTGGTGATGTTCTCAACCACTTGCCCTTCACAGTGAAGGAGCTGAGAACATCTCCGTAGACTCCTAACTTCTCACAGTGATATGTTGAAGCTTGGCAGATTTCCCGCTGTCTTTTCACCGAGAATAAATGAGGAATCCTTATGGGATAAAATAAAACAAAAGACCGACTCGATTTATCCAACGCCAGAGCTGAATGGTTTTTATCTGACCTTCAGGAAAACCGCGCAGCTTCCAGTTCACCGCAGCAGTGGCTTCATTTTTGCAAGAATGGTAATGAAAGAATTGTAAAATTAGCTTTGATTCTTCTTCTTTTTTTTTTTTTTTTTCAAAAAAGTGATGAAACTATTTTATAGCTCACTATAATGCAGGACCGGATTAAGTCTATCTGAGGCCTGGGGCTGATTACCAGGATGAGGCCTTTCACACTGTGTCCTGGTCACCGCAGGTGCACTGACACAGACTGCATTAACTGTCCGTTAACATAGAGTAAAGGTCTGAAGTATTTTCCTACCCACAATATTTCCCTACCCTCTGTTTGAAAAGTGGGAGTAAATTTTATAGACTTTAAACACCCATAACATCTATCGAACATCTTTAAAAGGGAGGGAAGGTTGATATTATGGGTATTATGGGTGTTTGTAGAGTAGAAGTAGAGTAAAATTTGTAATTAATTAATAGATTTATGTTATTTATATATATTTTACACATTGCTGTTATATTTATAACAGCAATTCTTTTTTGTTTGTTGTTTTAATTTTTTTTAAGTTATGTTTTAATTTTTCATTTTTTCATAAAGTAAAAAAGCCTTTTTTATTTAAAAATGATACTAAATGATACTTTTATTTAATTCAATATTATTCACACATATATAAACATATAAATATTGAATATTGTCATTTCATATGTACACACTTACATTTGTACAACATTCATATTGTTGTTACCTATAATTTTTGAATTATTTTTATGACATTTTTTGAGAACTTTATTTTGAATAAAATTTTTTTGCTGTACTTTTTTTCATTTTTATCATCAAATCTTCATGTGATTATATTCTAGCCAATATAACTTTAAAAAAAAAAAAACAAACGTTTTGTAACTTTACACTTCTGTTTACGCCACCTTCTCTCTTCTGTCACTCTGTACCCTGGAGTCTCCCTGATCATTCTCACTTGTTCTTCATTGTTGCCTTCTTATCTCAGACATTCCCACTCTCAGTGCCAGTTCATGTTGTCACTCAGTATTCTTCCACTTTTCCACTCTTACTTTTTTTCCCCTCATGACCCTGTTCTCTGTGCGTAAATCTTTTCCAGTCCCGACCTCTACATTTTTCCATTCTCCTGCTGAATACCTCTGCCTGGTGGTTGGCTGGCTGTGTACCAACTGTCTTCTACATACTTTCTCTTCTCTCTCTTTTTTCTGTTTTGTGCCTGAATCCCTGCCCTCAACCAGCTGTAACAGTAACTTTTATTAAATTACAAAATGAATAAATCAGAATCACAACTATCATTAACTGTAGTGGTTCAAACTATGGCTCGAGGGCCAAATCTGGCCTGCATTGTAGATATGTTTGGCCCAAGAGATTAAATCAAATGTGTACTAAAATTTTTTTTCCAGTGTATGGCCTCAAAAGTAATGCTAAATGCTTTATATTATGGCCAGGCTTTAAAGCGATTGAAGGAATGAAAACTAGAAACTTTTGGCAATTAAAAATCTTATGCTGCCTACCTAAAGGTCTTGGTCTCCTAGTCCAGTCTATGGTAGACCCTACAATGACCTGAAGAGGTTGACTTCCTGTGACGTTCAGGAACGTTCAATGACATCGCAAAGACAACAATAAGAGGTCAATATTGAAGTCTGTCAATATGGACAATGTTAGTTTCAGACATGATATCAATATATTTGTCCTATTAGGTCTGGTCAATTGTAAATGTGTAGCAATACATTATCAAAAACCTGTCTAGTTACACTACAGTATTACCTTGGGAAACCACAAACAAATCAATATTTGCCACTTCTTGTGTTTAGATGGGAAATACATTCTGTTAATCCCGTGCAACAACATTGTTTGTTCAACCTGGCAACAAACGATTCTAAAAGCAACATTGAGGAAGGTGGAGCTGGAAACCACAAGGGGAATTTGCAAAGACATATCCATATATATGGTGGAACCCTAACTAGCTACAATGCCATTTCTGTTCAGAACAAACTAACTGGCAAAAAATAAAAAAATAAATAAAATAAAGATTTATAGTCAAAAGAACTTGATGCAAGAAAACATTTTAATAATATTTTTTTTTATAAATTTTTTTACATATTTGTAATATTAATCTATGGCTGCTCCAGATTCATCTTTATTGTATTGCAAACGTGCAGATTTTAGAAGTATTGATCATGTGATAATAAGGTAACCTATAATAACATGAACATGCATTGACACAAGCATTGTCATCACTCCGTATAAGGGTCGCAGAAAAAAACAAAAACAGTCTTTTAAAGACTGAGATCACGTTTGTAGCAGTCACTGAAAATGAAGCCGTGTCTTCTGTTGACACGCACCTCTTTTCTTCTCCGTGGCCAGGACTCGTCTTGTGTGAGAAAGTGAATCGTGCGTGCACACGGATGATCTCACGTAAGCCCGCTGAGGGGCTTCACCTCCTCATCCTCGCTGACCATCTCCTGCGGAGCCATCTGGCACGATCCTTTTTTAAAAGGACAGAAGCTTCTAGAAACCTCTACCAAAGTCTCCTTTCACCTGCAGCAGAGAACATTTACTCAATGAGAGATCAACAACGTTGGAGAGAACACCAACCACATGGTTCCACCAACACAAAGCGCATATTTTACGTGGTGTGAGAAATATCCTCAGAAGATTAAAACCATTTCTTCAAAATAAATCATGAAAAATTTCCAAACATAAAATTTTATCTGCAGCACCCAAAGCACTGGATGTGACCCAGTTTGTGGTTGGTGATTCAATCCAGCATGAAAATAACCTTTCAGAAATTTAATAATATTTGCATGGTTGTTGTGTGAAGGGCCCTCTACTCCACACTGGGTTTTCTGCTCTAATTTTAGCTGTGCCTTGGCTTTTCCTCTGGAGGATAAAGACTCTGCCTTCAGGGTGAAGGTGGAATAAACGCTGCTGAATGCAGTGATTGGGCGTCTGCACACTGACAGCTTTTTGATCATATTTGTGACAGATTTGCCGTACGTGAGAACTGACGACTCCTCCAGGGAGAAACCGTTCAGAATTTCTTCTAAATCATCTTCCCTTTTCCTCCAGGTTTCTCAATGTGGACTATATTGAACTGAAACACTTTTCTGGAGGAATAACAATATTTTCCGATGGTGTTTTTGGCAGTAGTGTCCGTGCGTCACTCGAAGGTTAGACATGAGGTATATAAATACACTGCCCTGATACCCTCGTCTCCATCCTTCACCAGTTTGCTGATTACACATGGTCCTCCTCTAATGGCCTCCTCACTCCTCAGTAACACTGGGAGGCCCTGACTCTCCGTGACCCTGATAACAGCCTGAAAATAGCAAAAGTCTGGGTCGTTCTTAAAGCGGCGTATGCACCACCTGGAACAAACCCACTGCCAGGGCAGATGCAGAGATTCTAACGTTATCATTTTGTACATTTTTCTGCCTTCAAGACTGCGCTGGGACGTAGACTGAGACCTGATATTTTGGTGAGACGTCAATTGTCAAATCGCGATGGGATGTTACTGAGATTGATTGATCCTGTGACGTTGGGGTAAGGTATGTAAGTATGTAAATAAAACTCAGCTAAATGGTCTAAAGAGCAGCAGATGATTCAAACTGATATTTAGAAAAATCTATATTTAGACATAGAATAATTTATTGTCATTGGACTGAAAAAACACAAAAAGTAGGTCTGGCAAAGTTGATGCTTGGCAAAGTACAATACAGCGTGTAAGCCCTGGTGTGATATTTAAGGACAATTAAAGCAGTAATTCTGTAGAAACTGCTGTTTGTTCACTGGAATATGTTCACTAAAAAAATAAAAAAATCTATTTGTCTTTGTAAAGAGTTATATTTATCCAAGTTATAATTGATGGTGGGCGGCAGTGGTGGCCTAGCGGTTAAGGAAACAAACTTAGATCCACGAGGTTTCATGTTTGAATCCTCCAGCTGCCAGGTTACTACTGATGTACTCTGAGTATAGCACCATTCCCACCCACATAACTTCCAGTTCTTTGCAGCCATATGAAAGGGTTAGGGTTACGGAAAGGAAGAGTGTTAGTTGGGTGATGAGGCTAACCCTATGACTCCAAAGTGTAAATTAAATATAAGTCAACGGAACTCACAAAACACACAAAATGAGGATGTGAACATTGACACTAACTGAAGAACCGGTGGTTAAACTTTCTGACTTTTGGGCCACAGTGGGTACCAAAATTTCACATGCCGTCTGGGTCAGGAGCAAAAAAAAAAATTGCGTGATAAATTATAATAAATGACATGTAAAAGCCATTAACAAAGGCTAAAATCCTTTCAGTCTTTTATGCTATGTATTTGGGGAAATGCTGGTAATGCAGAGAAAAACTGGAAGTGTAACGAAAATATAAGACAATAACATAATTTGGACAAGTCTAGCGGGCCAGATTGAAGAACTGATTGGACCACATTTGGCCCCCGAGCCTTAGTTTGCCCCAACCTGAATTAAATCCATTGCTCATCCACAGTGACACAAATATCATCTTTATTTATGCTAAAATCTGAAAAATAAAATACTCAGTCAACCTCCCTGGTTAGAAACCCCAGAAAGACTCTTTTGTCGTCATGCGTTGGCTGTCGAGATTATCAGAATTTTTAAAATGTGACTCTGGTGTGACATGAATATGCAAAGCTCGCTGTAGGCGTCTGCATGTCGGGTGGTGCGACAGCAGGCACTTCTCACCAACAGTATATTTAGTAAAATGAAGGAAACGCGGCACGACGGTGAACAGACGTCTCAATCAGTGAAGGAATTTTAAATGTGTTACATGAGAAACAATGTATGGTGACCTCACAGCTGCTGGACCCCTGCTGGTCACTCCCTGTACATGATTCAATGTGTGCATCATTAGAATGAAAATATTTAATTATTCATTGTATAGTCATTAAATCATATCACTAACAAGGAGTCAGGTTACTACAGATGATCAACCAGAAATAACTGACTGGCCTCACAACCTGACACGCCAAACAATGGTTAACAGTAAAGTATTGAAAATACTGAATCCTGATTTCTGTATATTAGCAACTAATATACTTGCTAATATATTCCAAACAGTTTATTTCCAATTCCGATATCAACTAATCTCGATATAAGCTTGATATTTACATACAGTATATATCCATCCAAACCAAACTTTTTGAGCATTAGATTACATAAATGAGTTGCAATGCTGCCATCTAGTGAAACAAATTTTAACGCACATCCCCCAAACTATTTTCAAGGTACACATTATTAGGCCAAACCCAGGCACTGCATTATTGGGTTTTCATTATGAGAGAAACAATTGATGAATATTCATTTATTTCATTCATTCATTTATATTTATCTGCTTATCCATCGCTGGGTTGCAGAGGCAACACTCCACAAGTGCCACCCAAATCACACTGCTCCATACTGTAAGCCTTCCTGTGGGTGGTGAGACCACTGGAAGTTAAGTGGGTCAGGACGTATATCATATGATTACGTATAATTACGCAACCCAGCAACTGGTTGTAGTCATTTAATTATTAATAAATATTACATACTTTGCGTAAACCAATGATTCGGGCAATATTGACGGAAATCCTCAATTCCATGCATTATCAATGTTTTTTTTTTGATGCCACCGAATGGACAAAATGACCTGACGGAACAGAATGTCTAGGCACTGGGGTCCAGTTCGGGAGACGCTGGGTTTTACTTTTGCTTTTTGCAGATAATGTTCTCTTGTTGGCTCCTTCGATCCGGCACCTGCAGCATGTGCTGGCGCCGTAAGCAGCTGATGGTGAAGTCGCTGGGACGGAATTATGTACCTCTAAGTCCGAGGTCCTTGACCAGAACAAGGTGGAGTGTTGATACCCCGGATCATGATGCGATCACGGATTCAAGCGGCTGAAATGAGCTTTCACCATAGGGTGACAGGAGCTCAGTCTCCAATGAGGAGCTGAGAGTAGGAGCTGAAGATGGATGGATGGCACTAAATGGCACCAGTCATCAAATGCCCCTTGGTTTCAGTTTTATTTTTGTCCGTTTTACCTAAATTGTTCTAGGAAACCTTCATTCATGAGCTTAGTCAGCTTCTCATTCAGTTTAGACATCTTTGTCTCCTTGTGCATATTTCACTTCACTTTTAAACACAGTCACAGATTAACTATCAAGGTTTACAATGTAAATAAACTGGGGAAAAAAAAAAAATTCCCGACAACAAAGTGTCAGTAAATGGAATGAAATGGAGCCACTGGCAGACTCTCATCTGGATAACTGACAACTTTACTCCACCGGTAATAAACTCTGAGAAAGGGTTGGGGCTTTTCACAATAAAATCCTGTTTGAAGGGCTGAAATATTGAAATTTTGATCTAAGGCTGAAACATGACAATCATATTCCGAGTCAGCAGTGAGGCAAAGATTAAGGAGTGAGGTGAAAAGGCTTGTCAATCTGAGTAAACACACCAGTGGATCTGTCGGCCGCTGAACGCTTTATCAATCAGAGGTCTCTCTCTCTCTCTCTCTCTCTCGGCACCGTCCTCAGGGCTTTGACCGGCAGCTGCTTCCTAAGCCCTGCAGGAGCGATCAATAACTAGGAACTTCACAAACATCCTTAACTTCCTTCGCCAGTTACTCAGCTGTGTTCATTCCCAGAAGCTCAGAAGCTCCACGGAAAATAAAAAAGAAGACAACCCTACATCGGGAGGTTTCATCAAAAATATTTCCAAGGGTTTGTAATGAAGCAGAGGAATTTAATTTTCTAATTCTCAGTAAAAAACGTATTTATAATAATAATATTAATAGCAATTATAATGGGGATGACAGTGGTGGCCTAGTGGGTGAGGGGAAGTGGACTTGGGTCCACAAGGCTTCAGGATCTAATCCACCAGCTGCCACTTAGGTCCTCTGAGCACAGCACTGTCCTGACCCCCATAACTTCCTCTGGGCTCACCACCCACAAGAAGGCTCACAGTGTGATTTGTGTGGCAGTAACAGAGACTGCTAGCCCTCTGACCCACAGATAAGAGGATGAAGATGAACGAGTTGATCAATTAATATTAATCAATCAATTATATATTTTATTTTTGTGGCCTAGTGGCTAAGGAAGATTACTGGGGTCCGGAAAGCTATGGGTTTGAATCCACCAGCTGCCACTGAGGGGTTCTGAGCACAGCGCTGTCCTGACCCACATAACGTCCAGTGGGCTCACCACCTAGGAAGGCTTACATTATTGTGCAATGTGATTTGGGTGGCAGTCGTGGAGACAAGGAACACAAACCTGGAGTCTAAATAAACAGCCAGCATTAAAATAGAACAATCAAAAAGACGCAAAAAAACAACAAAAATCAAGCAGAGGTTTCATACCATACATACCTGGAGATGAAGCAACACAAACACAGCTTTCGGACACCAGGGTTAAAGCAGGTGATCAGGACCAGGTGAGCACAGGTGCAGGCACATCAGTAATAATGGGGAAGAGAGGGGAGGAGACCAACCTGGCTGCTGGAGGGAAACATCACAATAATGGCCATGACTCTTATTTTTGCTTTTTTGCCAACTCCTTGCTGTTTTATTTATTGTTATAATTATTTTTAATATTTCCTACACTGCACAGCCAGTAGCCTGGCTATTTTTACATGAGGCAGGAGTTTTTTCCCCCTGATCACAGCAACATCTCTGAAGGGAAGGGTGGAATGGGGAGACAGGAGAAAGAGCAGTGAAAACAACAGTTGTGAATAGAAGTTAAAATCCAAGTATCATTATCTACGCTGAACATTCTGTCAGTCATTGTTCTCCAGACTGTTCTACCCACACTAATGTCTGCCATTAAACTGTCTCCTGAGTCGGAATTGACATAAAACAAACATTCTTAAGTCTTTGGAATTCTTTGTTTAACAGGAATCTGTCTGGTACGAATCTATGAGAGACACATAATTCTGTCCTTTTCCACTGTCCACAGTCCGATAAACACCGAGCATGTGTCGTCAGATGTGGTCGAAGTTTTTCTGGCGCCGAGCGAACCCCACCTTCTCTGTACATACTTCATTACATTCCTGTCATAGTCAGTTGGTGTAAGGAATAATCCCATTAGCATGACACTGTCTGTCTCTACTGTCTGTACTGTGCCGGTCCCAGCAGCTCGCTCCTATGATCATGATGGTTCCTGCAGGTACGAGTCAGAGAAAAATCAATGTCTGGTTTGTTTCGGTTATTCATCACTGAGTGAATTCCACAGAATATTAAATTAGTTCAATCAAAATTAGTTACGTTAGATGTTTCACCTCTCATCCAAGAGGCTTCTTCAGTCCTCTTGGATTAGAGGTGAAACGTCTTCTATGTCCAGTTGCCCTTGAAGTACAGTAACTAATGTTGGGTTGAGTGAGCTGGATGATACATTTCCTCTATTCATTTTCATTCATTCATTTTTGATTTTTCTGTCCCCATAACTGTTTACTTCGTCTAGATCAATCATGATTAATCATGATTAATCATAATTGATCACAAATAATCGTGATTAATCATTCCGTTAAACACACAAAACTAAAAAAAAACAAAAAAAAAATCAATGGAACACATTGACAGATGCTCTTATATGGATGTTGTAATTATATATATAAGAAATGTAAAAGAAAAAATGTTTTTACCTAAATTGGATAATGTTTCATTAAATAAAAAAATGGATTGTGAGTACTTTGCCATCTCATCTCCTTCTTCTTCCAATGTATTGAAAACTATGAATAAAATACTTAAGAACAAAGATTAAAAACTTAAGTTAAAGATACTTGTTTTGTTGAGTGTGTCTTTCAACTTATCCAAAGTTTCTTTTGGAACTTCACTCACAATCCATATGACAGTTGTGTTAGTCAGCGTGTCAGCTGTGGACGGTCACTGGGTGAGGCTGGTCTGACGCAAGCCGAGTATTTATCCTCAACAAACACATGACGAGTGTTTTGCATATTTGGTATTTGTTGGTTTTTACAATTAAAAGGTAAATGAGTGACATTTCTGTACATTCAGAACAACAGATTTTTCTGGTTTGACTTTTAAATATATAATAATAAATATAAAATTATCAGTGTATGGAGAAAGCAGAACAACCCAAGGACCTTCAAGCCCTGAACTAAACTCAGTGATTTGTAGGGCCGACCATGGGAATATCACAAAATAAAAATCCAAAAGTTCTGGAGGAGATATCTCACAGCTAAGCTAAGCAAGAAGAGACAGAAGCTTCCCTTCGTGCGAACATCCATTCCATTCCATCTGGTATTTGAAAAGTTCCAGAGTCAGACAGCAGGTCCAATCACAATATTGCATTACACTCAATTACTGCCTGGTTTTAAAGCGGCAAAGCTAGAAATGTAGGCTAGTGTGAGAGGGATAAACAAATGGTTTGCCTGGGGGTGAGAGAGCGGCAGAAGGCTGTGCTGTGAGCAGGCTGCCGGTGCACGTGTCTGCCATCGCCTGGAAATAGGACACAGACACAGTCTGAAGTGTTTACGGAGACTCGTGGACCTCAAGGTCGATCCTTGAGGAAGTTCCTGCACAAGTAAATATATTTGTTTTTGACTCAGAGGCTTTTATTTTTTTTTGATTGACTGACCTCTTCATGCTGGTCTTTTCACAGTCATCAGTGATAAATGCAGCCTGTGCAGCAGGATGACATTTTCTGATGCCAATTAATTTGGCTTCTTGATATATGCACCCAATCAATCTCTCATTACTTCAGGTAGTCATTTGTCGTGCGTAGCGTTCAATTACTGCAAAACAAATGGGTGAGTAATTATAGATGACTGCCCTGCGGAAACGAAATGCCAGATCCTGCTTTGCTGTCGGCCGCTCTAGGAAGCAACGCTGGGAGAAACGGAGGTTAGAGGAAACTTGAAATATCAAAGTTCACATCAATGTAAGGTTATAATAAAAAATAATCTGTTTCCTTGTCCGACTTTGACCCACATATTTACCTAGCCTCCTCATTTTCACGTACTTTTCTTTAGAGATAGAACTTAAACATAAGCTGAAAAAAAAATCACTCTGGATTATTATTTTTAATTGATATATATGTTAACAGATATCCTAGGCGTGTCATGTGTTGCATAAAAATGGGTCGTCCTAATTATTTGAAAAATAAAATTAACTAAGGATTTATTCTCTGTAATTAATTGAGAGCTTAATATTCATGGTAATGTAATTCATATACAGTGTCATTTTAGTCATTATTCCACTGTTGAAACAACAGACTCTGTAACCAATCATATTTCACGGTCAGGACGAACTTGCGTCGCCGACTCGTTTAAACATCTATTCAAAAGTTTGGGGTTGACCCGGACAATTTTGAGTTTTTCCAATGAATGGTCACAGTAAAATGGAAATGTAAAACGAATAAATCATGTAATCACGACATTCACAAGGTTAAAAATAATGATTTGTATTGGAAATTTTTTTTTTTTTTCCTCCAAGGAAAGGAAAGGAAATTTTCAACAGTGGGCAGCACTGAGCACCAAGGGGGCACTGAGTGGGTGCCATGTGTCAGTGGACCTTAGTGATAACCTGACAGTTGGGGGATTCAAACTTTGTACCCTCCAGGCCGACTCCTTAACCACTTGGCCACCACTGCCCTAAAACTAGTGTGGTCAAAGAATTGTCAATTCTGAACAATTGCAGCCCTCAGAGTGGTTTTCTAACCATCCATTAGTTCTGAACACACATTGTATCATTAAGACATTGGAGTGATAGTAGGTAGAAATGGGCCTTTATACCAGGTATGGGCAAACTAAGGCCCGGGGGCCGGATGCAGCCCGTTTAGCTTTGTAATCCAGCCTGAGAAACTTGATTTGTATTGTAACAATATTTACTTTTTTCTGAAGTATCTACATTTTCCCAATGTGTGATGTTAAAAGGCATTTTTCCATTCATACATGACATATATCATAGTTCATGTGAACTAGCATCTACCTGGTCCTAACTCGGCATCAAATTTCAGGACCAATTGTGGCCTGTGAGTGAAAAAGTCCGTTGAGTTGGCTTGGGCATGTCACCCGGGTGCCTCCCTCGGGAGGTGTTTGGGTCCTTTACCATTGGGAGGAGACCCAAAAGGAAGACCCAGGATACACTGGAGTGACCATGTTGCCCGGCTGATCTAGGAACTCAGCGGAATCCTCCCAGATGAGATGGAGGAAGTGTCTAGGGAGAGGAAAGGCTGGGTATCCCTCGATCCTGCAACTTAGCTGGAGATAAGGGGACAAGGATGGATGGATCGAAATTCACAACACTAAAAAACAAAAAAGGTACATTTCTTCAGCTCTGTATTTGATTTTGCTCTGCTTCACCGCTACAAAAAACATCTTTTTAAAATTCTATCCTCATAAGTAGCAGAGTTCAAAGAACAGATAAGACGTGTTTAGGTGAGATTATTCAGGTTCAGGCAGCAAAGTCATTTAACATCTCATTGTGAGTCTGCTGATGATAAAACCTCGCAGCCCTGGGCCAATGGAAGGAGCTCCAGA
The DNA here is from genome assembly GCA_016785265.1 of Paraplagusia blochii. NCBI lineage: Eukaryota > Metazoa > Chordata > Actinopteri > Pleuronectiformes > Cynoglossidae > Paraplagusia > Paraplagusia blochii. The sequence continues at coordinate 291,405 of JAFBJS010001140.1, forward strand.
GTTCACGGTTAATCAGCTGATCACCACTGAATGGAAATGTGTTGTAATCTCTCTGCAAAAACTCAGTCTGAAACAAATTTGTTCTCAAGGACAAAAATTACATTTTCATTTTCTGTGGATGTTGAGTTTTTTTTTTTTACTCCACATTATTATTATTCCATTCAGGAACATTTCACCCGATGCTGAACCCCTAACAGCAGCGCAGACATTTGGCCCAGATAGAGAGTGTGTACTAGATATTTGACGTTAATGTGAGGTGGTGGCGGCGGTTCACTCCACCCTCGCATACTTGAAAGACTCTCTGGGATGAGCCGTGCTCCACCTGTCCCTCCTTTACAGTTGCCAACGCTGACCGACTGGCTCTACTCTCTGCCCACAGCTGTCACGGATCTCAGCACGCCTGGCATGCGTGCTGCACAGGATGCAAAGGCCAAAAAAGAAAATGCCCCGTTTGTTTGTTGGGTCAGAGGAGGAGCACATCGGCAGCTCAGCTTCTCTTCTCTCTCTCGTCACCACTGGTGTGGCCTGGGGCTTGATTCATGGTGGATTGTGTTTCCTCACTCCTGCTGCTGCTGCTTACCCTCACGTCTGCGTCACTAATGTGTTAACATCTGTATAAAAACACAACTCAGCTTCTAACTCGGCCCGGTGCCAACACTCCAGATGCCGGGCACCAGCTCGTGAGGCTCAGTATCACCAGAGCTCCACTGCTTCAGCTGCGAGCTCCTGATTCTGCTCCTGATGAGGTGAGATGCTCACTGAACTAAATAATTGTCATGAACGGAGGCTTATGGTTGGCAGCACAAACTGTACCAGTTGGTGCTGATGAACTGGAGTCCATTTAACAAGGTCTCTTGCACTTGGATGAACTGCTGCATCAGTCAGATTCTTCGTTTCATAAAATTTTTCTTTCTAAAAATCCAGACCTGATGTGATGGTGATGGGATTTTTCTATGTTCAAGACCTGAGCTGGACCTGATGATTGAGAAGCTGACTTTGTAGTCTAACAAGCGCATTAAACTACGCTTTTTGCACTTAAAAAAGCTGTGTGTTTACTGTGTAAAGTCCCATCGAACCATCAACTAAATCGGTGGTCTCCAAACCCTGGGTGGTGGACCTATACTTGTTCACAGGTCACTTGGTATAGGGCCATACAAAAACTTGCATACCATTCATTTTTTGTAAATCGATAAATAGTTCAATCTATCAAGTTATCTGAAAGATAAATTAAATAAAATGCAAAATAATACTGGATCATTGGGTTATTGGTAGACAGGTTAATGGTAGTATTAGTAAGTTATAGTTGTTGCTGTTTCTGATGTTGTTGAGTAATTGCTATCTTAATACCTAATATTATATATTACTAAGTAAAGTTTAAGTTTAAGTAAAATTTTTATTTGGTTTGTCTTATCTATTTTGTACACACACACACACACACACACACACACACACACACACACACACACACACACAAACACACACACATACAGTATATATATATATATATATACACACACACACACATACACATACACAGACACATATATATACACATACATACACGCACATAGTTTTTATATATGTATATATTTATAAAGTCATTATTCATTGCCATATGTCATTATATATATACTATACTGATATGTGTATGTAGGTATACATACATACATACATACATACTCTATGCAGTATATCGGTTATGTATGTACATACGTGCCCAGAGCCATGTATATCAATTGCATGTATATATGCACACATATATGTATACATGCATACACACAGGCTTACGTTTCCTTATCTCCATACACACATTTATACAACACCTAAACGTGCATTGTGTAGCACATACAGTATAAACACATATACAGTAACATAAAGTTAGTGTATTGGATACATTATGAAAAAATATATATATATAAAGATTCTTACTCTTGACTTTTTTGATTATTTTGGAAAAACAACCTGATTCTCTCTTCTGCGTCTGTCTACGACTGTCCTGTCCTGTCCTGTCCCCAAGATGTTTGCCTCCGTCACAAATGTCAAATGTCTGGAATGTTTGGAAACTTTCTTTGCACTGGGTAAAAGTGTCAGAGAGAACTTTTTGAAACAGAAGAGACCTGAGCCAAGGTAATTATACCTCCACCGTGTTAATACTTAATGAGCTGTGGGACACTGTACTAGTTAAAAATGGGCCACAATTAATCATGATCAATCAAGACACATTGAAATAAATAATAGGGAAGTCTGAGATTAACTTTGGCCAATATCAACATATGTCCTCCCTCACTGCATCCATCAATCTCCTCTTTGTCTCCTACCTGGTAGCTCCATCTCTAGGATCATTCTTCTACCAGTGCATCCACTGTCCCTCCTCCGATCATGTCCAAACCTGGCTTCTCTTGTTAGGATTCTTTGTGCAGGGAGTAGCAGGTAAGACCCAAAAATGTAGAAACTAGCACCATTCGTCTTCAGTGGTAAAAATAAGGAGAAAGAGAAAACAAAACAGAGATTAAATGGCTAAACAAAAGAGACACGGATGAGACTGAGCCAAATACAGGCTAGACTTCAGAACATCAAACAATGGTCCGACAAGACCAGGTGACAAAAGTGATACTAGTGACGAAGACACAGGTGAGTGTGATCACAGTGATTACCCAGACACAGCAGGAAAGGGAGACAGAACAAACATCGCTAGCTTTTTCTCCAAACCTTCCTGTCTGTGTTGTCCCTCCCATGACTTATTATCAAAGTTACATTATTTTAACATTTATTAAGGTGCTATTTACAAATGGAGAGACAAAGCCCATTCCCTCGATATCTTTTTTGGAAGAAAAAACGTAATTTCTAGAGAGGGAAGCAGATTTATCCTTGGCGACAACTGCAGTAGAAACCTTACAAAGAAAACAAGTAATTTGTCAATTAAATTAAAAACGCTTGTGCTAATTTCCAGAATCTACTACTGCAAAAAAAAAAAAAGAATCTAATGCTCACAAAGTGTGAATTTTGGGTTAATTAGAAACAGGAGTGAAACTGTGGTTCGTGCACAGCTACGTCTCCCAGTCTTCAGTCGACTGGAGATTGATTTATGCCTATGTGTATAAATAAACCACAGTCAAACAACACAACTCAAGCCTAATTAAAAGCCCCAGGCATATTTTGAATACTCTGGGTGTGAGTAAGACTCTCCCCGTCTCTGTCTCACCCCATCTTTCTCATGCATGTGGTCAGATTTCATTAATTCTTCAGGCCTGGACGACTGAGAGCCGTACACCATCAAAGTTCATATTTAATGGTGTCACTTAAGACCAGGAGACCGTGCCATTTCAGTGGCGTGTCGTTTTAAAATTTATATACCAGATATAAATTATAGCCACGGCATGAAAACAACTATAGCATTGTTGGAATAAATAAAAAAAAAAGGATCACAGTCGCCGAGGAGCGTTTCACGACCAGTGAAGAGCTTTTCTTCCTGTCGCACGAATGCTTCTACAGAGAATGGATTTCACGAGAACCTAACAATAATGTGTGAACCCGTTAAAAAACATTCCATTTGGAGACTATTTTATTATATCCAGGTAAATATTTAAAGACTGTACAGACCTTCACAGGAGTGTGAAATTACATATTTGCTCACTAGGTGTTTTTTTTTTTTCTGCAGTGTCTAAAAAGACTGGACCAGAAGTAAAGAAAAATAAATCACGTTCCTGAGATTCTATTGATATTAATGGGAAAAGTCGGCCAATAACTGCCATGGGAAATAAACCATTTCCAACACATAAATACTGGGGTTTTCCTTGGACTGGTTGAACGGTCTCTTCACTGTTGACCTCATGAAGTTCACTGTAGACGTCTTCAACAGAAGGTTAGGAGAGGCTGGACCTTCTAACACTGAGTTTATGGGATATTTGGGATTTTTGTCCTAATATTGTATAAAAACAACTGAGGAACATGAGTCTACATCCAGGGATCATTAGGTGTTTTATTTATTATTATCCAAATTGGTTCCAAAATTATTGATTTCTCTTTTTAAAGATTCTCTTTAAAGAAAGGAATTAAACTGTTCTGCTAGGTGGCAGCAGAGGGTTGTTACATTTAGAGGTTATTCAGAGATATATCAGAAGTGACCCGCATAGGAGTGTTACCATTATTGAGCTCTGGGAATTGAACCTGTGACTCGTTGGACTGCTAACAAAAGCACTATGGAAATCTATAATAGAAATCCATACTGTTCCTGTAGTTATGAAAATGAAAGAAATGATCGGATTTGTCAAAAAAGATATTTGTGAGTCTTTCTTCAATTCCTGTCAGTACATCAGCCACGTCTTCATCCAAATAGGAGTACATTTCGGCAGGAATGTCTGACGTTAAGTTTTGCAAACACATTATTTCTGATTCTGATATCAATAGATACCAACACGCAGCAGGTTGCCCCCAAATTGACGAAATTGTGATTTCAGCAAATTTGGCAAAACTGGTGTTTTGCGTTATCGGATCTTCATTATCAGAGGAAAAAATGATGACCTTACTAACATAACATAATTTACCCAATATTAGACATTTAAATAAAAATAAAGTAAAAGATGATTCATCCATCTCCATCCTTTTATCTATTGCTGGGTCACAGAAGCACAAGTTTCCATGACTACCACCCAAATCACACTGCAACATAATGTGAGCTTTCCTGTGGGTGGTGTTTGGTGAGTTCTGCTGTGTTTTCCTGATGATATATACACTAAACTGTACATGTGCTTTGTTTCTGAAAAGGTTGAAAAACACTGAATTAGATTTTATCTGCTGTATAAAGTATTTCATTCCAGTGCCTGTGTTTCCTGCTGCTGTTGCCGTTGGCTGTGGAAGTTCTACATCCAATCTGCCAAAACTATCCTGTGTTATGTTTATTTTTTTTCCTGTATATTGATGGAGAAATTTCACTTACAGTAAAAGTTTATGTTGAGTTTACGTTTACTCAGCACCTCCAGGATTCTATGGACTATATGGATGACCAGGGCCTGATACTGTATGTGTTTCTTAACCAATCCTGGTCTTGTCGTAGGTGAAGTTTTACTTTCCTTGGACAAGCTCTCGGCCCGGTTAGAAACCCTCTCATGTTTGGATTGAAGGTCTGTTCAAACACACAACATCTTTAAAACAGCAGTAACCCAACCCAGAAACAACTGAGCGGCCTCTGATGTCCACCCGCGTGCGTCTGCATCACGGACAGGATGCAGAGGTTGGAGACGTGTGTTATGACAAGAAAGGGAGAGCGTATGTGAGCAAATGTTGAGGGCGTGTGCAGGGCGGAGATTACGGAGGAATGTCAGCGGTCCGAGGCCAGTCTCCACGGCGGATCTTGAGAGGATTTTCCGCACAATTTTTAGCCGCAGATGATTTGAACACAGACTCCGGGATAAACGCGTGATGACTTTATTCTCTCCAGAGCGGTTTTCTCACAGGTACGGTGAGCCGTGTGTGTCCGCACAAGATTAAGAATGAAGGATTTCAATCGGCTTAGACAATAGAATTAATGTCACGTTCAATAAAGTGTGTGTTGGACCAGTGATAGGCTTTACATACAGATGGATGAAGGGATGTGGGATTAATATGTATCCACTACTAGAAAGTTCAATCACTCTGTAGGAGGAGAAAGAGCCTGTGACTGGAGAGTTGCTGGTTCAAATCCCAGAAACTAAGAGAAATCATTACATTTTATACTTAATCTTTTAAGGCAACCTACAGAAAGGTAGGTTATTTATTCATCCCTCATTAGATCAAAACTAATTCAATAATTCCCAAATAGTGGGGCGCTCCCTCCTGGGCACTAGAGGAACATGAGAGCCTTCCAGTGGAATAAAACGTGCCAGACGTAAGCTTACTGCTGCTGTGATGCTGACTGATAATTAGCCTCCAGGCACTAGGTGGCAGTAACTCATATTATGGTTCATACAGATAAAAATATTCAGGTCATCAGGTTCTGAATAATAATAATAATAATAGTATAATATCTGTCCTCTAGAGGGCCACAAGAGAAAATCATTGGTTATATCGCTAATTAATTGTTAATTGTGCACTTAATTCATTCATCCTTATCTGCTTGACTGTTACTGTCAGTCTCCACAACTGCCACCCAAATCACACTGCTCCATTAGGTGGGTTGGGATGGTGTTATGATCAGAGCCCCTCAGTGACGACCTGGAGCCTTCGAACCAGAAGCTCTGTGGATCCAGGTCTACTTCCTTAACCACTAGGCCACCACTGCAACCCCAAGCAGGGAAGTATTAGGAGAAAAAAGCAGATAAATACCCCTTAGTTAACCTGAAGGAGGAAAGAGGGAAATCAAACTTCCTGTCATTGTGACATTGTGATCCACACAAACCGAAGTGAACAGCAGGGTCAGTGCCATGTTCAGTAAACCACAATGGTAACCTGGCTGTTGATGGATTCGAACCTGGATCCCTTCTGACCCAAGCCTGCTCCCTTAACCACTAGGCCACCACTGCCCCTGTACAAGTAAAGCTCACTACTCCAAGGAACAAGGAAAACAAAGATTTTTTTGTTTTTTCTCAGTTCCTTCCAGACGTTAAGAATTCATTCACAAACATCATGGTCATTATTTACTCTACGGTCTGGGATTCATCCTTTCTGTTTTAGTCTGCACTCTTTGTGTCTCTTTATTCTATAAAAAAACCTGTCGTAACCTACTTCCTACTATAACTTTTTTATTTATACAACCCTTTTTCTCACTTTTCTTTTATTTCTCATCTTTTTTTCACTGAAATGTTAAATCAAAAGTCTAAATCACAGTAAACGCTTCACTAATTATGATTGTAAATCATCATTAACCACCGAAAGTGATGAATGGCAGCACAAATGGATGGTAAAAATAATGATTTTTGGGATTATGATGTAATTCCCTGGCTCAGTGAATGATGCAGGTCTTGATACGAACATTTAACCATTTAATCTTTAACTATTTAGTATATATTCTATTATAAAATAAATTTTATTAAAAATAATGTATTAGATATTTTTAAAAATGTGTTAAAATCAACCCATAAATTTTTTTTGGCCAAAACAAAAATCAATGTTTAGTTATATTTAATCACATGTGTCAAACAAATTACCGTGAGTCATTCTAATCCCCGTTTGGAGCCCACCCAAAGGGACTTTCATTTTTATTGCACAGTTTCAGTCTCCAGCAGGCGGTCGGGCTGAACCAGTCATTAAATCAACAGACAGCGTGACACAGTGGATCAGGCACAAAGGAGGTTCACAGAGATTTCCATCCGTTTGGACGACAACACAAGATACATCCATAGGATCCATGGATTATCCGCGGTCACGTGGTGCCCTGCGCCGGCTTCTCTTCAACAGTATTAAATATAGACTGTAGCTTTAAAGATGCAGACGCTCCATTAGATCCATCGGACTGAAGCCTGGAGTTCACTTCATTTTCCTTTTTTTTTCTATGTCGACGCTCAGCTCAGCTCACATCTCCCAGGCTGACCTTAAGCTCTAACTGGCCTAAATAATAACTGAAGACGTGTTCGGAAGATTGTTCTAACGTCGCTGGTTGTTCTTTGAAAATTACGACAGACGTGACTAATGGAGTTTTGTGAAATAATAGATTATAAGAACAGTGATGATTTAATTTTGTGAATAAAACACCATCACAGCTGTAGTTGTTCCTCTGAATGTGAAACGCTGCTACAGGGCAGGGACGTCCTGTCGGCGAGGCCACCACCCTTCCTTTTAATCCAGCGTTTCCAAGCTTCTCACAGCCGCAGTGTCAGAGAGCAAACTGCCCCGCCGTGCTCTCCCTTCCCTTCTCTCTCTCGCTCCCTCTCAGCGTCACATAGTCACGTTCTCCTCTGCTAAATGCTCAGATGACAGTCCCAGCCCGGGGCCAGACATGGGAAAACCAGGGTGAAAGTGATTTAATTGCTCTGTCAGGTCAGTGGAAGCTCAGAGCTACCTGTGAGTGGAACACACCTGCCCACAGCCAGATCACTGAGGCGTCCTCCATGATGTGAAGTGAAAAGGGTCAGTGTAAACAGGCCCTGACAGCGGCAGGAATCACGGACCGACGAACAAACCAGGCTGCATCTTCCTGCAGCCTGCACTTGACACCGAGGCCGAGGCGATACCCTGTGGGTTTACCGCCCCTCTCTGCCTCCACCCTCTGCGTCTCCACTGGGTTCGCCACAGGTCTGGTACAGTAGAAGCTGCATATGCAGCTGCAGGTCAAATGTATGATTCAATCCGGAAAAATCTGGGAAGGTAATTAGGTCATCTTAAATACCTCGGTTTTTAATAATGGAAAAGAGAGAAAAAACGTAAAATCAGAGATGTTATTTTGTGAAAAAAAAAATCACCGTTTTGCTGCAAAAACTAAAAACGAAGAGGAAATTGATGGACGAAGTGAAGGACATGGCGATATTGGACAGAGGACAGGGGGAGATGGAAAATTTTGACTTGCTGTGGCGAGAAGAAGATGATGTTGCAGATAACTAACTGCTGCACACCCAGTATCAGGACATGCTGTAGAGCATGGTCTACGTTTTTAATTTAATTATATTTAATAATTAATTTGAGCCTTAAAAAATACACAATGCCAAACTATATTAAAACTATTCACATTTTCCTCCGTCTCAATAATTGAATCTACGAGGTTCCAAAGATTTTTACTGGGTTTGTAGTTGCATACTGCCCTCTGGTGGCAATTAGAAACACAATTTCTGGATGGCACAATTCAGGATGATAAGTGTTGCTGGTGTTTTCTTATCTGTTGTCACGCATTAACAAAGACACTAATTAAAAGTACAAAACCCAAATACATTGACTATAAATAGAATGAAATAAATTAAAATTAAAATGATAAAGAGCAACGACGTTGCCCCGGACGCTCAGTGTAATTCAATAAGAAATTGTACCTCAGGGTGATTTATACATAATAACAAGATGGTTAATTAAAGAATAATTGCAGTGTGGAATAAAAGAAACATTTCCAAATGAGGACATGGACATAAGTCTATTTCAGAATATTAATGTGTAGAAACAGATTTTCACATCAACCAGATTAACAGGGATTTCACTTGAAGTGTTTCTTCATTGCATTAATACTCTGCCAGTCTTTAGTCATTGAATAGGAGTGTGATTTATACACACAGGGAAATATGGACATCTGCACCTGTGGATGATTACAAACCCCTGAACTTATATTAATATCATCCTAACATGAGAACAGATCAAGGGTCTCAAAGTGGCGGCCCGTGGGACCATTTCCAGCCCGTAGAATTGCATTTTGTGGCCCCGCCTTATATGATATGAACGTTTAATGTAAGTGCGCCCCCCTAAGATTTATAGAGGGGTTACACCTTATGTCATTGAGGAAAATGGTCATGTTGGATGCACTTGGTGGTAAACACCACTCTGGATGAATGTGACTATTGCGATGGAGAGGAATTTTACCGTTTACTCTTTATCCAACGCAGTTTTCTCATTCATGATGACAAGTTGACTGAATGTGATGATGAAACTCAATATATTTTCTGCATGTTCATCAACACATACATCCACTGTAATGATGTACTGCAATGTTCTACACTTTGCTTTTCCACATTTTTTTGGTAAATCCTATAGTTGCCAAAACCGTAGTCCACAGATTTCTTCTTGTTAATTTTTTCATTTCATAACACTAATCTGTGGAAAAACATGGAATACCATAATTTTTGGAATTGAACATCGATAGGCGATGCAGATAGTGCGGGCAGCGGCTCTATATTTATTTGAGTTTGAGACCCCTGATGCAGAAGGACCATCACAAACCGATGATTTGATCCTGCTGTGAGGCTGCAGTACCGACCGACATCCATCGTGAGGCCCTCTAACGTGGATTGTTCAAAACAATTATCTGCAACGTGTCGTTCATCACCAGGCTGTCAATAGGAAGTGAATAAAGAAGTCCTTCGTACGCAGAGCGCTTGAAATATTACACTGAGAACCGGACTGTTTATTCACACAGGTCACAAATAATCCCTGAGGTAAAGATGAAAGCAAAGTCATCACTGATGTTCAGGCAATTAAGATGAAAGCAACTAGATCAACAGCTTAAGTAACGGTTTCCTCTGTTAATTAAAAATATATACAGTATATTTACACCAGGTTGACAGTGGTGGCCTAGTGGTTAAGGAAGCTGACTTGGGTCCTCAAGTCTTCAGGCTCGACTCCACCAGCTGCCAGGTTACCACTGTGGTGCTCTGAGCACAGCACCGTCTCGACCCACATTAATTCCACTGGGCTCAACACTAAAACTGTTAACTGTTAAAATAGTCTCATATGTGTCAGGTTATTGCCGTCCCTGCCTCTAGAGGGCATTATGCAAACTTGCTGACTATCAGGCTGTTGAGACCAAGTGTGTACACTGAGCATAGGCGTAGCCACAGGTGGGCCACTTGTCAGTCAGGCCCACCCAATCCAATGAGAGGGCTCATCAAACTTGGCTATAATACCTTGGGTTGGCCCACCCTAATCTTTTCAGGGCCCGCCCATTTTTTTTTTCCTTCAACATATTAATTCAGAATGTGCCTTAAATTTTGAGCCGCTCTGTTTACACTTGTTCGTTTTTTCATTTTTTTCTTTCCTGGATGTGGTTTATAGATCGTCAACTCTCACCTCGTACAGCCATCTTTCACCGTCTGGTGTCACAATTCCGCGGTGAGGTCGGCAGGCAAAAAAGGTGAAGACCCAAATGCAGGAACTGGTGGAGCTTTTTCTTGAGTGGTGATCAAGATTTTATTAGAAAAACAAGAAGGACAAAAATAAATAAATAAAAAAAAATAAAAAAACAGACAATACAATTTATTAAAAAAAAAAAAAAAAAAAAAAAAAAAAATCACTGACATCACAAAAGGCAGGTACAAAGAGTGACTGGACAAAAACAGGACTTCAAAAACTTGAGCATGAAAACAGAGCCTGGACAAAAACAGAACTTGAGAAAGGAGCATGAAAATCAAACCAGAAACAACCAACCTGAACCACTAAACCAAGAACATGCAACAAACAATGATCCGACAAGTGAGGGAGAGGGGTGTATATACTGAGGGCACCAGGTGACACGAGTGAGACTAACGACAGAGACACAGGTGAGCGTGATCACACTGACGACCAGACACTGCAGGAAGGGGAGACAGACACACCTTGACAGTCTAGTCTTTAATTCTTCTTGTATCTATCAGGTGTGTGTCTTTAGCTTTCTAAACACTGTATTCAGGTTAATTTATTATTTTTTTAAGATGTTGCTGCAAATTGTTTTTTTTTTTAAGATTTCTGATCTTCAGTTCTTTGTCATCTTTTTAAAGATTAAGAATAAATGTCCTTTTTGTGTCATTGTGACATTGTGATTCACACCTAAGGGCAGCTGATCCCTGGGCAGCTTTAAGCACCCAGGGAGCTGTGAGTGGGGATGCTACCATGCACCTGAGCAGTCACCTCAGTGTCAACTTGCTCAACTGGGGCTTCTCCCAAGAAAACTAAAGTTGTCTTTAGTCTTTATTTTGCTTGAAGTAACTTTATTATGGTTACTTATTTATTAGTATTATTACTATAGTTTGGTAGTTGGAGAGCTGGTATATAAGGACCCCACTCTACTAAAATCAGAATATCAGTGTCATCATTGATATGACTGGAACAGTGGAAATATCTTCTATATAATTTACTTAAATGTAACATTTGGGTTTAAAAACCTAACATATTTCATAACCATTTACTACAAAATCACAATGTAAGACTTAATACTATAAAGATGCAATACTAATAACAGGTATCACAGTAGATGTTCAATAAATAAACGACTGCCCTCACACTGACAACACTTACATGGAGTTATCACACTCTGAGAGGACATCTGATGATCACAGAGCTGAGAACCTTCTGCATCATTTCTCACATCATCATCCAACAGCACGTAGGTAGTGAAGCTGCGAACTCACACCTTTTTCAACTTTTACCTCGGTGTCATCACTCCGACCAGCGCCAACTGGTGACGGTGCGAAGGCAGCGTCTCCGCTCCTCAGCCTCTCTGCTGTAACTTCTCCACAGCCACCACGGCTGCTAATGCACCGGTGTGCGTGAACACCAGGGTCGGTCCAAGCTCAGCTGGTTCTGTTCTAGACACTAATGCGCCCCTAAATTATGCCTCGCCGCCCAATTATGATGCAGTAAATTGTGTGAGAGAATCAACTGTAAATGTATTCACTCAGAGATGATAATGAACAGAGGTTAAACCCAGGGTGATCCACTCATTAATTTGTGGATCACGCTGCACTGGCCTGTGTTTGCTCCTCTCTGCTGAGCCAAGGACAAATATTCTGCCACTCCATTTCTGTTCTGGTCTGCCTTGAAGCTCCTCCAATGCTGATATCATTTCACATCAGTGAGTATTTGTGATGCACAACTGTACTGCACTTAGTATTTTATGTAACCAGGTGATGCAATTATGTTGGAATAGCACATTTAATTAGGGATGAGGGATCATAACTTTTGCATTACATTTTTTCCTATTTTTTTTCCCAACAGTTAATTTCTGATTCTGAATTCAACCAATACTGCTGTAAGGAACATTTTGTTATTGTTCCTTACAGGATTCTTTGAGCAAAAGCAGCAAATTTGGCATGCATTTAATCTTTATATTTGCTTATGTTTGAGCATTAAAATAAATCTATAACATTGCAGCAGTGGTGGACAAGTGGTAAGGAAGAGGACTTGGGTCCAACAAGGCTTTAGGTCCGAATCCAGCAGCTGCCAGGTTGCCACTGACGGGCATCGTCCCAATCAATGTAACTCATCACCCAGGCAGGCAGACTCACAGTATGATGCAGTGTG
>JAFBJS010001140.1:314154-327127 GCA_016785265.1 Paraplagusia blochii
GCAGTGAGGGAGGACATGGAGGTAGTTGGAGTTAGAGTAGAAGATACAGAGGACAGGGGGGAGATGGAAATGATGTTGACTCGCTGTGGCAACCCCTGAAAAAGGACAAGAAGACACTTAAAGTATAACGCAGGGGTGGGCAAACCTTTTGACTCGTCGGCCACAATTAGTTTTAAAATTGGACTTTGGGGCAGAGTCCAAACAAAGATGGATCATTTGTTATTAACTATTAAATGACATGTTAAAGTTAAGTATAAAACCTAACATCCTACATTTCTAATACCCTTTATGCCCCTTTCGCAGAAAAAAGGCAGAAGTATATTGATAATATAAATAGATTATTCAATTTGGACAAGGTTGGGCCACATTAAAGAGCTCCATGGGCCGCATCTGGCCCCTGGGCCTTAGTTTACCAATCCCTGGTATAAAGAAATTTCTTTGCAAAGCGACAAAACAATGTGTTTCACCTCATGTGGCTGATCCAGGCTTCCTGTCAGAGCGAACTAGACCAGGTGAAGGTGACCAGCCTCATCAACCGATCATCAGCACTCTGACTCCAGACCACATTTACTTGTTGGAGTGGACGGTTTACACACCCAGGAAGTCCCGGCCTGCGTTCCCAATGTTTATACTGTACGTCCACCTGATGAATGAAAGTCCATTACCGCTGTCTCTCCCAGACTGTTTGATTTCCACAGACTCCTGAGGGAAATGAGAGACATTTTAGCAGCAAAATGTTCCACTAAGTTCATCAGCTTCTCTCTAACTCAGTCTGTCTGCTGTTGGCTCGACTGGGTTCTGAGGACTTTTTCAAACAATGTACTTCACAATATATGGCTACTGTCTATGTTCTATTTTATGGCTGAAGGGGTTTAAAAAAACTGCAAATCTGTTGTGAAGTGAAACAAAAGTATCTTAATAGTATGATTGTCTGGAGTGTTCATCCTCCTCCTTGAATCTTAAAGAATCAGGCTTACAAAGTGTGGTGGCTAATAAAAAGTTTTGGGATGAATGAAGAGACAATTGATGGCGTGAAGTCCCACCAAGTCCTTAATGAAACTGGGTAAAAAAAAAATGGACAGTGACAGCTGATTAATAATAGAAGGCACTCGGTACAGAGTAGTTTGAAGGCTATGAAAGATGGTTGCTCTTCAGTACATAAATTCTGAGCGCCATGTGCTTTTTCGCCTAATAAATAAATAAGCTTTATGAAAAATGAAAAGATTTTATGAAGATGTTATACTGAATCGCAGTGTCAGGACATGCAGGTGTGAAGTTTCCTTACAGGTGCTGAGGCAAGGGGTCTCCAACTTGTGGCCTGTGGGCCATTTGCGGCCTCTGGAATGATATGATAGGGTGTATTGGCAGAAATGTATTGATGCTGTTAGGCTTCAACAGTAAAAAGCAACACATACCAGGGATGTCCAATAATATCTATCTGCTGATATTGTTAGCCCCTTCATCCACCCATCCATCCATTCTCATTCAGTATCGGGTTGCTGTGAGCAATAGTCTCCATGCCTATCACTCAAATCACATTGCACCACATTGCATTTTCCAGCTGGTGGTGAGTCCCCTGGAAGCCAACTGTCCTATGGGATTTTAATCTCAGCATTATTATGTTATACCGGTAAGATTGTTGACTCTTTTTGTTCTCCGAAAATGACAACGCTGTAACTTTTGTGGGTAAAAGTTATAGCATAAACTCTATTTCAAACACGAATAATATCTACCCACCCACTATAACTTTTAAATTGTTTGGCTACTTCAGCCCAAACCCTCTCAACCTGCAGCTCCATACACCATACAGGAACACAACACCAGACAGTTCCAAACATCACTTAACTATACAAACCCCACGAAGACTGAGTGAGGGAGAGTCGTATGTATACTAAGGACATCAGGTGACACAAGTGAGACTAATTACAAAGACACAGGTGACTGTGATGGCACTGATTACCCAACACCAGACAACAGCAGGGAGAGGATTAGACAAAACTCACCAATGCCTGGGCTTGGTCAAATTTGCTGGAAACGTTTGGAGTGTCCTCAAATGTTTACCTCAGTTTTGGAGCCAAACAGCTGCACTGGTTGATATCGGAATCAGAAATTAAGTGTTTGAAATCGATAAAGTTAGTATCACACATCCTGGGTTATCCAGAAAAAAAAAACCAAATCATATTGTTAGGTTCAATGCTCCATATTGTTTCAAATCGCACAGTTGTGGGGTAGTTGGTGGGGTTAACGGAATAGGTTTAAGAGGCTGCAACACCAAGCCTGCCCACCAGGGCGGGAGGACTCATGTTGTTGATGTGAAGTGATTAAAATAAATGGAAGTACTGTAGTCAACTTATACTTATTTTACTCTATTCCAAACACGAATAATATCTACCCACCCTCACTTTTAAAGGTGTTGGATTGATATTATGGTAACTATAAAAATATGCTACCAAAAATTCAAAAGAGGGTAGGAAAATATTATGGCTGTTAAATCTATAAAAAATCTATCTAATTTATCTATAAAAATATGCTACCAATTTCAAAACAGAGGGTAGGAAGAAACTATCGGTAGTGAGCAACTTCAGATATGGCTATAAATCTTTGCTACAGACAGAAAATACTTCCTATACTTCCACACAAAAAAATTCTTCTGAAGGCACATGTGTTATTGCACCTGCTATGATCGGGACACGTTCTGAAGGGACTCGCCCTGGTAATCAGCACCAAGTGTCATAGTGTAATCCAACCCTGGTTGGGACATTGGACATAAAAACAATTCTTCCCTCTAGGTCGAAGCACAAGAGAAAATATATTTCTAGTTTTCTAATTGATCTTTTTTAAAGTGTGTTCAGGACTCGTTTCTAGTATTGACTAGCATTGCATTTTTATACTAATAACACCTTTATAGCCTCACTTTGAGGTTGCTGTTTAAAAAATGCACATTTCACCTTAAATCAACCCTTTGAGTCATCGTACTTGGTGACAGAGGTCCACTCCTCACTCCTTCTACTGTCAAAGCTGACCTCAGTCATGTGCTGACCTGGATATGGGGTTGTTTCAATGTCCATGGAGGTGGGCTGAGTGGGGGAGGTGCCGGACCGACCCGGGCTGCATGCCAGCTGGTCCCTCAGCTCTTCTGGGAAAGTTTTGATGAGGATGCACAATATGTGTACGTGTGTGCAGGATGAGTGTGGCCAGCAGATAACCCGAATTGATCCCTCACCGCCTCGATTTGTAGTCTCTGCAGAAGTGAAGGGACCCGGGCTGGAGGAAGCACCGTCCGAATAATCACCGCTCACCAAATGGTCTGTGTTATGAGTGCGATATAAGGTGTGTACAAGGTGGTAGCGGAGCTGAAACTATGCTGTGTTGGACACAATATTGCTGCACTGCAATAAAGTACAGCGGAAAGTAGATGGGACAGCATCAAACCACTGCAACAGACTAGTACAGAACCCTGAGGATCCTCAGGAACTGTATCAATACGACAATGTTAGTGGTGACAAGTTGGTTATCTTCTAAAATCTTCTATCTTTGCCTGATTTTTGCATGATTTTTCACTTTTTTTGTATAGGGCAGATCTGTGGCTCTTGTGCCTCTCGCGTCATGTGATGCACAAGCAATTATCACCTCCCCATCCACTACCGAACACCTTCCGATCCATCGGATAAAAATCAGACATGTTGGAAATCCTGCTCACCATTTGTGCACCAATCACACTGTGGATTGACCTCCCCTATAAGAGCGGACATTGTAGCATGGCAGAATTGATAGACCAAACTCATCACCTCTGCTGAAGCATTTCCTACCCACATAATAGCACAAATTACAAAGAAAATATGTTTTTGGTTTCCCCGAGCATTTTTCGTTTTGTCTCAGAAAGCAACTGTGAACTTTCATGCATCTACCATTTCTGGATTTCTTAATCTTTTTTGTTAAGATTGCAGTTCTGATGACAGGAGTTGGACGGGTCATATATAGACACACAGTTTTTAGACAAACAAACAAGTCACATGGCCTTCCATCCATCCATCTTCCTTCTCATATCCATTACTAGGTCTTAGGGACAGCAGTTTCCATGACTGCCACCCAGATCAACCCCTCATGAACCTCGCTGTCGGAGGTGAGCCCACTGGAGTCAAGTTTCCAAAGATATCAAGAGACAACGAATGTGTTAATGTGATTTTAGAGTTTCCAGTTAACAGAATTCATAACTGTGAATGACTTAAAAACACATCCTGCTTAAAGAAAAAAATATTTTATTCATAAAGGAGCGAACGAGAGTTTGTTGTTCACATGCACACATTTGGAAAAGCACAGGTGTGAGTGATTAAATAAAGTCGACTAAACTCCATTGAGCTGCTGCTCCAGTTCTGGCCTCTATTATAGATTTCTGGGCCAGTTTAGAACAAATCTACCATTAATGATACAAAAACCTGCCATTTTCTAACACTCTAAAAAAAGCCACAGTTAAAAAAGGCTTTTTAATCCAAAAATATTATCCCAGCTACAAATTCAAGCTTCTTCTCCTGCTATGAGAGCCAAACTGTATCTTAGTGGTTTTAACTGCTTTTAACATATGGTACCTTAGAGATATTTGTTGGGTCCTCCAGTATGGTGCAGTGTGATTTGGGTGGCATTTGTGGAGACTGCTGCATCTGCGATTCAGTAACAGACGATCAATGAATAAACAAATCTTGCATCATGTTTCCAAGAAAATCAGGGTCATTTGTATCATTAATACTAATTGTTAAGATATCAGATTAGATTAGAGATTTTGTTTCTGGCTAACTGACTAACAAACTTTCTACTTCAAGAAAAATTATTGTATTGTTCTGAACATTCAAGTTTAGCTTAGGGTTTAACTTTAAGTTAGAGTTAAATATTTAATATTGGAGATATAGGAAAAATGCTAATATCGCAGTTTTTGGGTTTTGCGTTTTGGAGGCAAACAACATATATATATATATGTATATATATATATATTTATATATATACATATATAAATATAGAGTCTATCTAAAATTCCAAATTACCACCTTAACTGAAAAAAAAATGTTTGGCAACGTACAAGTTTTCCTGCTAATTTTATTTTAACGTCCTTCCTTAATGTCATAGCTAGGTCGGTTGAAAAAAGTCCTCATGCAGAGGGACAACGGTGAAGTCTAATGCGTGTTACATTTGCCTGAGGCTGAGGTGAAATGAATTTGGTCCAAATCCTTTTCATCTGGTGTCATTATAAAAATCATTTCTTTCGGTGATTTTTATGCAATCATCTTAATGTCATTCACATTGGCCTCAGTTAGAGTCTGTCTTAGTCTGAGGAGCAGTTTAATCACGCTTAAACCCAGTGCTGACAGACGTTATCCATCATCATTATTAACGTACTAGTAGTTAGCATTACAGGCTAACACATAAGGTTACACCAGGCCATGGGGTGGTGAGAATGGAAATAAAACAAATTTCCTTTATGAGTTATGATGAAGTTTCAAAAAAAAAAATACATTGTGAGTAAAATGTTTGTCTCCATGGACGTCCTAAAATCTG
This sequence comes from Paraplagusia blochii, assembly GCA_016785265.1. Taxonomy (NCBI): domain Eukaryota; kingdom Metazoa; phylum Chordata; class Actinopteri; order Pleuronectiformes; family Cynoglossidae; genus Paraplagusia; species Paraplagusia blochii. The sequence goes on from JAFBJS010001140.1 coordinate 319,702, forward strand.
TCAAGACAGACAGACAGATAGATAGATGGATGGATGAATGGATGAATGGATAGATAGATAGATAGATAGATAGATAGATAGATAGATAGATAGATAGATGTACTAATCTAAGAAAAGCAAGAAAAATGATCATTACACAGCAAGGCTTTTACAGTTGCATCTCAGTAAACAGTATTTTTTCTTAAAATTCTAAAAATACATTGATTATATAAAAATAGTCCCTTAGTATTGCATATGATCACAACTGGATTTGACAGTATAGGAAATTTGTATGTCTTCAGTATTTGCACTTTACGTACTTTGAAAAAAACACCTGGCCACTGTCTAAAAGGTGTGATGGTGAAGATCACAGAGCCTGATCATCTGAATGAACCATTTGCACTTCACACGATGTTCCGTGTGGGACCAGGGAACCATCCATCAGCTGTACAGAAGCAGCCTAACAGCCTTTAGCGCCTTGTGAAGACTGTGATGGTTCTGTCAGACCTGTCCAGGGCCGTACAAGCGTGACGCGCCACGCTCCTGGCTGACAAGTGAAGTGACTCAGACCCCACAGATTTTGTGGAAAGAGCTGATACTGTAGCTGCAGCCAATGGAGGTCTCTGTTCTACTGCCGAGGGATATGATTGGACTGTTTTATAGGGAGCGTTTGGTAGTTTAGGTTCATCTTACAACTCCCCAAACAATCACTTTCAGTTTAACTTAGTTGATTGTTACTTTTTGGGTTTATATGCTTATCTGATAAAGTGAAATAGTGATGTCACAAGAAGCAGAAGTGCCGTTGAGATCAACTGTTGAGAGCTGTGGAAGAGAGGGAAGGAATGAAGTGGAGGCAGGATGGAACAACTGGAGAAAAGAGTCTGCTAAGGTGAAGGGAAAGGGTTACAGGACAGTTGTGAGACCAGCCATGGTTGATGGATTAGGGACACTAGGAATAGACAGAAGACAGGAGACAGAGTTGGAGGTGGAGGAGTTAAAGATGCTGAGATTCTCTGGAGAGACAAGGATGGACAGGGTCAGGAATGAGGTGATTAGAGGGACAACACAGACAGGAAGGTTTGGAGAAAAAGCTAGAGAAGACAGATTGAGATGGTTTGGACATCAGAGGAGGGACAGTGGATACATTGGTAGAAGGATGGTCCTAGAGATGGAGCTACCAGGTAGGAGACAAAGAGGATATTGATGGTTGCAATGAGGGAGGACATGGAGGTAGTTGGAATGAGGGTAGAAAATACAAAGAACAGGAGAGGAGGTAATAAACTGATTTGCTGTGGCAACCCCTGAAACAGGGACACGCCAAAAAGAAATATATATTTTTTCCTCCTAACTTCTGAGTTAACTTAATTTTAAAGTTAAGCCTCACATCATCCCAAGTTAATCCAGTGATAGAGAAGCAGGGGCTGAAGACTTCACCTCCTATGGCTGGTTGTACCAGGTTTGTCTACCAGTCTCCAGACTCCACAACTCCTGGAGGTGGAGGGTTGTTGTATAGTTAATGTGAATCAGACTGAGTCACACGGTGTTCAACACGCTGTGTCTGATTCACTGCATCACAGAGGGTGAATCGTGATGAATGAAGATTAGATAATAATCACTCTTCAGACTCCGATAACCTCATGTTTCTTCAGCTGGTCACACTGAGCGTCCTTACAAACACAGCTCCACTCCATCTCCTCCCTGGTTCTGGGTGGACGGACGGACGGGTGGACGGTGACACTGTGATGCTGGAGGATTCCTCCTGTCTCATTGCGCAGGATGATACTGCAGCTCCGCTACGGTCTCACACTCCAACCCACCTTGAAACGGTGCCCCCAGTGATGCGTTCATGTACTCTGAGGAAAAGTGTTACTGATGCAGATGTTTGTGGGTTAGATAAGTTTCTATTTTAGCCACTTCTGTAATAATTTGAGACTAACTCAATAACCGGAAACATATTGTTTCGTTATCTAACTAATAAGATTAAAAAAGTGTTTATTTATTTTGATTATTATGCCTTATGTCATTAATTTTAGACTTATGAACAATATACACACGGACAATTTACCGCGGTTTGTTTTAACAATAACAATTTACTGGATACCAGTACCATTCTATATATACGATTTTAGGCGAGAAAATTTCATTTATTTCATCAATAAATAATAAAAAAAAACATTCATTCCCTGCAAGTGTTAGTATAATAGAAAATGTTTGATAATAATTCGATATTTAAAAAAGATAACAATTGTTAAACTGTCGACACAGTACATTTTATATTCAAAGTATAAACCTTAACTGTACTTTTCATACCCTGTCAGTTTAGAATATGTGTTGTTATGAATGTAAATTTTACTTGTTTTAGTAACTGTAACTGTGCTTCTTACAAAAAACACCCGTAATTTTGTATACGTATATTCTGACCAGAGGGAATCCCGGGCTGAAAAACTGGATAAATCTAAAAATTCCGAACATTACCGCATGGATTAAACGCATCACCGTCGCCGGGTAAATGATTGCGCAGTTGTCGAATCAACGGCGGCTACTTCCTGATGTTCACCAATCAGAGTGGAGTAAAGGCGGGAGCTGCGGTCCTGTAAAGGCTGGCACTTGGTTTCACAGCGGCGTCTGCTCTCGTCCCATTGGCGCAGGTGATCCGTCTCAGGATGCGAGTGGAGAGCGGAGGAGAGGGGAAGAGAGAGGGGAAAGCGCCGATGGAAAAGTGTCCAGGGCTCGGTTAGGAAGAGAACAGGAGTTCCGGCCGCTTCCGCTTGTCCTCAGGCCACTCGGCGATGAGAGCTTGACCGAAAGGGGCACTTTGAGATATGATGAGGTTTATCTCTGGTCGGCGATAGTACTATGATTTGGTATGTGGCCACTTTGATAGCAAGTGTATTCGGCAGCCGAGGAACGGCCGCTCAAGGTGAGTCGAAGTGCAGTGTCTCTATCCTCGGGCGCCTTTCGCTCAACTTTCCTTCCCAGAATGTTTATCAAGAATAATTTTAGAACCATTTCCTTTCAACGTCTTTGGTTTAACTTTGTCGCCGCAGTGTTTAGATATAACGGCCGGCTTTGCGCGGCGAAGTTCGTGTGTGTGTGTTAATCACCGCACCTGAGTGGAGCCGGGCCGGCTGATGATGACATCAACGCTCCGCTGAGCTTTAACAGGCTGCAGGAGAGAAGAGAAGTCAGTCATGATGTTGGGAGCCGCTGTTAAAATGTTAAAAAAAAAAAAGAAAGAAGAAGCTGAGCTGGTTGTTTCCACTGTGCGGTAGATAATGGAGATCAGGACCGTTTTAAATGGCTCCACTGTCAGATTTAAGGCTGTGTCAGGTTCACATTACCGGCTCCACAGGATGTGAGTCTGCTGTCCTGGAGCTCCAGGACATTTTGCGGTGATGGTGGAAGTGGAAGGAAGAAGGAGGAGGAGGAGGTGGTGGAGGAGAAACAGCTGAGGATCTGGACTGCGGCGGCTCGCTTTCACTCAGCCTTACGCCGGCCGTCAGCCCTGGGGTAAAATGTGAGGGGCAGATGTGATTGAGTGTGGTGGTGCGTTGGTGTGGATGTCATTAAAATTAACCTCTTCTTGTGGAGCTGTCCCTGCTGAAGCTGTGCTCGGAGCAGCTCTATCCGCTAGAGGGAGCAATACATGAACCGGCGGTGCTTTAAATCCCTGTGAGGGGAAAGTAGACCAGCTTTTCCTGGTCTCTTTCATCAGACTAGTGTGATGGTGCAACTTTTTTAACAGACACTGACTTTTATGACTGGAAAGAATCAGAACCCAAGTCTTCATGGCTTCTCAACATCATATAAGCTTAACATAAGATGCAGTGATAATATGTCTATAACCTCTCCCTGTTTCAAGAAAATCCCATCTTTGTCCTTAAACTGCAATATAAATATACTCACATGTATAATTTTGTAAATTATTATTTTGGACAGAATAATCATAAATACAAGTTGCACCAACAATAGTCAATCTGTTATCTAAACTTGCAAAATGTACAACTTTTACTTGCTGCAAACTTGCTGCTGTTGAGTTTATTTCTTTCCTATAAGTCTGGGTCTACGGTTATGGTTTGTGGTTCTGTTACACACATGACATCAGACAGATAGATTTTTGGATTGACATCTGTCTGTCTATCTTTTTATCCATCCATTGCAAGCCAAGTTGTTGCCATTTTGCACTAACAAGTTTGGCATTTAGAAATGTTGTTCCCGGGATAAAAAGTAACTCTTTTTTGCTGCGTTGGGTTTTGGCATGGAAGTTTTCTGGACATTGTCTGTAAACTGACATCTTGACCATGCAATAGTCAAATTCTGATGAAGTATGCTCTTGTGAAACTCAGATTTGCCTCTGTGTTCTGTGAACTTTCTGTTTCACTATAATAATTTTGATTTAGTGAAACTGTTTTATTTGAAATAAGTTGTACTTTTCTTTTCTGTTCTCCTGCAGTAATAGCCAACTTGGGTCCATGCAGTGTTTCTTACTGAAGTGAAACCTCGCAGCAAAGAAATGTCTGAATAGTTTATTTTAATTTTGCCCTTTTCTTATGGTTATCACATTTCATTCAATAGCAGTTTGGGAATGTTTGTTATTTCTATGTTTTAAGCTAAAGTTGAGTGCAATAACAGGATGATATTTAGTCTTAATTTAGATTAAAATATTATTTAAAGGCCTAAAAGCATTTCATGTTTACCAAATTGTTAGTAAGCAATTTCTGCAGTTTCTTTCCCTCACTCTACATAATATTTGGAAAGTAGATGTTATTCTTACCATTTATTTTACTTTTTATGTCTCTGAGTAATGATGAGACGTTTTAAGAATAGATAAAATATACCTGTGATACAGCTGGACCTCTTTATCCCAGACTGCTTTTCTCACGTACAGTAATTACAGGGTGAGAATAATGAACAATGATGTTTCTGCTGAGCCGTATCTGGAACAGTGTCCCCTCTGAGCTTTGTCTCTACTGATTTAGAAAATTATCAAGTGCCTCTGTGTGTTGTCGCAGGACAGTTTACACTGTATCGTGTCACTTGGACTGGCACTGAAAGACGTCCTCTCTTAGAACTTCTGAAGCCCTAAGTCAGGACATCCTTCTGCCTGAGTGCTGACGTCTGACAAAGGTCTTTAATCTTTGCAGTGACGTCCCAGATGCTTCATTTTTTTTTTTCCTGGTCTTTCTTCCGATCTTTCCATCCTTTCCATCTTCTCCTCTCCCTCGTTTCCCATTCCCCATTCCTTTTTTGATCCAAGTCAAGTCCTGATTAACCCCCATCTCTCCTTCCCTAGTTTGTCCCGTCGACTTCCTTTTCCTCACACTTGGATGAACTCGCCTCCCTCCTCCAAGTAGCATTAGCCTGGCTCAGCATGGCTGGGCAGCGGAGGGGCGGGAGCACAGTGGGTTGTGCTAATGGCAGCTCAGGGCGCACTCCACGGCAACCGTCTGTTGCCATATGCAGACACACTTGTTACCCATTCACATGTGTGCACACACAACATATACATACACATGTCAACACACAGCCAACCCCTCAGGGAGCAGTGTGGCTTTAACCCGGAGGTGAGCGTTTACCAAAGAAAGCGGCGTCTGCCTCCAGTGAAACCGACTAATTACGACATGGCTGTGCGATAAACTATAAATCATCCATAGCTAAACTGTCTAGAGGAGGTATGACAGGAGGTCAATGAGGCCTGACAGTACGGGTTAAAGTAATATTAACAGTATGAAGGAAATGAATCCTTTTTTTTTTCCTGAAGACTTCCTTTGTAGAATTCTTTTTCTGTCAAATTTCTCAGAAATGTTTACAGCTTCAGGTTACAACATATCAAGTCTCTGAAGTTTGCTCTGGTGTAAAGATTGTTATACTGACTGGTCGGATAAGCCAATACAATGTAATGCAGCTGCAGTGATTGACCAAGACATGATAATGCCAAATAATAAAAAAAAACTGAGTTTGGCTGAGGGTATCTGGAACTCCTCATCATCATTCATTAATTCATCTTCATCTGCTTGAAGGTGGAGCTGGCGCCACCTTAATCACATTGCACCCTTTTGTGAGTCTTCCTGTAATGGAAGCTATTGTGTTTAGTTTGGTTGAATGAAATGAGAAAAATCTTTTCAAGCTTTTTTTTTAAATGCTTTTTCATGTTACCAGAATGACCCAATAATTTTTTTTTTGCCTAATCAAACTTCCTAAAGCTCTTGTAGATGTGTCTTAACACACATTACTTCTATTACAAACCACGAGACTTTTGAAATATCAGAACGTTGACCTGACCTTGCACATAAGAACTGTCACGCGCCCCCTGCTGTCCTCACTTCTGGGCTTCTGGGAAAACACTGGAAATTATCTGGTATCAGATGAATCTGATTCAGCTTCTGTCCCCGTGGCGAGTGCCAGTACCTATTATGTTCTTTCTTTTCAATTCTTTGGTACCATTGTGGTATGTCTGTTTGGGTTTCCGCTCCTATCACCAAATTATTACCTCCATTGGGCTAAGATGTCTGTGTCGGAGACCCAAACCTCTGATCAAATTTCAATTGGCCTGGAAATCAGATCAAGTAGAAATGCAACAAAGAGGTGTTTGGCAGCCTCTTGAATGTCATCTTTAGAGAGTTCACGCTGACTGGAAACTGCTCAGCAGGCGCCAAATAATGGTGCTGACTCCAGTATCTGAAAATCATATGATGGGGAGAGACACAGTCTGCGGCTCCATTCATATGAAACTTGTTTCTGGTCGAAACACGGATGTGCGTCTGGCCTGTCTGGTTGATTAATATGTCTGGAATGGATTGTAAAATAAAATCAACTGGGCCCACGGCTACTCTGTCTGGGTTGAGTGTTCAACTTCTTAGTGGTGCAGCTTTAGACGTTCAGAGAGTTGGTCGAAAAAAAGCTTTCGCTGCTTCTTCCTCTGTTGGAGAAGCATGTCGGAGTCTGTAAACTTAACCCATGGTTGGACTTTGTCGCATTAAGAAAGTGAGAAACAAGGAATCATTCTACTCCCAAAACTCAACTCTGTTCGGATCAGTAACCTTGTGTATTTCAATCATCTTTGTCCTTGCATCCATTGCTGGCGTCAGCCAGTGGAAGGCCAAAAAAAAAAAGCAGGGAAAAAAGAAAAAGATAGAAACCCCTAAGGTTTCTTCGGGAGAACCAATACACCATACATCCAAAAGAGAACCATACACCCATACATACACCCATACACAAAAAATGAAAATTAAGGGTACAAATATATAAATGTCCAAGGTCCAGTGTCCATCTGAATCACTGGTCTTGTCACAGTCTTTAGTAGGGGCAGTGGACGGGGTCCTCGCTTCCGTTCTGGGCTTGTACAGTTCGCCTGTGGCAGTAAAATTGTAAGAGTGGAATCAGTTAGATACTTGTCATGAGGACATGTAGTGGATGTGACTCGAGGACAGGGTAGAAGAAGTTAAGA
>JAFBJS010001142.1:0-27924 GCA_016785265.1 Paraplagusia blochii
TTCCCGATCCTGTCCATCCTTGTCACCCCCAAAGAGAATCTCAGCATCTTTAACTTTGCCACTTCCAGCTCTGCCTCTTGTCTTCTACCTATTCCTAGTGTCTCTAGTCCATACATCATGGCTGGTCTCACAACTGTCCTGTAAACCTTTCCAACTCCAGAGACTTTTCTCCTGTAGTTCCATCCTGTCTATACTCTATTCTTCACCTCTCTTCCACAGTCTCCACTGCTCTGAACAGTTGAGCCCAAGTATCCTCCACCTTCTCCACCTCTGCTCCTTGTAACCTCACCACTCCACTGTTACGCTTTTCATTCACACACATGTACACACACACCTTGCTACGACTGACATTCATTCCTCTTCTCTCCAGTGCAAGCCTCCACCTCTCTAGGTTCTCTTCTAGCTGTTAACTGCTCTGACTGCAGATCACAATATCATCTGCAAACATCATTGTCCATGGAGACTCCTGTCTGACCTCATCTGTCAACCTGTCCATCACCAGAGCAAACAAAAAGGGGCTCAGGACAGATCCTTGATGAAGTCCCACCTCCACCTTAAAGTCCTTTAAGGGGAATACATTGTGTAACTTTTAGAATTACTTTACTTGATTTACTCTATGTCTAAGAGTTTTAAAGAAAGAATTACTTTTTTTTCTCAATCACACCTGGACAATAGGGTTGCTGGGTCTTTAGAGAGCTGAAGAAAATAAAAGTGAAAAACACAAAGGTTCATACAGAAAGAAATGTTTTATAACTGTTTATTGCATTCTATGAAATTCCAAATATTTTGGCAATTGAACGCAAGACAAGCAATGTTAATACCTTTCACTGTTTTGTTTGCAGTTTCTTAGTGACCTCAATGACCTGACCAAAAAAAAAAAGAAAAAAAAAAACAACCCCTTGCGAGCAGATCAGGGGTTCAAGTAAGGTCATTGTAAGGATTTAACGTATATATGACACAAATTCGGTGGCCAAAACAACAATAATAATAACAACAATAACAAGAAAAAAATAAAACACTCTACCGTGACCATACCAACGACACAATAAAACAGTAAATCTCAAAATAACTTCACCTGTGTGATTTAAAATATGTTCACACATGGAATTGCACCCAAATAGCCAATAATCACCACAAACATGGAATAACAGAGACTTCTTCCTACTAGGTGTGGCACCAAAAAACGAACCGTTCGGTTCGCCCGTCACGGTTTGGGACGTGTGTGTACCGCACGGTTTCTACGGTACGTGGATGCATTGTAATATAGTGCCCGGATGTGATTGTGATAGTGTACAACTGAACTTTCACGCGAAAGAGGACAGAGGAGGTGTGTGGAGTGAGAGCTGCATCATGTGTAAAAAAACGGCAAATAGGAGAGAAGAGGTCTGCCGGAAGATGGAGGATGCGCCACAGCGTCATTTAATTCTGGTGTGTGGGAACATTTCGGATACTCTGCTAGCTATGATGATAGCGGTAAGAAAGTCACTGACAGAACCGCAACAATATGCAAACACTGTTCAATGCGCATTCCATATACCAGTGGAAACACTTGACATGTTTTCTCATGTACAAAGACGTCGGACAAAAGAGCCTGTAACTGTCAGGAAGCAACTTCAACGTACTTCAACTACGGCGTACTTCAAGACGTGTAATTTTACATCCACTCCAGTAGTTGGCAGTGGTGCTCTTGTTGCCCATTGTGCGCAGCGTGTATTAACTCTATGGTGTAGGTTTGTTTTGGAATGAGCCGGCGATGTGATGTGCAGAAAACAAGCCCGCAGACATGGAGACATTTTTAACAGGGATGAAAAGAAATGCGGAGAGAAACGAAGATAGTGAGTCAAAAGAAAGTCACCGCAAAGCAAAGCATAGGCGTAGCCACGGGTGGGCCCGGGCCCACCCACTTTTCAGTCAGGCCCGCCCCATCCAATGAGAGGGCTGATCAAACTTGGCTATAATACTTTGAGGTTGGCCCACCCTAATTTGCTCTGGGCCCACCCATTTTATGGGTTCTGGCTACGCCCCTGGTTTATCACTTGAGTCAACATCTCTCTGAAACGCTGACAGACGCAGTGGCAGAATGGAACCATTGCTTCACTTTTAAAATAGTGAAATGTGTTTGATTTTTATGCAACACGTTGCATCGATTAAGAGTTTGGTTTTATTGTTTTTTTTATATCACAGTGGCACTTAAGTTGTATAATTAAAATGATTAAATATTTAATTTCAAGTCAAACAATATATCCCCATTCCTCACTCTCAGTGAAATATCCTAGTGAATTGTGTTTGATTTTTATACAACATTTTATCCACTGCCTGCATTTTTGTTTTTAATAGATATGCTATTAGAGTGGCACTTTGAGTTCAGATAAGTCCAGATAATTTCAAGAGAAAATAAATCAAAGAAAACCATGGTCAAGGCCCAACTCAGATTTGGCCAGATTTGGACGGAGTTGGACAACTGTCCTATTGTGTAATAATTTCATGCAGTTGACACCACATGCATGGTAATGATTGGATAAGCAAACACTTGATGCACAGTAATAACCTGGGACCGGGGTCTTCACCAACCAATGGGAGCATGTGTGGGCGTGAAGACCGCTGCAACGTTCACATGAACCTGAGAATCTCTGCGTTTTATTCTGAACATTTTTACCCAGAACCCATTGTAAAAAAAAAAAGACATTGTAAAAAAGGAATTTGTTACACAGCACAATATAATTTTGTGTCGATAAACATCACAGTGCTGTGGTGCAAATCTTCAAATGTTCTTCCTTAGAGGGTGTCATTCTGCAGAAGAGTGGACCAAAAGACATTTTCCTCAGATTAGTGTTTCGAAGCAGCTTACTTACCATTAACAGTGGCAAAGATGTCGAGATGTCAAAGCAGCTTAAACACTTCCTGCTGAATGGAAACGGGTGAAAAAGCCTGAGAGAATTAGGTTAACAGTCAAACAAAACAAAATTGGTGTTAGAGATTATCTTCAGGTGAAACTCTACCAGAATTAAAACCAAAAATATTTATTGTTGTTTTAAATGAGGAAGTTGTATGCAGTAGGAGTCAATCTGAGGATACAGGGATTGTCCAGATTGTCAAACAGATAGAGAGACAGATTCCTAGATAGACAGTGAGGCCGACAGGGAGACAAATAGGTAGTAAGACAGCCAGATAAACAGATAGACAGAGACAGAGAAACAGACAGACAGACTGACAGAGAGATAAATTAATAAAAATAAAATTAATAATAAAACACATTTATAGAGGGGCCCCATAACAATGATTAAATATGGACAAACACAATATAAATGTATGACATGTGAATGTTGTTTGGATCTGTTTGTAAAGAAAATAAAATCCATGTCCGCCTAAGGTACAGAGACACCGTGGCCCGGCAGTGCTAACAGCATTGAAACACCATCAGAGAGCCATCTGTCACACAGCTTTCAATTTAATGCCAATTCCCCCAAAAGGATTTCCACGCCAAAGAGCTTGCGTTTATCTGCTTAGCATCCAAAAATTGCCACCAGAGCAGGCTGCTACTACCTAGGTTCAGCTCCCTCTAATCCCCACAAATTGGATTCACACCTTGTACGTAAATGAGAGGAATTGATTATGTCGTCTGGATAGTTGGCACGTTAGAGGCATTCACTGATTTGCTCTAATGTTTTACATCTTGACATTTGAGCGTTCCCCGTGCATGCACGCACACACAAATACACACACATATACAGTACACACATACTGTACTGAGACTGAAATTTACTGAGAAAGAAAATCCTGAATGAAAGATTTCAACAGTTATTTTGACGCTATTTATCATACAAAACTGGACACTAAAATCAATCCAAATCCCAAATTACCAGCGACAACATCTGTCCAATCAATTTCTCCAAGAGCAATAGATCATCATCAGTGAATGAATTGATTTTATTTGGCTCAGACATGACGACGGAAACACAGCCATGATTTTCTTAACTGACTTTTGACAGGGATACAATGACTTCAAATCCCACACTGGATTAACCTAGAATATAAGTTGTACTCAACCTGTCAGCAGCATTTGAACACAGTGTATACAATAATACCTTGCACACACTGTAACATAAAATTAAACTGATTCATTTCTAATGTGCCAGTTCAGGACAACAGAATCAAACTCCTGGACACTGACATATACAGACTGATTAATTTATTTATTTTCATGGACTTTTTCAGACAAGATGACATGATAGATAGACAGATAGATCGATAGACAGACAGACAGACAGACAGACAGACAGATAGATAGACAGATAGATAGATAGATAGATAGATAGATAGATAGATAGATAGATAGATAGATAGATAGATAGATAGATAGATAGATAGATAGATGGACAGAAAAAAGACAACGACAAATAGACAGACAGACAGAAAGACTGTAAGATATATAGATAGACAGACAGACAGACAGACAGACAGACAGACAGACAGAAAGAAAGACTAATAGATAGATAGATGGTTAGACAGGCAGACAGACAGACAGATACATTAATAGATAGATAGATGGTTAGACAGGCAGACAGACAGACAGATACATTAATAGATAGAAAGATGGATAGAAAGATACATAGATAGATAGACAGCTCTCACAAACACTGCAACAGTACAGTCTGCCACCTTGTGTCCATGGTTGCATGAAAACAGTAGGTTAATAGGAATTAGCCTTCTTTCTAACGCCTGCCGTACTCTTAACACACTTAGGTGCACGTTAAGTCTATTGAAACCGTTCCACAGGATGTGCCAGTAATCAGCTAACAGGTCACTAACGCTTAGCTGCAGGTGCATAACACCCTGTGTCGAACCTGGTAATGGCACTTAACTTACGATTTAATAAAGCTCTTCTCAGTCTTCCAATGAATGCATTTCTGTTTTCAAGTCAGTCCAATGTTTGTGCAATTTTGTAATAAAACAACAATAAACTCCACTATGAAGTACTGTTCTCAAAAGCATTTATTAAGTAAAGGTGTTAAAATTGCATTCCCTTTATGGACAGCATGTTAAATTATTCTTAGATGACCACAACTCACATATAACACACAAGTATAGCCTGAGGTTACTGTATATGTTTATCATTATAAACATATTGATATTCCCGCAGGTGTTTGAATAGTACCTGTGGTTAATAATTTCAAAAAAATTAACCCAGTTGACCAAGGCTGGATTAACAGGATGGGCTAGAGGGGCTACAGCCTCTAGCCTCGCCGTTAGGTGGGACCTCATGTTGCTGATGAGGTGACTAAAACTTGCGGAGGTCTACCTTAATAACTTTATTCGACTTCAAAGGAAACACAAGAGCAAAGGGCAAAAAAAAGGAAATTAAAAGCCATAAAACACTCAGAAATACTGGTCAATTACACCTTCATTTTGGAATTTACCAATTATCTCTTTTGACTTGGGTCGCAAAGGTTTGCCGATTTCAAAATATGTGTCACCAGAAAAAAAAGTTTGGGAAAAAATGTCTGGTACTTTTTTCACGGACCAGTCATTAAGTTAGGGCAGATAAATACCCCTTAAAAAAAATGAAATTTCCGGTGTTCTGAACCTTTTTGTTACCTATAAAATCTTCCTACCTGAATTAACTATCTATGCACCCAACAAGGATTTCTGAAGTGTACACATCCTATAATTATCTGCTACCAGAGCGGTATACAAGGTTAATATCAATGACTCATTAGTGCGGTTTAAATCTATCTGTGTCATTTTGAGTTTATTTTTGTTGTCTTCACTGAGATAATATTTCTGAATCAAAAAAGTTGCATCATCGATTGGAATCCTAGCCATTCTATTGTTAAGTTCTTTTGTTGATATGGGTATGGACCAAGTGTAAATAACAGCCAGATGGGGTCAAAAGAAAACATTATTTCTCTGCGGCCCAACACTAATTCACCCACGGACCAGTACCAGTCCCCGGCGCAGTGGTTGGGGACCACTGGTCTACAGTACCTACAGGCTATACATGCTGCCAATTCTCCTGAACCTGTAGTGTGTCTTCTTCTTCTTTTCCTTTCGGATTATCCCATTTTTCAGGGGTTGCCACAGCGAGTCAATAATTTCCATCTCACCCTGTCCTGCGCATCCACAACTCCAACTCCAACCACCTCCATGTCCTCCCTCACTGCATCCATAAATCTCCTCTTTGGCCTTCCTCTTCGTCTCTTACCTGGTAGCTCCATGTCTAGCATTCTTCTCCCAATATAACCACTGTCCCTCCTCTGAACATGTCCAAACCATCTTAATCTGGCTTCTCGTCTGTAGTGTGTCATAGATTGGTTCTGTGGACTTCTGTGTATACCAATGTGTCCTCTCACCTGCAGTGGACTGGGCCTGTTATGGAGGTTCTCATCCTAATTAGCCCCAGGCCGCAGAAAATGTTAATCCGGCCCTGCTGTGGCCACATTAAATCTGAACTCTCTCATTTAGTTCACTAAATAAATGATTTCGCAACAATTGACTTTATTTAGCAAAATTCCCTGTTTTTTATTAAAGTTAAATATATAATTATGCAGTGCAAAATAAAACATCTGTTCGTGTGTCTGTGTGTTCCCATGTTCCCGCTCGTCAAGAGACCTGGGGACCAAGAAACTTTCATTCATGCAGTATAATTAGAGTGTAATGTATCCAGTTTCAGTGTAAACAATGAGCGAAAAGCACTTCCTTAAAACAACAGTCACAATAAAATAGGTTTTTATGCCACAGCTTGCCTTAATAAATGGAAAACCTTATGTTGTATCAAGTGACAGTCATTTTACCCATTACCAACGCAGTCTTTAATACGTTTTCCACCCATTGCAGCTCAGATAAAAGATGTTTTCTTCGCTACGTCCACCTGCTCATCTCTGTGGCGCAGCGTGTGAAAGTTTGTGAAAGACTGAAATGCTTGGTGATTCTTTGCTTTCTTCCTTTTTGCCACTAAGTTCTTTGGTGTGCACAGGTGTCTCAGTCTCTGTGCAAAACACAAATGTAATGTAATTTACTTCATTAAATACAAACAGGTAATAAACAGATATCATGCACATCATAAACAATGAAAAATAGTTTTAAGGTCATTAAATAAAGCTAATGTGACTGTACCTGTCTCACAGTGCCAGGTGTGACACTGACAGAATACAACATCCACAGAGGAACCATGAGTGCAGAGGAAAGAGCGAGAAACCCTCCGATAAAGTAGCCCCACCAGGGGTACTCGTAGTTGTTGTTCAATTTAGGTGGAGTGTATTTGACCAGCGTGAAGAGCAATGTCAACTGAAGACGCAACAAACGGAGTGAGGAGAAAAAATGAATGAAAAGAAATTGGTTCTGACCCAAATTATGGCCTTATAAGAACTGTTCAAATACTTACTGTACAGACTGCTGATGTAAAGAATTTCCAACAGTATTTCATGAAAGGCCAGGGTTGATATCCAATCATATCACTTATGTTGTCAAAATGACGATCTGCACCTTTAAAAGGAGTGACAGTTAACAGCAACAACAACAACAACAACAACAACATCAACAACAATATTTACAGCCATTATATTAAAAATACAGTGGGCTCGCCAGCTTTAAATATGAAGCGCTTGTATATTGAACCTAATAGAAATAACTGGAAAAGAATTATGAAGTTTAGGTCTGCTTAAAAAACTTTATTTTTTACTAATAATAATGAAATAGTAAATATACTATATAGATTAGGGTTCATTCTTGTGATATATAAACATTGTGGTTTTATTTATAGGTTTCGCTACCAACTTTAACACTGACTTCTTTTGTAATCATCACTAAATATAAAGAAAGTTGCCAAAACGTAGAGAAAATCATGTAAATAACTGCAACAAAATACGGAGGACATGTCGCAGGTGTGCTTGTAGCTGTAGTCATAAATCATATCTTGAAGCAAGAATTTGCGGTTACGGTTTGCTTGTTACTTAAAATACTCGTATGTTGAAGTGCTTGTATCTCAAGGTTCTCCTTGAGATACAATAATGATAATAAAAATTATAATATTCTTTGTTACATGTCTGTATTCTATGCACAGTGTGAGCCTCTCACCATAGACCCAGCCAATACAGGTCGACTCAAGAATAGCAAAAAACAAGAGTGTCATTCCACTGCAGGCGTATTGGTCAAAGAGCTGGAAATAGTAAAGACCCCCCTGTGAATCAGAAAAATCAAAATGTATTAATCAACCAGTGCATCTTTTGCAAAGTCTTTGACAATATCTCACAAAATAGAAAACAAAAGATTTGGTTGTTGGACCTGCCAATATAACCTCCTCAGAATAGAGAGGATAGAATTACAATTGAAAATAAACACAAACATAGGTCGTTAAGATACTCACTTCTGTAACCATTAAAAGTCCAATGAAGAAACTCCCAGTATTGATGGCAAGAAGTAGGAGTTTTCGTCGACACTTGTCATGAAAGACCAATGGAAACAGGTCAGAGATGGTGGTGATCAGAGCCTCCTGACAAACAAACTTTGGTAACAAAATATATAAAAAGAAAATAAATAAATTAAACTCAGAAGATGCACACCTTGATTGATTTTGCCGGTCATAAACAGGAAATAGCCAAATTAGAGAAAGGAAGAAAAGCAAACTCCTTGTCATTGTGTCATTGTGATACACACCACTGCACATAAAGAAATTTGACTTCTGCATTTAACCCATCACCAAAGTGAACAGTACGCAGTTTTAAGCGCCTGTTGAGCAGTGAGTGGGGACGGTGCCTTGCTCAGTGGACCTCAGTGATAAACTGACAGTTGATGGATTTGACCCTGGAACCCTCTGGACCCCAGTCCGGCTCCTTAACCACTACCACCCCTACCTGCCTAACTGAAATGTGAAAGGATGTCTGATGTTTACTTTTCTCTCATATCCAACATTAATAAAACACAGAACTGAAATGCTGCCATCTAGTGACTATCAGTTTTTACAAAAAATATTTTTAAATGGCGCACAGGTATTTAAAGAAACAGGTTTTCATTATGTGAGGAAAAACTGCTAACGAGAACAGAAGATAAGACATGATTTTCTGTTGATTATATTGGTTGGCGGATATGATCGGACATACCTTCATCTTATCATCTCTTCTTATCTTATTTTGCTCACCTCACTGTCCAATCCAAGGAGGATGATCATAACAAAAAAGGCAACAGCCCACAGCTGAGGAACAGGCATTAGTGCCACAGCACGAGGGTAGGCAATAAATGCTAAACCCGGGCCTGCAGAGGAACACAGAACACTCGTGTTTTGCCAAATTTGGAAAATGTCTGAACCCCCATAAAATTAAAAGTCATACCTGACTCGGCCACTGCTGAAACATCCACGCCCTGTTCTCTCGCCATGAAGCCCAGCACCGAGAAAATGGCAAAACCGGCTACAAAGCTGGTAAGGCTGTTCAGCAGGCAAAGGTATATACAGTCCCTAAGGATGATGGTTTTTTTTTAGAATTCTTTCATAACAGGCAACATAAATGAATGAAAAGTCCATGAAAAAGTACAAACTTAAAGCAGTTGTTCGAGTACTTGTTGTAACTTCCCAAAGACGTCAGGACACCGGTGCATACGCCATAGGAGTAGAAGATTTGGCTGCCTGCATCTAACCACACCTGGAAAGAATTGATCAGGACACTGGTGAAAAAAAATGTTCTGATCCACTCTGGTTTCTGAACGGAATATGCAGATCGTATGCCTTTAATCAAAGATTTCCATGAAATAATCCTTACTAACCCTTCTTCCCATCCATCCATACATCCATCCAAACATAGTCCATCCATCATCCATCCATCTATCTATCCATCCATCTATCTGTCCATTTATCTATCCATCTGTCTATCCATCCATCCATTTATCCAACCATCCATCCATTTATCCAACCATCCATCCATCTATCTATCAACCATCCATCCATCCATTGTCCATATACACTATCTGTTCATCCATCCATTTATCATCCAACAAAATAAAGGATTTCTAACATTTCTCTATAAAATCAGTGTTGCCTCAGATCTTTCAAGACTACCCTTTTCAACAAGGAGCATATTATTTGGAGATAGTCAGCTAAGTACTGAGAGTTTATATGTGTTTTCCCAACAGTATGACTCAGTGAACATTTTTGCATGACTGTGCAGGTGTAACTGGTGTGGACCAGAAACACCAGGGGGTGGAGGGAAGGGTGGAGTTTGAAGCCAGGGGTAACCCAATACTCCCGTCGATCAGACATTTAATTACTATGAAACCACAGAAAACCACTTGGTTTCCGACTACTGGTCTGAACTCAACAAGTGTGTATATGTAATATTTTCTGGTGGTTTTTCAAAGTGGCAGTGATTGATGATTATAAATATTATTCTCAATATAAACGTTGCTGGATGGTAATTTAAATGCTTTACCTGAGGATCAAGGAGACGTGAGGGATCTGGGTAGAGGTAGAACACAATCCCATCCTTTGCCCCTGGTAATGTCAGACCACGGACCAGCAAAATCAGTAACACCACATATGGGAACAGGGCAGTGAAGTAAACCACCTAGGACATGAACAAAGTAAGGATTTTTTAGGCCTTTTTGCTTGACTTGAAATAACATTATATCTCGTAGAAAAAGCTTGAAACGTGCCTTTCCTGTAGACTTTACACCGTTCCAGATGCAGAAATAACAAATTATCCAGGCGAGGAGGAGACAACAGGCCAAATCCCAACGGATGTTGCCCAAACTCTCAATTCCACTGGAAAGTCCTAAGATTCTCCTCCTGTTGGAATGTGAAAATGAAAAAAAAAATGTATATAGTAAAAGGTTTTATGTATACAGAGAAAAGACGTGTTTGAGGTGGACTTACTCCCAGAATTCAACAACTGAAGATGTTTTGTTTTCATGCAGGAAGAGAGTGATCGTCTGATTATGTCTGGCTTCCAAACAGTCATCTTAAATGACACCAAGTGTAATATATTAAATGAAAAAATTATACCGATAATACTAATTATTCAATATGAGCATAATTATATAATGTCATAATTGTTATCTGTTTTCCCTTGACAATCTGATAATGCAATTCCAAATGATGTGTGCTCTGAAAATAGTGTTGGGGAAAAACTACTGTATATAAAAGTTAAAGTCTCTAGATGGCAGCGTTGCAGCTCACTTTTAAAAAAAAATATTTTAATGTTCAGATACATTTATGAAGAATGTTGATGCCAGAAACTCAAATAGTGGTATTTTAATTTAGGGGAGAAGTAAAAATACTTTCGTCCACGTGCCGATGAACAATGTTATGTTTGGACGAACGACTCCGTCCTCTCGTGTTCGTGCATTTAGACCACGTCCAATTAACAGCAACTAGCCACTGAATATGCATTCTCTGTCTAACATCATAGTGGCTATTTAATGAGGCCTTTGAAAATGCTTCAACACTTGGAGGTGAAGAGTTCTGCATTAAAAACTACTGTATATAAAAGTGAAAGTCTCTAGATGGCAGTGTTGCAGCTCACTTTTAAAAAAAAATATTTTAATGTTCAGATACATTTATGAAGAATGTTGATGCCAGAAACTCAAATAGTGTTTTTTTTAATTTAGGGGAGAAGTAAAAATACTTCCGTCCACGTGCCGATGAATAATGTTATGTTTTGACGAACGACTCTGTCCTCTCGTGCTCGTGCACTTAGACCACGTCCAATAAACAGCAACTAGCCACCTATCACTGAGTATGCATTCTCTGTCTAACAACATAGTGGCTATTTAATGAGGCCTTTAAAAATGCTTCAACACTTGGAGGTGAAGAGTTCTGCATTAAAAGGGCAAGCATGATTAAGTGATCATCAACCATGTATGCTAGTTAAGTTGCTTGCATTGCCAGACATTTAATCTGTCTGTGACATCTGGTCAGTATCGGATAGTTTTGGAATTCTTAATTACATGTTTGGACAATATTGGCGTATTTGATATGTACATAATTGGACGTCCCATCCATCTATTTTCACTCGCTTATCTTTTACTGGGTCATGGGGCAGCACCTCCATGACCCAGTAAACACCCTAACATCCCTAACAATGCCATATAAATCAAATTTAAAGGTTTATTACCTGTGTTCCATGTGTTGTTACAGCTGGCCCATGGAAGGACAGACTTGAAGGATGAAAACAGATAGAGAAATGCCCAGGCCAGTATGATGATGTAGTAGATCCCAGTGTATAACGTTACGACCTGGCTTCCATAACCTAAACCTAAACAAAGCAAGTTCAAAATGTTGTGTTGTTCACGAACAGACTTTCCGCCAACTTTAAAATCCAGATAAAGACATACCTTCAAAGAGAGGACAGGTTTCTCTCCAACAGGTGATTCCACCACAGCTGGTGTACTGACCCAGCGATGTCTCCAGAAAGAACAGAGGTAGTCCACAGGTGAACAAGAACAACACATACGGAATGAAAAATACTCCTTTAGAAGAAAGGAGACAAGAAAAAAGACAATGTTAGGTCAAAGAAACAGTTCCTACTGTTGGGATAAACATACGGCAAAGAATATTGGAGAACATTATAACATATATTGCCGTTCATTACATTTACACGAAGCAACAAAGAACGGAACAACACAGTACCTCCTCCATTTTTATAACAAAGGTATGGAAACCTCCAGACGTTCCCAAGGCCGACGATGTGACCGACCACTGTAAGGACAAACTCCACTTTACTGGCCCACAGGTCTCGCTCCTGCGGGTCAGAGTTTTTCTCCTTTTCTCTTTGGTTTTCTTCCATATCAATCCCTGTAAAAAGATGACGTGCAAAGAAAAATATTCACTTTCACGTAATCTGTTCCAGTTGCATACCAGGTCAGGTTATAACCGGTAATTTAACACAGCACTTCAGCCCTTTAACCGAATTAACACAATGTGTTAAGCCTGAGAGATAAGCCAGAAAACTCAATTTCAGCATTTTTAACTAGAACACATATTTAAATGTAACATTAATATTCCAGACATCAATATGTTTTACATCTTAACAAAAAATTATAAAATATCAAGTCAAACTCATTTGCACATTACATTGCCGACAATGACAGTGAAATTAATAATTATTATAAACTTGATTTTATACTAATTACTTTCTCACTATAAAATAAAAATTACAAAAATTACAGTCACGTTAACGTTTAAATTTTAAATAAAAAATGTTTAAATAAAAACATACCTGCCGGAGTTCAATCCTGGACGGTTAAAGTGTCTAAAACTGATTTACAGGAAGGAGGTGAATTATGGGTTGAATCCAAAAATTTGTAACTTCGAGAGCAACTGGACATAGTAGGTTTCTTAAGGATGTCCTGGTCCTGGTATTTAACCTCAAAGAGGCTGCGTACCTGTGAAAGGGGGGTTGTTGTAGATAACAAAAGGCTATAAGAGGGAGGTGGAGTTAGAAGGTGATGTGTCACAGCGGTTGTTTGGTTTCACCAATGTAGAGGTCACAAACACTCTTAGACAGAAACTAGTCCACCCAAAAGACAAAATACCTTATCGCCAACGAAGCAATGTTGTATATGCAGTACAGTGCAAAGAGGACTGCCCTGCCCTGACCTCTACTCATCAGGACAGGACTCTGCTGTACATTTACACCTGGGAGAGAAGGGACACAGTTGTGTGGATGAAGACGTCCAAATCCTGGCCAGAGAAGACAGATGGTTTGAGAGAAGAGTGAAGGAAGCCATCTACATCAACCTGGAGAAACCTTTTCTCAACAGAGGGGGAGGACTAAGACACAATCTTTCGTCCACCCATAATGTTGTTTTGGGTTCTCTGCCCGGAAAATTCTCTTGTGATCAGACCAAGGTTCCATCACAAAGAAGAAGAACAGAAGGAAGACTTCAGGAGCAACAACATGGAGGACATGAGAGCAGCAGCAGAAGGTGGAACAGAAACTGCAAGAGAACAAGATGAGGTAGGTCAGGGGCGGGGTCAGGACCATCACAGGCCTCAAAGCCAGGACCAACCTTGAGAATGGGGGAGAAGGAGATGGCAAACAGGTTGAACATTTTTTTCAACCGGTTCAACCACCCCAGTCCTCCATTGTCCACACTCTCACTGCAGTTTCCACCACCCCCTCCAGTAGTGGCTGACCATCCAGGCCCATCCTCGTCGCACCTGCCCCCTCCACCATCATCTTCATCTCCATCAGGCTGCACATCTGGAACTCACCTACACCTACACGACAACAACCCAATCCCCCTCCTCTTCTTCTCTCCCTGTGGCTTCCCCTATCTGACCCCTGTCATCACATCTCTCATTACAGCTGACCAGGTGAGGCGAGAACTGAGGAAGCTTCAGTCCTGGAAGGCAGCAGGCCCGGACAAGGTGTGTCCACGGCTCCTGAAGGCGCAGCTGAACTGGGGGAACCACTCCATCGTTCCTGTTCCAAAGAAGATCCGGCCAAGTGAGCTGATCAACTTCCGGCCAGTAGCACTGACCTCTCACCTGATGAAGACCCTGGAATGGCTGTTCCTGAACCTCCTTAGGCCAGAGGTTCAACATGCCCAAGAACACTTGCAGTTTGCGTAGAGAGCGGAGGTCAGCGTGGAGGATGCAATTCTGTACCTGTTAGGATTCTTTTCCTGGATTTCTCCAGTGCCTTTAACACCATCCAGCTACTTGCACTCCAGGACAAACTGACGAGCATGCAGGTGGACCCCTGTCTTGTTGCCTGGATCTACAGTTATTTCACGGACACAGTCACAGTACGTCAGGTTGAAGAACAACACCACGTCTGACACTGTGGTCACGTTGGAGCACCACAGGGGACGGTTCTGGCCCCTCTTCTCTTCACCCTCTACACCAGTGGTTCTTAACCCTAGGGGTTCAGTGAGTCTGTCTCAGGGGTTTAGTGGAGCCTCTGCCATGGAGGTCAAGACACTGTCTGGTCCACATAACTAACTAACTAACTATCTGCTGCTCAACACCGCTAAGACCAAGGAACTGGTCATCGATTTCGGGAAATGGAAAACAAAAGCGAGGCCGGTCCTTATCGACGGGGAGGAGGTGGAGGTTGTGGAGACCTACAAATACCTTAGGCTGTGGTCGGACAACAGGCTAGACTGGGCACACAGACTCAAAAACTCCTTTGTTTACCAGGCAATCAAACTGTTTAAGTCTTCTCTGAGGGGGAGAAGAGGGTACAAATGACCAGTGGTGGGGGAGCTCGTGCAATAACCACAGAACTGTACAGTCCTATATGTATATATATATATATATATATATATATATATATATATATATAGCAATCTTGATACGAATTGCTACTATATTTTCATATATTTTCATATATATTCATCTTCATTAAAAGATGAATATGAATGATTTTTTTTACATTCATTCTTATTCATCTGCTTGTACATTGCCGGGTCACAGGTGTAGCATTCTCCATGACTGCCAACCAAATCACACTGCACCATACTGTGGCCCTATCTGTGGGTAGTAAGGTCACTGAATCCTATGTGGGTGAGGATGGTGATACGCTCGGAGCATCTCAGAGGTAACCTGGCAGTGGGTGAATGCAAACCTGAAGCCCTGCGGACCCAAGTCTGCCTTTGTAACCACTGGGCCACTACTGAAGCCTGTTTTTTACATTTAAAAAGAAAAAAGGTCTAGATTTTTGAAATAACATTTTTGTTGCATTCACGAACAAATACTTACCTAATGTAGCGGTTATCATGGCTGTCTCAGGAGCAAAAAGTCGGGGGTTCGATTCCCAGATAAACCACAAGTTTGTTAATGTCAATCCTTCTCTAAGTTGTTTTGAATGAAAGCGTTAAATTTAAATTAAAACCTAAATATTTAAGTATAACTTTAAAGGTGACAGACGCATTAAAGTCTAACATATGAACCCATGACTCTGGTTAACTTTTAATGGGGCTGCAGCGCTCCCTGGTGTCAGCTTTGAGAATCACAGGCATAATATGCAAGGGTGTCTATTTGAAAATGGCTCCCTACAGGCATTATGTGTAATTGATGGGTATTTCAAGCGTCCAGTCTTAAGATTGGACCTGATTTAAAGATTTGATTTAACTTTTCATTTTTTACTGTGTCAGATCTCAGTCAATCAAGTGTTTTAACTAATAAAGTACTTATTAACCTTAACACTGTTCTAACTGTCAGTTTGCTGACGCAACAGTGTGATGGCTAAGGTCAAAGGTTGGATACAGCGCCTTCTGGGTCAAGCCAAACCAGTAGAGGCAGTAGTCCAACAAAGTGGAGTTCTTTTTGGCTTTGGCAGGTTAAGTGATTGGTCTCGGAAACGTGTGGCAGTTTCCTAATCTGTGCTACAACAAGAATGGTGGAGGTGAAAATATACTTGGCTGTGACATGGCTTGCGTGTTTCTTATGATGGATAGTTCAACAGAAAGATACAGAGATCGATATATATATATAGATAGGTCAATAAAAAAATTGAGAAATAGATCGATACATGGATAGATCAATAGATTGGTCCATATATAGGTGATAAATCTATCTCTCTCCATATATATATATATATATATATATATATATATATATTTATACTGTATATATGTATATGTATATATACAGTCATGGAAAAAATTCATGACTTAGACCACTCTGCTGTTTTCTTCAATTCCTTGTTCATCTTAATGCCTTGTTCCACTAAAGGTTTATCACCTGGGGGAAACAATGAACACAAAACCATGCAATGACTAAAAGCACTGTATTTGTAAGTACAATGTTATTGCTAGTGATGTAGGAACAGAAGTGATTTTTGTCACTGTCAATAAAACCATGCAAAATGGCCAGAAATCAGCTCTGAAATTAATTGTTATTATATTTGTCCAGATTAATGTAGATTAAGTGGAGGCAGACTTTTAAATGGACAGGAAATTAAAGAAAGAGTGGTCTAATATTTTTTTCCATGACTGTATGGTATATATAATACTGTCTAATTCTTTGAACATGCCTGTAAGTGAGAGTTTAAATCTCTAGATGGCAGCATTGCAGCTAATTCTATGAATTTAGGTATACTAAGGTAATACTAAGGTATTTAAAAAAAGTTTACTTGGTGAAGCTGAGTTTACTCAGTAATTACTGCCCCCCAGTGTTGTACTTTATGGTGACCTTGCCTGCTCCTAGCCTCGTCAGTCATGTCAGTTTCTTGTCTCTAAATCCATCTGTCCTCCTGCTGCAGAGACCTGTAAGAAAATGCAACATCTGCAGTGCAAGATTTCTGGCAGTGCGTCCACAGCATAGGCGTAGCCACGGGTGGGCCAGAGTGGGCTTGGGCCCACCCACTTGTCAGTCAGGCCCACCCAATCCAATCCAATGAGAGGGCTGATCAAACTTGGCTATAATACTTTAGGGTAGGCCCACCCTAATTTTTTCAGGGCCCACCCATTTTAAGGCTACGCCCCTGGTCCAGAGTGATGCTGTCTGAAAAATGTAAATTTACATTTAATCAAATCCTCTTCACTTCCACCTCCATTTTTGATTTCCACACTAGCAATTGCTTGTCATTCTCCCATTTACATAGTTGCATGACTGAAAAATTCAGGCAAAATACGTCCAAAATCAGATAGTGATTATGTGAATAGAATAAATACACAACCATGAAAAGGAAATAAAATGGAAGGAAAGAAATAAATCGCATTTATAAAGTCACATTCGATGTAGATGTACAAGCCTTTTCTTTACATTATTATGGTGTTTTTTTCATTTTCACCAACACCTTATTTTGGTTTTTTGTGATGTCATCATTCTTTTTGTCGTTTCACTAGGGGGTCATAGTCC
The DNA here is from genome assembly GCA_016785265.1 of Paraplagusia blochii. Taxonomy (NCBI): domain Eukaryota; kingdom Metazoa; phylum Chordata; class Actinopteri; order Pleuronectiformes; family Cynoglossidae; genus Paraplagusia; species Paraplagusia blochii. The sequence goes on from JAFBJS010001142.1 coordinate 17,795, forward strand.
TCCATCCACCCATCTTTCCATCCATCTTCATCTGTTTATCTGGAGCCGGGTTGCGGGGTCAACATTCGGAGGAGGGATACCCAGGACACTTCCTCCAGCTCATCTGGGAGGATTTCGAGGCCTTTTCAGGCCAATCGGTCAAAATAGTCGCTCCAGTGTGTCCTAGGTCTTCCTCTGGGTCTCCTTCCAGTGGGACATGACCCAAACACATTACTGTGGGAGGCGTCCAGGGGGCATCCAATGTAAATGCCCAAGCCACCCTTAACTGACTCCTCTTGATGTGAAGGAGCAATGGCTCTACTCCAAGCTCCTCCCAGGTGACAGAGTTCCTCACCTTATCTCTAAGGGAGCGCCGTGCCCTTCAGTCATGACCCGAAGTTCATTACCATAGGTAATACAAGGTAATACTTTATGATTATAGTCGAATTATTCACCAAAGTATTTTTTATTATGTGTGAACCCTCCAGGATAAAATTAATTAAATGATACAACAACCTAAGGCTGTTTAGCTTCCCCTACAGGTGGTTTACATCACTGCAACCATTCCCTATGTTATGCTGGCTGTCTTACTGGTGCGTGAACTCACTTGGCCTGGAGCCTCAGGTTCTACATCTAGCCAAATGCCTCCCGCCTCAGTGACCCACAGGTGTTATCGCCTCACACCAACCTACCAGGGTTTGGTAAATGATTAACGAATACGACAACAAAGTTCAGCCAAATATGATTAAGCTTTGTTTTTCTTATTTGTCTTGACAGGTGTGGATGGAGGCTGGGACGCAGATATTTTATTCCATTGCTCTTTGCTTTGGGTGTGTAAAGACACTCAGCAGTTATAATAAGAAGAACAACAACTGCTACAGGTAGGAACTGTGTCAACCCTTTGGAGCCAGACCCTGGTTTAGAAAAACTATGGTTCTTCAGAATCCCAGTTTAACCTGTTCCACCTCAGCCATCCTCAGACCATTTGCTCGTATTTTTCGCATTTTTCGCCATTAAAAAAAATTAAAACCCAATTAATATGTTGCAGAAATTAGCATTGCCATCCAAATATCTAAAACAAAAAAAATATTTTTTAGATAAATATTTTGACAAATTAAATGTTTATAGTTAAGAAAACATATCATATACATATCTATAAAATAGATAACCATACAACAAGAGTATGTTTGGCTCAGACTCCTCCTCTGAAAGCGCTGTCTTTTTGCTCACAATGCAGGTTCTGATAGAACTCTAACACTTGGACAAATGTCACATTTCTCCTAGTTTCTACATCATGATTGATATAGTTCAAAAACTCTACCCTACTGACACTGAAGATCAAGTGAAGGAGCTAGAAAGCTACAGAAAGCAACATTAATTGTGTGTAACCACAATGATTGTTACACATCTCTTCCATGTTTTGTGTCTCTGTAGGGACACTGTGTACCTGTGTCTACTGAACTGTGGAACGAGCTTTGTCGCAGGATTTCTTCTGCACTTGGATTTATGGCATTCAAACAAAATGTCCACATATACAAAGTGGCTGACTCAGGTGCAAGAAGTAAAAAAAAAATTATTAAATTATTTAATTACATTTTCTAAAAAAAAAGGAATGATTCCTGATAATAGTGAGCATGTGTAGAGGCTTTTTTAGACACCAAAAAAAGTTCAATCACCTGACTAATGGGTGTTGAACATCTGGCATACGAGCAAAATTCTGCCCCTAAAGGTAAAGCCGGACTAACAGGATGGGCCTTTAGTAGAAAGCACTGTCTACAAATAAGCAGACCAGGACTTCTGCGTCTCATGGGATTTTATTGTAGGTTTCTGACCGTGGCAGGTCCAACACAAATCTCCTCTGCAGACTCACCAACAAATCCCCAACTCTGTATAGGCCCAGTTGCATCACAAGACATTATTCGTCAGACCTTGACATTGACAAGGGTACATCTCGTGTCTGTTATCTAGGCACCAGTTTTTGTTGTGTACTAATTTCTACACTTCTACAATCAGGAAGGACAGAAGGAAGGAAATCAAACTCCTTGTCAGTGTGACATTGTGATTCACACAACTGCACACAACGAAACGTGACCTCTGCATTTGACCCATCACCAAAGTGATTTGGGAATTTCTAGATGATTGGGAAACAACGCTTGTGGGCTTACCACAGGAAGACCCACAATATGGTGCAATGTGTTTTGGGTGGCGCCAGCTGCCCCTGCAACCCGGGAACTGACAACCAGAAGAAAATGATTGAATGAATGAATCAATGGGATATAACACCTAGAGTGATTTGGGAGACAGGTAGGGCGGTGGCTAGTTATGTCCTCTGGACAGAGAAAGGAAGACAAGGAGTCATGGTGGTGGAATGATGAGGTTCTGGAGAGTGTTCAGAGAAAGAGATTAACAAAGAAGAGATGGGATAGTGACAGAACAGAGAAGAAAAGGCTGGAGTACAGAGAAAGGGCCAGGGAGGTGAAGAGGAAAGTGGCTAGTGGTGGACATGGACACTGCTGCTCCCAGGCAAATTGTTCCGATTTCCTCCTCCGAGGCAGTTGGAACCCAAATGCAGGACGCTGTACACAGTGCCACAGAGTTTATTAACAAGAAAAATGCTTTAAATAGGGAGTTAATCGTCCTTTGTGCTCTCCCAAACAGTGTGTAGATGTTTCAGTTAATTCCATGTGGTGTCTCCAAACAATTGTCCCTTCTTCCCAAAAGCAAGTGTCTTCCATAAATCTCTATGTCCAACTCCTGGCTAGTATACAGAAACACAAACAATTCCCTGCAGGGTAAGCCAACAAAGACAATGGTTAGCTAACCACTCAGCACCATGTTGAGTTAACACTCTGGTGCTGACTCACTGGCAGGGCAGGCCTTAAATACTCTGATGAGCCAATCACCAGTCCCTGAATTTAAAGAGACAGTGTAGGCCAGTGCTTCTCAATTATTTTCTGTTATGCCCCCCCATTAAAAAGAAAACAATTCACGCCCCCGCTCCACCACCACTCTCCGCCGCAACTATAAATAATAGCATTTGTCTATAAAATAGTTATAGGTACACCTCTGCATAACATTGTATCCTTGTTAAGATCAAGAAAACAAAAAGAAAGGTATATGGTTCAACTTACAAGGATGTGCAATTACACTTTATTGTAGTACGGCAGGAAAAAAAGCATGTTCCCCAGGGTCACATGCATCACACCCTGCCCCCCATGGGGGCCCGCCCCATGCTTTGAGAAGCACAGGTGTAGGCACACTCCTAAAATGGCCAGGAACAGACAATCACCACACACATATCAGAACTAGATTAAGATAGATAGATATATAAAGATATTAACAAAGTAGTATTTTTATTGTGACTCCAAAGATTGGAGTCAACCTCAAATTTGTCTGTTGGCAATTTCTGATTTAAATCCAGGCTTTTTGGCACTATTTAGAGATGATAGCTCCTCCTGCTGGCCATCTGTGTTGATTGCTTTTGTGTTGGCCTTGTTATGGTTACTGAGGTGAGATCAATTTCATTCTTAATACCTGGTACATCTTCCCACTTGGCTTACGCCAACACAGAAGCTTACGTAACTCTGTTCCAGGGTGGACTACGCATCTTCCAGGTGTTTGACTACTACGCCTGCAGTCAGATGACCCCACTGCTCTTTGCCGTACTGCAGTCTATCTGTGTGGGATGGGCGAGTTAACAAGGTTTATTTCGTCATCCCCATCAGTACTTTTCCTCACCTCTGTTTTTCTTCTTACAGGTGCGGTCCGTTTTACGACAACACAGAGGACATGATTGGTTACAGGCCTACGTTCCTGTTAAAGTATTATGCAACTGCAGTGGTCTGTATGGTGAGAAGAGAGGACGTAAACAACTGTAAAAGATGGCTGTCAGGGTGTTAGACTACAGCACATTCCTACAGTGGATTCTTGTCTGGACAAATCCACTCTTCTGTTTGTGCTTGGTTGATTATTTCAGTGGAATGACTCATGAAGATTTGCATGGATTGCCTGACCTGACTGAGGTCCTCAGGTCCTCAGGTCAGGACTCAGCCGTTCACCTACACTTAAAGGCTACCAACCACTCTTGGTAGCCTTTAAGTGTAGGACAGATGGTTTGAAAGAGGTGTTAAAGAAGCCATTTTTGTCAACCTGGAAAAACAATCCCTCAACAATGGTGGTGGTTTGAGACATAAACTCTCACCCACCTACAAAGCCCTTTAGGGAACAATACCCAAAAGATTCCACTCTCATCAACCAGTTTCACATATTAACGAGCCGTGTGACCAAAAACACTCCAACAATGACGGTAACGACCCATCAATACCCGCCCAACAACTGGTACCACACTTCACAGGTATCCCCAGGTCCACCCAACAGGAGGGACTTCAAACACCCCTTCCTCCCCACTCACAGGATGTAACTTCTGTTACTCCCCACTAACAGTTAGAACTGAAGAAGCCTCTTGGATGAGAGTTGAAAGTTTTCCAAAAAAAACGGAATGTCCAGCTGCCTAACTAAACTCTTTTACCTTGACCTGGATGACTGAGAATCTGCATCGAAATGACAATAAAGCTTCCTTGAATCCTTGACTGTGTTCTACAGGTGAGGACTGGATTTGTTCATCTCAACAGCAGATAAAGTCTTGGAAAACAATATGTCCTAATTGTCTTAGTGGTGTTTCTAAATATACAACAAAACTTTAGATTGGTAACAGATGCTAGGCTAGACTAGTGCTCCCTTCATAACCTATAGGTAGATGCTTATCTATCGAGTTTTCAAAAGCTGTTTCAGTTGACATCAGATTCTTGACATTTAGATTTTAGAGGCAATAATCACTGACAATTCTTAAATGAAATATTAACACGTTATTTTTGATCAAATCTTTTGGAATCTTTAAATTAAAGGAATTTAACACATTTAAACAGATTTCTACTTTGTAAACTGGTAGAGTCACCATTAAGGTGGATGATTTGTTACTATTAACAGGTTCTTGGCATGATTGAAAATTTTTTTTTTGCTTGAATTTTTTCCCAATTTGACACTGCCTGCGTTATATTCTCTGCTGGAACTGTTGGAGCAGCTGTGTCTGCTTTGCTATTGTCTAAAACATAATTATACAAACTTTTGTTTTCGTTTTGCTTCATGTTGTTTTGGGCCTTTCTATAAAACCTTTGCTTTCTTCACTTTTCTTTTTCTGTTTTTTTTTGTGCAGGTATAGTGGATGTTGAAAAAAAAAAAAAAAAAAAAATATATTATATATATATATATATATATATACACACAGTATATATGTATATATATATATATATTTATATATACACACAATTACAGATATGTATACATATCTTTATAGACATACAGTATATACATTTAACATATACAGTATATCTGGCAGCATTGTGACGGTGAATAAAATCATCATCAGTTGTCAATAAATAAATAAATACATAAAATGATAATGAAAAGAAGTTTTCTCTTTAAATAGATTTGCCGTCCTGAGCATAAATGAATGATATATATATACGAGGTGCATGATTTTGATGATGTCACAATACAATTCAATATCAACTTTAAGGGTCCCAATTTGATTAAAGTCGAATTTTCTATTTCCAATTAAAAACGAATGGGCTGCTTTTAGGAGCTCAGTGAATTCCAGCTGCTATAGGAGGCCACGTGTGCAACAAATCCAGTCGTGAAAATCCGTTGCTCGTAAATATTCCACATCCAACTGTTAGCTCTATCATAACAAAATGGAAGGGTTTGGGAACAACAGCCACACAGCCCCAAAGTGGTAAGCCACATAGTGCAAAGAGTTCACCGACAGCGACAATGTCGGTTGACATAATTTATTTTTAAACAATGTCAACCAACCCCGAGAAACCTCTAGTGTGCATTTTTTGTACGTATTTACACGGCAGAGCGCATTGTCTGAGACTTACTGCAGGCGCTGTGGCTGTTTGCGCCACAATAATGTGAATATAAATTGTGTCAAATACATGTTCTTTGATATTTTAAATCATACTTAATCATAACATAATTATTCCATTAATATTTGACTGGGAAATATGTAATGAGTGGTTTATGCATTTAGAAGCAACCAGCACTTCTTTTTCTATTGCCAGCTTGGCTTTCTTCCGTCCCCTATACTCATTTCAATTGGTGGGGGCTCATACTATATGCTATAGTATGAGCTATAGTATGCTCTATAATAGCAGAGTTAACTGCCTGTACTGACCTCCAACCAACACTAGGTGCTGTCTTAAGTACTGGAAAAATTGGAGTGTTCACTGGCGAATCAGAACACTCAATCAATACGCCCGATTGCAGGAGTGATGTAATGATTGGTCGAACTCCTGCTGTTGCTTGTGGTTTTAAAGGATATTGCCGTACAAAAGGTCTAAAACCTGATTTGGGTGTTATTTTTACTGGTTCTGCCCCATTTATAAGACCAACATCAGCGGGGCCTTGTGACCACAAATCATCTGGTAAGTCAGCAAGAGGTCAACTCGAATCAGATGGCTGTCGCGCAAAGATCATGAACTTTCATGACTTTCAGTTCCACATACAGTTTCTACATCAAAAGCAGAAACAAATGTCTGCACAAATTTTGTTTGGTACAATGCTGTTGATGGTGAGTACAGGATTGAGTCACCATATGGACTTGAAATCCATTCAGTGGCATTAAGGGCTTCATTTACCATATATCAATTGTTGCTGACCGTTAAAACCAGCTAATGGATTAGGCATTTCAATAAAAGGAAAGTTAGCAGTTGTTGGTACTGATACTTGCATACCATGAAACATTTTATAAAGAGTTAGTCTGGGCTGGGAAACCAAAACCTCCAATTCGACTAATCTATACCAATAGTAGTCTGGGCTGGGAAACCAAAACAAGTCTCACTTATTTGTACATTCATCTGCTTTCCGTGTACTATACTCACATCAATATGCGCAGTAATTCTGTTCTCTACCCTGGGATCGACGTCACCAGGCACCGCTGGATCCTGGGAAACCACTGATGCTGAGTGGTTGTTCTCAGGCCATGCATGGACTTTTTTACGATGATCTCCCAGGTCTTTCAACGATGTCTTCGATGATGTTGTCGATCCAGCTCGAAGGACCAAGATGTCAGGAAACTTTTCTGTAAAAGGACTGTCAAAGATAGCTGTTAGTTCATACACAAGCTTCCTAACACACAAAAGGCTAAGAGTCAAAACTCAAGTCAATTGATTTAATTGCAGAAGCGGCTACAGTGCAATGATTACATACAGAACTGGACCAAAGAACACCTTCGGTGCACACATTTTTATACAGTCTTGTTGCATACACACACATGTGACAGTTACACCTACAGAGTTTTTTTTATACTGTATATATATATATATATATATATATATATATATATTCACACACACACACACATATATATACATATATATACAGTATATATTTATGTTGACCTACTGTTCTTTGTCTCTGCGAATTCTGATGAAGCAGGATCACGACTTTGATTAATTATCAAAAACTGACTTCGAAATTTCACACGCTTCCAAACAGTGACATTTGTTAACTCAGGACCTCCTCACCTGGCCTGCATGTATGGACAGTTGACATAACAGACTGTGGAACGTCTGTTTGGACGTGGGTTGAAGGAGCAGTCTGGAAGGGTCACTGAAGTTGCCTCCCACTCCCACTCCTTAATTACACAGCCTACACATCCACCCATTCTTGATTCTTGTTCCCTGTGGGATGGAAAATCTCAAGTTGACGACATGAATCCGGGATTTCTTTCACATCAGCCACACCCTAAAATGTCTCTGCTGGCCATCTGTAGTATTTGATTTTGTTGTTGACCTTGTAATGGTCATTCTTTATACCTGCTACGCCTTCCCACTTGGTATACTGGTACTTATGCCAACAGAGAAGCTAATATGACTCTCTGTTCCAGGGAGGAGTCTACATCTACCAGGCATTTGATTACTTTTCCTGCAGTGTGATGACTCTCCTTCTCTTTGTCATACTGCAGTTTGCCTCTGTGGGATGGACGTATGGCGAGTGACAATGGCAACAACAACTTCAACATTAACTGTTGTCCCAAGGCACTTTACAAGCAATTCAGGATAATAAACAAGATGCAATAAACAAATAAGAAAATACCCCCTGCCTTTATAGACCTTCAGATTGACAGGGAAAAAAGGAAGAAACCTCAGGGTGATCGACAGTACAGGGGTTCCTCACCACAGGTGGGTAGCAAGAAGAAAATTCAATTCAATTAGATTTATCAACACAGATTCTTTCTATCTACAAAAAGATCCTTTAAAGTCCAAAGCAGTGTAAATACAAAGGCAAAGTCAAGACCACAGACTATAGGTCCAAGGGAGTCGGTCTAAGATTTGGAGGCTAAGTCCTGTCTCCAGTTTATGGCCAGTTTACAAGCTACAGGCCCCACAGCAGGGTTTATGGGCAGCCTGTGGACAATGTCTAAAAGGAACATTTCCAGGCTAGACACGGTGTCTGCCCCCCAGACTGCATTTGGCATGTGGTTCCATAATAGAGGGGCTCAGTATGTGATGGCTTTGGCACCAAATCTAGATTTAGAATTACGTGGAACCTAGGAAGGCTTGAATCTAAGGAAAGGAGTGTTCTAGTGTGTTCATTGGGTTTTCTCAATTCCAACCATTTACGAAGGTGCCATGAAGTGCCTTATAAGTAAGCAAGAGGATTTTGATACCAATTCTGAAATGTACTGGGAGCCGATGAAGAGAGGTGAGAACCACAAGCTGCTGTGTTCTTGGATAAGCTGTAGAATTCCCGGCCGTGCATCCAGTGGCAGAAGTTAAGCTATTATCTGATGCTATTATGTCAGAAATAGTGTCTCTCACGAGTTTTGGACCCAAGACCAGTAGCTCAGTTTTGTCACAATTTAGCTTTAAAAAGTTATGTGTCTTCGAGGTCATAATGTCATCAACGCATGACTTAAGCAGCTGTAGATAATCATGTTCATTAGCTTTAATTGATAAATATAACTGGGTGTCATTAGCATAACTATGGAAATCAATAGAGTGTTTCCTGTCGATCACCCAGGCGGAGCATATACAGGGTGAATATACAGGATCCGGGCTATGACCCAGCCCAGATCCCTGAGGGACTCCATGGCTGACCCTGGTGTGGGGGGACTGATTATTATTAACTTGAACAAATTGATCAGTCTGTTAGGTATGCCACTGATTCCAACCAGGTTCTCCAGTCTCACCAGCAAGATCTGGTGGTCAACCGTGTTATAAGCAGCACTAAGATCAAACAGAACTAAAACCCTGGTACAATACCATCAAGAGGTCATGGTAACTCTGACCAGAGCAGTCTCAGTGCTATGATTGATCCCGAAGCCTGACTGGAGGGTCTCAAATAGATTATTGCGATTGAGCTAGTTACAGAATTGGTCAGCAACGACTCTCTTCAAAGTTTTAGAAATGACAACCACATTGGAGATTAATACCGTTTTCACACTGGTGCTTAATTCGGTATTCGCTGCGATGCGAAGCCAGTGTTGCTCCCCGTTTGCATTCACATTACAAACTAACGCGCATTTGATCCTTAACTAACGCGCATTAACTAATCCACCTCTAGTCGGTGGTTTCGATACCGTACTAACTAATACGGGTGTGAATCAATAAAAAGTATAACGGTTGTCACTCCCCGCGTGTGTGTGAACACAACAACACCCCTATTAGTTTAACGAGCTCGTAAAATGCTAAGGGAGCGGCTCATCTCCTTGTCAACCGCTAGATGTTGCTGCATTATTAGGAACAGGATTACAAAGCACTTCCTCATATTTTCTCTGCTTATCTTCTTCATTTGATTTTTGTGTCTCCTTCTCATCACTTTCATACGTCGCCTTGATCTTTCTTTAACCTGCTCCATTTATTCCTCAAAATTGCACGTGCATTTGTTGACGGTATTCATATTGAATAAAACCGCATATAAACGAGATCTCGTTATATAACCACGTGATCAAATTGACCATGGTTAGACTAATGCGCATTCGCTCCCTTATTGTGTGTGAATGCAAAGCGGGTATCGAATCGCAGCGAATACCAAATTAAACTAAATGTGAATGCAAAGTAAATCGCATGCGGATTAGCTAATACAGG
>JAFBJS010001142.1:28231-42704 GCA_016785265.1 Paraplagusia blochii
ATGAATGAATGAATCTTCTTCATTCGTTCTTTGTGTCTCCTTCTCATCGTCTTCATACGTCGCCTTGATCTTTCTTTAAGCTGCTCCATTTATTCCTCAAAATTGCACGTGCGTTTGTTGACAGTATTCATATTGAATAAAACCGCATATAAACGAGATCTCGTTATATAACCACATGATCAAATTGACCATGGTTAGACTAATGCGCATTCGCTCCCTTATTGTGTGTGAATGCAAAGCGGGTATCGAATTCTCAGCGAATACCAAATTAAACTAAATGTGAATGCAAAGTAAATCGCATGCGGGTTAGTTAATACGGGATCGAATCCCGAATTAACTACTTCGGTATTCGATTCCGAATTGAATGAGAAAATGGTATAAGTTAATTCCCTGGATTCAGTGAGGGTTTCTTAAAAAGTGGTTTCATAACAGCAATTTTAAAACTTAAGGGAACATAACCTATTGTAAGAGAAATTTAATTATATCTAATAAGGAGGTGCCAATTAAGGGAAACACTTCCTTAAAGAGGTTGAAGATTTAAAGGAAAAAAATCATAGCAGTCAACTGATGCAAGTCTATGGGAACTTATACGGTTTATGGGGATTTGTCAGGTTTACCAGTGCTCTATTGCACCACTGCACCTGAGGGTAGATTAGCGACAGTTGATGTCAGGAGGCTACATATTGTTTCTCTAATAACTATAATTTTATTGTTATGCAACTCCAAGGGGCTACACAGTGAGCACTGGAGAAAGTACATACATGGCTGTCAGGGTTTTAGTCTACAGCACATTCCTCAACCCAGCCTACACATTTCTTGCCTGGACAAATCCACCTCCTAAGAACTGTAGTCCATAGAAAACATTACTGCATGCGAGATATACAGTCTAACAAGTAATTATATTCTAGCTAAAGGCATGATAACATCAATTCTCAAGCATTGAATCCACCAGGCAGGATCAAACACCGCTGGATTATTATGCACATTAGTGCCCTGTAGCTGCTGTCAGAAATTGTATTAACAACAACAAGTGAAATTATATGTATTTTTCAATATATGTGGCACCTGTGTATAAGCAACAAACTTATACTTGGGTAGCAAAGGACAAAAAATGTGTGGCTTACCTTCCTGTCTGTTTTTCGATATACTTATAGGTTTCTTATCATTTCTTTGTATGATATAACAGATCGGGCACAACGTTAGCCAACAAGCCATGTAGCTGCTGCCCAGACCATTGTTATCTCCTGTCTTAACTACTGTAACAACCATCTAACAGGCCTCCATGCCCTTGCGATGAAACCTCTACAGCTAATCCAGAATGTAGCAGCGCACATTTTGTGCAATAAGAAAGCAAATGTCACTGATCAGCTCATTGAGCTAAGCTGGCTACCCACATTCAAACCACTTTTGTAGTGGAGGCTGAAATAGTCTGATATGCCTGAAGTTGCCTCACAATGACTGCGCTCGTCGGGAGACAGTCACCCAACACCCCACCCAAGGCAACCCAGGCTCTTTTCATGAGTGGTACCGATGGTATAGATGGTTGAATGATCTACCAAGAACTAGTGCTTAGTAAATCATTCCACTAATAAGAAATGTCTTCTCCGATGGTGTAAACTTCATAACAGATTAATTAATGATAATAAATCATTATTATCACATTGGTGGTTCAGTGGTAGAATTCTTGCCTCCCATGTGGGAGGCCAGGGTTTGATTCCCGGCCAATGTAGTTCTCTAGAGCAGTGGGCCATTTGGTACCGGGCCCCACAGAAAGAAAAAATGTTACACATTTATTGTCCAAGTCTGAATGATGTTTTATTTCGAAATGTGGCCGGCTTCTCTCTATTACATCCGTCTCATTTGACGCATGTCAAGTCCTCGACACTGTAAGTCACGTGATACATCTCGCTAAATTAAAGAAAGATCAACTGCTGGAGATTGCAAATGACGGGGGCCTTAAACCTCGGTTTGAGAAATCAACTGTCATTTTTTTTGGATTAAAGTCTTGGCAGAGTACCCCAAAACCCCCACAACAGCACTGAAAACCCTGTTGCCATCTCGACATCGTATCTGTTTGAAGCAGGTTTTCTGCAATGACGACAACCAAAACAAAATTTCGGAGCACACTGCACCTAAGTAGCACACTTTGGATTTCATTTCAGAAGCCCCCTGCTCACTAAGGTGATGGGTTAAATGCAGAATCATAATTTCCTTAAGGATACTCCAGAGGGATTAACAGAGTTCATAAATAAATAAACACAGCTTTGTTGTTGACCAGCTCTTATTGTTCTGCATTGAAAGACATCAGAGCAACTGACCTTGAAGTAGAAAGACTTAACAGAACCTCAAAAGTCAACATCTAGAGAGACCGGTAGAGAAGTGTGCATTTTATGAAATTTGTAGACCTTGTGTTTAACAACTCAATCAATTGTCAAGTCCTCAAATCGCAGAATAAAAATGTGCCAGTCCATAAGGTCAACAACGTACAACCCCACATTTAACTTTGCCTGTGGAGAAGACAGATGTAAATAAACACCTTGATAGTCAACTCAATGTTAGAAATATAGTATATGTCAAACAGAACACAACAAATGTTACATTGTCCAATTCACTCATGGTCCTGAATGGAACTGATAACCAGCACCTTCAACCTTCAATTAAACAATTTCCCATGTTTTAAACAATTTCCCATGTGGATCAATAAAGTATGTCTAAGTCTAAGTCTAATCCTGAATCCAAGTTCTTGTTACCGTCTTTGGTCAGAAAAAAATCTCTTTCATACCACATGTTCTTGCCTTGCTAGTTCACATTCTACCTCGTCTCCCTGTTGAGGGATACAGCAATGGTCCCCAACCAGCAGTCGTCCTTAGATCACTTGGTGCAGCGCCTCATAGAGATCATGGATTACACTATTTTTGTTTTATTTAATATTTCACAGGGAATTGTGATTTATTTGGGTAAAACCCACAGGTCCTCTAGGCCGCATCTGTCTACGACACTTCCATATCCATACCCATCAAGTCTTGTCACAATCTTGTTTCTGTCCTGACTTTCATACGTCCATGTTCCATGCCATGGACTTCAATTATAAGTAGCTGTGATGGCGCCAATGCCAGACTTGACGCCCACTGCACTTCACTGGGAGTGAGGTATCTGGACTACCCCTAACTCTGGCTGGACCTCGTGGACAAAGTTGAATTTTTGTAAAAGACACACCATTAAAGAGACCTTTTATACAGACAAGAGTATAAAAAATCATCTGCACTGACTCTTCAACCATGAAGGGGAAGCCCTGGGATGGACCATCGGTTGTCCCTGCACCCGCGGGAGGTGTTCAGGTCCTGTACCACTGGGAGGAGACCCAGAGGAGGACCTCTGGGTTGCCCTGCTGGCCTGGTAACACCTTATACACATCTTTACACTGATGTGCTCTGCGCGTAGCGCGTCCTATATACGCATGTACTGTAGGTACATCAGTGTACAAGTTAAAAGATCTGCGGCTTGTTCCTGCAGCTGGAGTCTAATACACTAAGATTCAAAGAGGTCCTATGAAGTTGGTTAATCTTTGGGTAACCAACCTAAACTAGTCTAAAGTTGTTTGGTTAGTTGTAGATGTCAATCTGAATAAAAAAATCTTTTAACAACCATGTGGGGATTTTTTTTTATGCAAAACCAATTTTAGGTTTATTCCAATGACACAGGATAACAAGTGTGATTGATCTGACTTAAATCTTTCTTTGTATTTTCACACGGTTCTACACAAAGTGCCTTTTGGTGACTCAGGATGCCCCCACCCACCCTACAGGTAGGGGCAGTTGACATAACAGACTGTGTGGACGTGGGTCGAAGGACCAGTCTTTAAGGGTCAATAGAGTTGCTCAGGGGACGGTGAGATCATTTTCGTTAACACCTGCCACACCTTCTCACTAGACAGACTGATGCTAATGCCAATGTAGAAGCTAACATGCTAACATCTGTTCTAGGAAGGATTCTACGTCTTCTAGGTGTTTGATAACCCTAACCCTAACCCACTATGCAGTGGGTTGACTGTTCTTTTACATACTACTGTTTGTGTAGGATGGGTCAGTATTTTTTTTTTAACCTTTTATTTCTTCATTAAGGTGCAGACCGCTTTTACGACAACATAGGGGACATAATTGGATATATTCTTTTGTTCCTCATAAAGTTCTGCTTGAAATATGTAACTCCTGTGGTCTGCACAGTGAGAAGAGCGGAAAACTACAAAATTGTAAAAGATGGATGTCTGTGTGTTAGCCTACAGCACATTCCTCAGCCCAACTAGTGGCGCCTGCCTGAACAAATCCACCCCCTAAGAACTCCAGTCTCTAGAAACTAATACTGTTATGCAGATATAGAGTGTATTAAAAAACACTCATTTTATTCTAGATATAGCCATAGTAGCCAAGGTAACATGAATTCTGGAGCAATAAATCCACTGGGCAGCATCCACCACAGCTTTAACATAATGTTTATAAGTGTACATCAATGATCACAAAACATTTTTCTGGATTATTAGTTGCACCATTGCCCTGTAATTGCTGTTAGAAATAAAATGAAGTAAATAATATGTGATAAGTGAAATCACATTTTTTCCCCCCACTCAGTCACACCTGAGTATGAGTTGCATTCATCCAGAAAATGACAAGTGTGTGACTCATCAGATCAACAGTACAATTCTGTAGCTGTTTATCATCATCCATGTAAATGATTGCCTACCTGTCTGTTTCTGATATACTCACTGGTATCGTTCTTAATTTTATGATAAGACAGATCAGGCTTTATCTAACCCAGGGGTGTCAAACCGGATCCACTAAGGACTGGTGTGGCTCCAGGTTTTTTGTTCCAACCACCCCTAACCCTAACCCTAACCACACTTGACTTGGATTTTCAATTCAAGTCAGTTCAAACTGATGTGAGTCTCCAGACAGCTGATTGGTCAACTAGTTTGCACGGGATAGGTTGGAACAAAAACCTGGAGCCACACCGGCCCTCGAGGAACGAGTTTGACAACCCAACAAGGCCACCCAGCTTCTGGCACAGAACATTGTTATCCCCCCGCCTGTCAGAGTTTGTGCATCGTCCATGTTGTTGTTGGCCTCGCCCATGTTTATGCTTTGTTGTGAGGCTGGAGCTGATGGAGCTGTGCATCTGCACTGAGCTGTTGCTGATTGGTCTACACAGAATTTTGCTCATCAATAGCACTCCCTGTAAGAACTCCAGGATGCTGACAATTCCGTGCCAGAATCCATCCATCCATCCATCCGCTTTGTGTACTGAGTTATTTCTATGCGCAATTTCAGTATGTCTGAAATCCATATTTTCAGTTCTGACACAGGTCCAAGGTTTGGAGAACAGTTAAATTTCTCCTCCTTACGCCATTTTGTTCAGTACTAGACACCAAGACACTCCCCTTCTGAGTTTAAGTGAAGGCAATAAATGTCACCTCAGCAAGCAAATTGCGACATTCCCTGTGGGTAAAATACACTGGTCATTTTGACTGGTGCTGGGCTGACTAGATATATACTAGAATCGATTATAACTTCTGTGCATAGGCATATGTATAGGCATAATAATGGTCAGGAAGGCATTGTAAGTTTTATATAACAATATAAATATATCATCAAACATCTTCTTCTTCTCCCTTTGGCTTGTCCCCTTTTTAGGTGTTTCCACAGCATAATTACATACATTTATATGCTTGATAAGTGAAAGAAGAGTCTCAGCTAAGGTAAAGAGAAAGGTTTAAGATGCTGAGGGACAAGGATGGACAGGACCAGGAATTAGAGGGCCATAAGGGGGACAACATAGACAGGAAGGTTTGGAGAAAATGTTAGAAAAGCCATATTTAAATAGTTTGGACATGTTCAGAGGAGGCACAGATGATGATTGCTAGAGATGGAGCTACCAGATAGGAGACTCAAAAAAGGCCGAAGAGAAGATGCAGTGTTTGCAGTGAGAGTTAGAGTAGAAGATTAAGGTTAATTTAACAGGGACTTGTTTCTATTTTAGTTTGAACCTTACAGAACCTGTCCAACTCATCGTTGCAGAGATCAGGTGATCACATGTATTTGTATATAAATGTATATTTGTATAGACATGTACGTCTTTCTGCTACTTCTCACAATAAATTTTTACAAATATACTGTATATGTGATGTATATCATCAAGTTTTTTTCCATTGAGGAATGATGCTTATTCCAGCTTTGATAGCACTAGTTTATATGAAGTGTAAAGGAATGCTGCTTCAGATACAGTGGTTCGACCGGTGCCAGCCTTACAGTCAATCTGTCTTTATAGGAGTGGCAGTAGATAAAGATTAGTGCTAACATTCTAAGAACCAAGCTTCACTATGTTTTACTATATATGGTCTGTGTATAGTGGATGACTGCACAATATTATGTAAGCCAGGACTTGTTTTCAGTGGGTTGCAAGCCTTCTTTGTTAAAATAATAATAATAATAAATAATCATGATGATAATAATAATGAGAGTCACCTGATTGAGATTAAAAATCTCCTATTCCAGTCAAAAACACAGGACAAACACACAACTCATGTGACAATTCATTGTTAACAATAAATGAACATAAATGCAACATAAATAATTATGAAAATAAGCTACAAATTGAAGATTGAAGATTTCAAAGTCTCTAAAATATGTCTGAGAATCTTTGCTTTACTTTAATTCAGGTCTGAGTCTAGGGACCAAAAGTTTGAAAAGTTGAGATTTTACTTGGGTCACGGCTTGTCCCTAGGGGGGCGATGGTGGGTCCACTTGAGAAACGCTGACATAAACAATTTGATTCAACATAGATGGCCAAAAGATTCCCTGCCACAAAGTAAGAGCTTTGGTTACTTGGATGCATCAGGGGGGCTGAGACGTTGGCAGCTGGTGACTTCAGTCTGTGGTCACGGTTTAGCTCACATATTTTAAATAGAGCAAAGTTGGAGTCAGAAAAGTTTGCATTTCAGACCATATGACTTGATGACTTTTCTCTCCTGTTCAGCCCAGAGTCTTGTGGTCTGCTGGACGGTGAGTAAACAATCTTCAAGTATACCCAAAAAAACTCCCCACAGATTTCGCCCCCAGGCCCAGTTTTAACTACTTTGCTTCTCCCCCTTTGCCTTCTTGTTTACTCTGTACAACTGCCATCTTTATGGGCACAGCCAGCTTCACAAATGTTCAGCCCCCCCACCCCCCGATCCCTGTCATCTTCCTGTCTCACTCTCTCCTGCATGCCCCCCCGGCGCCCCCACTTCTCTCTGCACTCTGTTGCAGTTAGACAAGGCCCCGCCTTGGGTTATCTTACATTGCCACTTCATACCCCACCCCCTCTTGTCTGCCTCGGCTCCTCTGGTGTTTTTCCTCTCCCCCTTATTGTCACACAAACACTGCTCTACTAATGGACTCACTCACGGTCAAGACTCCAGGGAATACTTGTCTCGAGGACGCCGACGGAGTGTTGCTGGGGGTTTTCACTGCAAGCCAATGAAATTCAACTCTGGGATAAAGGAAAAGTGAAAGGAGTGTGCAAAAGTGAGGCGGTCTGCATCCAGGACAGGTAATCTATTGCTGGAACAACGTGTTTCCTTCGTGGGCACAGCTTTTGTGATCTTTTTTTATCTATAACATGCTTGCAGAGCTTTGTGACATGTCAAATAAGGTCAGGGGTGATAATTCCATCCTTGCGGGAGAAAATTGGCTGCACTTTATCTCTTGTTTGATGACTTTACTTAAGTAAAGTAGGGCAAAGGTAAGAGTCAGTTTTGCAGCCATTTCTGTCACAGAGTGGCTGCACAGAAGGTCCACTGAGTTGCAGCTGGAAGGAGAACAACAAACAGGAATAAATCAACATTCCAGTTATATCATTCCACGAGAATCATGCATAAAGATACTCTGCACCAGGAGCAGCCTTGTGTCCGACTGCACTGCCGTAGGATATAGGGTACTTATTGTAAAGTACAGTATTGTCTAATTTGTGAAAGTTAGTAAGGCTTTACAGTACTATCTAATGGTTACACATAAATGTATTCAATTAGTAACAGCAGAACATTCCATTAATATTCTCCCTCAGGAATATCAAATGAGTTGTGAAGAACTTCTCAGAACTCACTGTTCCCAGTGTGCTATGATAAACTTATGAAATTTCCCTCAGAAAGCTGCATGATGACTGTTTTTGATTTTTTTTTTGTGAGTTTTTATTTAAGGTAAACAAGTGCAGGTGTGTGTACAGTGGTGTACTATATACCAGCATTGGTTTTTAGCAGAACTTCGTGGAGACATAAGAGTCTCAAGTGTTTTTGTTTTGTCTTATTTATCTATCTATCTGTGTCGGATGACAATGACTTGCCCCCCTTGCTCCAGACCGACGCCCTAACACCCTAACTGACTGTCACAGACTGACACACAGGCATACTCTGCAGCAGATCTGGTTTTATTCCAGAGACAGACTAAGGGATGAAGGAATGTGGATTTACAGAAACATTTCTGCCAGACATTTGTGCCTTTCACACTTCTGCCAGACATTTTATAAGACATAAAGGCGGAGGCCAACCTGACAGACCAAGAAGTCTTCAGGCTGCATAAACTGGCTGCTAAATCAAAGAAGATGCTCCTTGCTGTTTAGTGTGGCTTCCCTTGAACATCTCATCATTGAAGCCTGAACATCGATGGTGCCAGAGCGGAGGAGAAAAGGGCAGTTCATTATGATATGGCCATTGTGTAACTTCTTAAGTTTTAGTGGAGTGTGACAGCTACACCCTGGCTGTCTCTCTATCTGTCTATCTATCTGTCTCTCTATCTGTCTCTCTATCTATCTGTCTATCTGTCTATCTGTCTATCTATCTATCTATCTATCTATCTATCTATGTGTCTGTCTGTCTGTCTGTCTGTCTGTCTGTCTGTCTTGCAATTTAAGGTCACATTTTCTTTTCAAGTCTTAGACTAGTGTTTGACAACTCTCCAACAGGTGTAGGTAGTTGTGGATGACGGTGTCGACTGACTCTGGACAGAAATACCTGAACAAATATTTAATGTGTTGCCGTAAAATTCAGCATATTCGTGTTGAGGGTCAGAAGCTGATAGCTTGGCCTGTTCTGCTCTGTTACCACAAAGAGTCAACATTTGTTTAGGTTTGTGGTCAAGTGGTTGAACGATGACTAGATGAAAATAGGATGAGCCAAAAAAAAAAAAAGGCATACAGTATATTCAGATATATTGCGAAACTACTTTTTCTGCTCTCCTTCTTGAATTCTAGGCTGTGTGACTCCAGATAACCTCAAGAGTTCACAGACTTGATTACACGGTGCTACAGACATTGAGGAGAGTGAATCCCCCTCTGAACTCTGTCAGTACTTGTTCTGGTCACTGGTCCAGTTGGTAACAGTGACTCGAGGCTAAAGGTTGTCAGATGTCAGTGTCAGATGCTGACCTCATAGCAAGGCGAAGATAATGGAACTAAAAACAGCAAATCAGCTGACAACTGTTGGCTCATGTTAAGCTGCAGGTCCATGCAGCGGTAATGTTTCAAATTACTGTGGACAAATGGTAGCTTGCGCAGCATCAATCTAACTGTTTTTCTATCTATCTGTCTGTCAATCCACAGTGTCTGTCTATCTACAGCAGGGCTGTCAAACTCATTTCACATCGCGGGTCACTTAGTAGATGTCAAGTGGGGTGGACTATTAAAATTATAGCATACTCATAATACTATAAATAACATAAATATCACGTTTTTCCTTTGTTTTGGTGTAACGGAGCACAAGATTATTGGTTCTTGGAAAATCCTGGAAATTTTGTGAACAATCATTTACAAAACATTTCGTGAAACACCTCATATTTCCTTAGACGACCGTGCAGTTTACTTTTATCATTCACATGTATGCGTTGAAACTGATCCAACTGATTGTACAAAAGCACAGAACTTTAACACGTAATTGGTATTGAAAAATATGGTGATGCACTTTAAGATCAAATGAGACTTGTAAAACAACCACACTCTGTTGTTGTTGTTTGTTTTTAATTCTACTGTGTTCTTTGTTTGTGTACTATACGGTGTCCTTAGGTGACAGAAAGCCGCCTGAAATAAAATGTTTTATTATTATTATTATTATTATTATTATTATTATTATTATTAAAAAAGGAAATTTTGCTTGACTAGATTGAACTTGTTTTTGTTCCTGAAACGTCATCATCTTTGGGCCTGTACAAGTGCATCAACACCAGGTGTCATGTCCTGACTAGCTGTCACTTTCAGAATCAATTATGCCTAGCGGATGTTGACAGGCATACCAGTAGCTTTAAGCGTAAAGGTGAGCAAAAAAAATGGATAATTAACTGAAAAAGTTTCTTAAACTCCCACAGTAATCCTAAGAAAGTGACTGTTTGCTTTGCTAGCAATTAGGTAGCTGCCATTTACCGCTGCTCCTCTGTGTGAAAGCTGACTGCTGTTTCCTCGGACCAGCCAGCAATTCGTTAATCTTGTCACTTCTCAATTGTCCTTGCATGCTGTCATATTTTTCCCTGCGATGAGTCTCGTAGTCGGGCCGAATATTAAAAATATATGAATTAATAATATTAAAAATAGTTTTTATAATGACATATTGGCTAATGAGGGTATAGCAGGAAGATAGAGCACAGATGGCACATTGATACCGTCTGCTGATTGGTCTGTCTCATTAAAGCGGCTTGTCTTCTACTCTAACTAAAACAGTGGGCCCCCTAGGGGTTAAAAGTTTCATTGCATTTAATTAAAATAATAAAATGCATGTCTTTTCCGGCCTGCAGGTCGCATAGTTGACACTGCTGGTCTACAGTGTCCATCTACCTCCAGGTCATTGGTCACAGAGTAACATGTGAAGATGGACAGTATAGGGGTGGTTGCAGTCTGAGTCTGTCATGATTACCTTATATGTCTGTGTGTGTGTTTGTGTGTGTGTAATATAGTAGCAGACATATTTTCCAGCCCAGTTGCTTCACTCCCACATTACGACCGAACAAAAGCAACATTGATGAGAAACCAGACCCCATGCCCCAGAGACACGACCCTTTGTTGAACTGTAGCCGTTCTGTCCGCACTGTTTGAACCACAGACTACAAACTCTACTGGTAACACTGTTATGATGTCTCTGTTTGGTCCTTACAGCTGAGGAACATCAGCTGTAACCAATAGGATACAAGGAGATACAAGTGGACAATATGGCCATAACATGGTCAAAGATAGACCTATGGACAGGCAGACAGACTTTTAGACTGACAGACCTATAGACAGGCCTTTAGACCTATAGACAAGCTGATCGACCTATAGACCGATTGACTCATAGACAGACACACAGAACAATAGACAGGCTGGTAGAGCTATAGACAGGCCTATAGACCAAGAGATGGCCCCATAGACCTGAAGACAGTCCAACAGTCCTATAGAGAAGTTGATAGACTCAAAAGACCAATGGATAGATCAATAAACCTAGACAGACTGATAGACTGACTGAGGAAAGTAGATTAATAAACCTATAAACAGGCTTATTGACCTATAGACAGGCCGACAGACCTATAGACAGATCTATTGATAGGCCGACAGACCTATAGACTGGCCGAGAATTATAGACTGACAGACCAATAGACAGGCAGAAAGACCTAGAGACCAACAAACCTATCAACAGACAACCTAACCTACCGACAGATAAATAGACCTACAGACAGACCTACAGAACTTTAGACAAACTGATAGACCTATAGCTAGACTGATAGACCTAAAGACAGGCCAATAGACCTACAGACTGTCAGACCTATAGACAGGCCTATAGACCTACTATAGACCTCTTAAGAAAACTAAGGGAGACAGTAGCAGTTGTACAACATCTGGTTTGCGGCCTGTTTGCATGTCAATTCACCCCATCGTACCTGTGTGTTTGTTTGACAACTACAAATGTACAAAAGAATCATTACACTTATCAAAGATTCAATACAGATATATGACAACACTGATTTGTGTCTAAAGATCCTCTCCCTGTCTGTCTTACTTGTTGCAGTGTAATGGACGGTTCTGAACTTCCAATGACTAAGGTGGGACTGGGAGCAGTCAATACTGCATCAAATGTCCAGAGCCGAGGTCAGTGGTCCAGCAAAGTGGAGTTCCTCTTGGCCGTGGCCGGACAAATCATTGGCCTGGGAAACGTGTGGAGGTTTCCTTATCTGTGCTACAAAAATGGTGGAGGTGAGTTCTTTCATGGACCTACAGTATGTATTATTTAAAGCAAACACGATACAACCTCTGCCTGTACGACTCTTCCACAACACAGGTGTGTTCTTCATCCCCTACATCCTCTTCTTCTTCACCTGTGGCATCCCCCTCTTCCTGTTGGAGACATCTCTGGGTCAGTACACACAGCAGGGAACGATCACCTGCTGGAGAAAGATCTGTCCCCTATTTGAAGGTAAACTAGTGTGGTACCCTGCATGTTTACCAAATCACTCCGCCAGCTAACTAACTCTGTCTATTACCGCCTCTTTTCATTGTGTTGATTCAGGGATAGGATACGGGAATCAGATCGTTGTTTTATACTCCAGCATCTACTACATCATCATTCTGGCCTGGGCATTCCTCTATCTCTTCTCCTCCTTTTCTGCAGAACTTCCCTGGGCGAGTTGCAGAAACAGCTGGAACACAGGTATTTGGGAGATTGAAGTAAGACAACAAACAAACGAGCCACATATTCCTAACCCTGCGACAGTGTTTCCATGAAAACCCCACGCTGAGCCAAGGCAGTGAAGGCATTGTGCAACTGCAGCCTGTGACCAGAATGTGAAGCTTGACTGTACAATGCCAGCTACCCCGGAGTGATCCTGTCAGCTGTGTGGACTTATTTTTAACTAAAGGACAATACACAAAGCAGAGCCACTTGAAGTGATGTGTGGGAAAAAAATATGAATTAAAAACAGCTATAAATCTGAAATACACAGTGAATACTTATGTTCTGTTCTGGCTGTAGAATATTTGGTTGAACAAATAGGTCTACTGTAAAAATCTAGTGGCAGTAATGGAGCTGAGGTAATAAAACTGACAAAATAATCATAGGATTTGTAGTATTTGCAGTGAGAACATGTTATATAAACAATAATTCCAAGATAGTTTTAACATGAGCAAGTAACAGCAAGTAATACAAATTGAATCAGTGGCAGCCTAGGGGTAAAGGCTTTAGGTTCAAATCCACCAGCTGCAAGGTTGTCACTGAGTTGCTCTGAGCATAGCACCGCCCCAACCTCACATAACATTTAGTAATGAGTAATAAAAATGAATAATAAAAAAAACCTTTATTGATACATACAATAAAGCATTTGTTCTAACCTGTGTTGGCTTCCTGCAGAGACCTGTGTCGAGTTTGGCAGATCGAGTGACATTTTCAATTCAACCATGCCAATAAATGCAACCTCACCCGTGATGGAGTTTTGGGAGTGAGCTATAGTAAAAATAAATTCCTTCCTTTTTGTTATCTGTGTAAGTGACAGTAATAAACCAGTGAAACTTCTACTCTCTGCAGAAGAAGAGTGCTGAACATCACAGACAGTATCCACGAGCTGGGCAGTATACGCTGGGAGTTGGCCCTGTGTCTCCTGTTGTCCTGGATAGTCTGTTACTTCTGTGTCTGGAAAGGAGTCAAGTCCACTGGAAAGGTAATACCAGACTGCGCCACATATAAAAAGGTTCCATGACAACAATCTCCAAAGAAATGATGTAATAAATAGAACAACGTTCTTATTTTAGTTTGTGTGTGTTTAGTTTAGCAGTTTCAAACTTATTTTTACCAGTGGGCTATGATATAGTTCCCCTGAAGGGCTGGTTTTAAATGAAGTATAGTTTAGGCAGGAGTATAGGCTTGTTACTCCTTCGTTACAAAGGAATACGTGTTACTGCAGTTTGAAAAAATAGAAATAGTAAACAGTACAATTTTAAAGTGCAAATAAGCACTTCCAGCATAGTCACGATGTAAACATTTACTCTTCTGATCAATGACATTGCGAGGTGGCTTTGAACAGTTCATTGGAAAAAGAAAATATAGAGAAATAGAGAAATATAGATACAATTAGGCTTGACATATCATGGCTCAAGAAACTCCACACACTCACCAAATCCAGCGTGGGAGAGAACAGCTGGTTATCCAGCACAATGCACAGCATGATTTCTGTATAATCACTTTTTATACTGGGGGGCTGTGGTGGGGAGTCGGGGGGTTCCTTTGTTTTTTGAGAGACAGCTGTTGTTTTTTAAATAAGTCCATTCCTATTTTTTTTTTTTTTCTTATTTTTTTTTGCATTACATTCCTGCAGAAAAAGGCCTCAAGTGAAAGTATTAAAAGCTCCTTGCAGTCATTACAAATTACAGTTTTGTTATTCTCAAAATGCATCATGTTTCCTTCTCCAGCTGGTATCAATCAGTTGTGCGTACGGTATGTGGT
>JAFBJS010001142.1:42734-77644 GCA_016785265.1 Paraplagusia blochii
TTTTTGTGTTGGGGGGGTGTGGTGGGGGGTCGGGGGGTTCCTTTGTTTTTTGAGAGACAGCTGTTGTTTTTTTAAATGAGTCCATTCCTAGTTTTTTTTTTTTTTGCATTACATTCCTGCAGAAAAAGGCCTCATGTGAAAGTATTAAAAGCTCCTTGCAGTCATTACAAATTACAGTTTTGTTATTCTCAAAATGCATCATGTTTCCTTCTCCAGCTGGTATCAATCAGTTGTGCGTACGGTATGTGGTTCTGCTTCTCCACAGGTTGTCTACTTTACTGCCACGTTCCCATACGCCATGATGTTAATCCTGCTGGTGCGTGGACTCACTTTACCTGGAGCCATAGATGGAATCAAGTTCTACCTCTACCCAAATGCCACTCGCCTCAGTGACCCACAGGTGCAGTACGGGAAGTTCAGCATTTGGGTTACCAGAAGTGGAGAGTTAAACATCTGAGTGTCTGATGTGAGAATAACCTCCACAGTCCCAGTGTTACTGTTGTTTTACCTCATACAATTGACAACGGCAACTGAACTGAATGAATGAATCAGTGTACATTTTTTATTTTTATTGAAACAAAGGAGGTGAAAACAGTATTGTTTGATAATAGAGCCAGGGTAAAATGTGGAGAAAACAGAAGAAATCCATCATTTTTAATTTCCTTGCAGGTGTGGATGGACGCGGGAACACAGATTTTTTATTCGTACGCTCTCTGCATCGGCTGCCTGACCGCACTGGGCAGCTACAACAAGTACAACAACAACAGCTACAAGTATGTATTCACTATTTACGAGTGGGTGCATGTACGTTTTTATTGTAAAAAAAAAAATGGTATCTCTGTTTTGATGTGACGCGGACTAATGAGATCAGAATAACATCCAATATAAATCCAGTTATTCTACATTTCATTCTGGCACCGTGTCGTGAGTTTCATGCCAGGTGAGGCTCTGATCACAGTGAGATTTCCAAACATATGAAGCCTACAGGAGCGGTCCCCAACTACAGGGCCGCGGACCGGTATCATTCTCTAGGTCGAATGGTGTGGGCCCACAAAAAGATAGCTTAACTTACACTATTTCAGTTTTATTTATTTATAAAATTAAATAGTCCAAGTCTTGTTTCGGTCCGACCTAAATACCCCCACTATGTTTCTGACAGTATTGGAACATTAATTATACAGCCATTAGAAAAGGAAAGCAAACTGCTTGTCATTGTGACATTGTGATTCACACCACTGCACACAACGATATGTGACCTCTGTATTTAACCCATCAACCAAAGTGAACAGTGGGCAGCTTTCAGTGCCCGGGGAGCAGTGAGTGGGGAAGATGCCATGCTCAGTGGACTTGGCGGTAGGGGGATTCGAACTGGGGCCCTTGCGGACCCATGTCCGCTTCCTTAACCATTAGGCCACCAACTGCCCCGTTACGTAACGCAACTGGTTTTCTGTGTTATTTTTCCATTCGGCAGATATTGTTACTTTTGTGTGAAGGGGCCTCATTACTAGTTACGGACCAAATGGAATGTTTCCCCCTCGCCAGGTAGAGGACTGAGTTGACACCAAGGTTGTCTTCTGCATCTGATTGTGTGTGGTAACTCTTTACAGTCATGCTGTGAAAGGCAGCGTGTAGTATGTAAATCATTGCGTTGAAAAGGGGCGATGATTGTTTGACATAGATTAACATTTCATGCTAAGCCAATCAGAAGGAGACCTGGGTGGGCTTCTTTTTTTCTTCTTTTTGGGAAATAAACGGTCCCTCACGCACACGGGTGACGCGGTTTTTGTTTTTACTGTACCGTAATGTACACTGAATTAACTGCAGCTTCAGGATTTGGTTGTAAGTTCATAAAGTTAAATTCTAAACTACATCGTTGTTTATTATGTATTACAAAATAAAAGATTAATTGAGTATTTTCTTAGGATAACGTTACAACAAAAAAATAGCTAAATGTTCATTTAATATCCATGAAGCCTTTAAAACTGCTTTGACGGCATTAAACGTCAAATATGATGTTTCGCTGCTAATTAAGTTGTACATATTTGATAAACGTATATCTTTTAAAAAAACTGTTTTAATGCTGTTGCATTTTATTTAGTATAGCATAAAAAGGTTGGGAAACACTTTGTTATAGAGCACCTTATTCAACATTTGGTTGGCAAAGTTTAACATGCTTGTTTAAAATTTCAAATCAGCATTCTTAACACATACAAACTGTGGGAAAAATAAACTTAAAAAATGTTTTTATGGTCTAATCTTTACTTACAAATGAAGTCCCTGCGCCACCTGATTTGAACAGAAGCATTATAAACTTGTTTGCTAAAGTCCTCCTTACCTTTTTCAGTGGAAAAAATCTCTCTGTCTCAGTGGAGATCACTGCCAGAAAAGAAAGTCGCCCTTGATGTGTCGCTGGCACAGCGAACATGAAGCTGGAGCAACTTTGTTGCCTCAGAAACAGTTTCAATAAGATCCTTCTGGGCCAAAAAGCTGAGAATCTTTCCAGGGGACATTCTTCCCCTATTCTCGGTGATCTATACAGTCCAACAAGATCGAGCAGTTTCACACAGTTCTTCTGCCACAAGGCCAGAACAGTGCAGCTCAGCGCAACCATATACCATTACACAGATACAGTTGTTGATATTTAAACAGACTTTTAGAATATACATTCTAATGAAAATGGTTCAGTTATGATATTACATAAAAAATACAAAATATATATGCATTTATTTTTAATTTTATATTTTCATGATGGCAGGTGAGGCTGTGCCTCAATTGCCTCTCCTGACTGCACATCACAGTTCCATTCACCTGATAATCCAATACCAGGTAATTAATCCAAATGAATTTTCTTTGTTTGTTTTTTGGTTTTCTGTGGTTTTAGGGACTGTTTATATTTGTGCCTACTGAACAGCGGGACGAGCTTCGTCGCAGGATTCGCTATTTTCTCTGCGCTGGGATTCATGGCATACGAGCAAAATGTCCACATTTCAAAAGTGGCAGAGTCTGGTGAGTGAAGATCGAAGATCTACTGCGTACATTGCAGTGTATTGAAAACCATTTACACATGTTCATGTCCGACTGAATGTCTTACATTTGTGGTCTTTAATAGTGGTTCAACCACCATTGTCGTCGCCTCCTTTACAATCCCGCCATCATTGAAGGGCTTTTTGTGTTTTTATAAATATGTGGGGCACTTTATCTGTTGCTTATCTGTCACAAATGCATCTGTCTTTGCATTTGTCTTTTTTTTTCCGTAAATTTGGTGGACAGAAAGTGCTGCATAAGAGTTATGCAACAATTTAAACCGTTTTTACCTTCTCTCTGCAGAGTACTAAGAGTTATGCAACAATTTAAACTGTTTTACCTTTTCTTTGCAGAGCTCTAATTGCAAAAGTTACCATGAACCTTTATGAAATGTTGCGTTTTCCAACTGACTGAACCGCCTGCACTGTAGATAATACATATACGTATTCACATTTGTGAAAGACAAACTCAGTCTCCTGCTCCTCGTAAAATAATTGTTGTTCAGGGCACAATCAGGTAATTTATATAGTAAGAGTTTTGAGACGGCACAAAATTCACATTTATGCATGGCATCGGCATGGCAAGGTTAAGCGAGAGACATCTGTTAAATAATAGTGGTTACATCCTTATAAAGCGAGTCCATTTTATATCCTCACACACATATTCAGGATAAAAGGATAATCTAAAACATAAATATATTTAAATGGTAAATCAAATCTGTGACTTTTTGGCCTTCTCTGTTAAAAAAGGTTCCCGGATCTCTGGCTTAAACACATATATTCTTATTCTTACTGCATCAAATGAACAGATTTTGATCTCTGATTTCCTTGGGGGGGAACAGGTCCTGGATTAGCATTCATTGCTTATCCTCGAGCAGTCTCCATGATGCCTTTTCCTCAACTTTGGGCAGTTTGCTTCTTCATCATGATCATTCTCCTGGGACTCGACAGTGAGGTAATTCTTCTCTTTTATTTATTTTTTAGGTTGTCAATAAATCTGTCTTTATTTGGAACTGATGGAGGCTAGAAATTGGTACAGATTTTCATCAAATCACAACTGATAATGCAATGTTATTCTTCATTGTGCCATTCTGCATTGTTTTATATTTTCAATATATGCCCTGTGATTTTAGTAATGTTGGATTGAAACATATTTGACACGTTTTTTTTAAGCGCAGATAAAAGTTTTTACTGAAATGTGTCTGTTCCAGTTTGTTGGACTGGAAGCTCTGGCAACAGGAATTTCTGACATGAACCCCAGCTTCTTTCGTGTTGGTGCTAGACGTGAGCTCCTCCTGCTGGCCATCAGTGTCATCAGTTTCTTCATCGGTCTTGTGATGGTCACAGAAGTGAGATTTTTTTTTTTAAATATTCAATCACACACCGACTTAAGTGGATGTTATGAGGCTGATGTCACTTCATGTTTGTGCCAGGGAGGACTCTACATCTTCCAGGTGTTTGACAACTACGCCTGCAGTGGGATGACTCTACTTCTCTTTGCCATACTGCAGTCTGTCTGTGTTGGATGGGTGTATGGTGAGTGAAGCCAATCGCATGCAGACAGGCGAACAACAATGACTACAATCAATCAACAACCATCACAGTCGTTTACAAAACGTATTCCCATGTCTTAATGAATAAAAATTGGGATTGTCCAATATTAACCTTTTTCTAACATACAATTTCCCATATCAACCGATACCATTATACCAAGGCAGCAATAGCTTGGTGGTTAGGTGCCACGTGCTTACGAAAGTTATGGGTTCAAACAATGTTTATCTTTTTTTTGCATTTTCCTCCAAGGAGAAAGAAGAGTTTTCACTTCCTCAAATTCCAGAGTTCCCCCTAATTACTAATTCCCCCATCCATAATACCTTAAAGGAATTATTCCTTAATTAAAAGAATTATGGATGGGAAAAGGTAATCCGTAGGTAGTAAACAATAAAGTTCTATCTGTCTGTCTGTCTGTCTCTGTATAAAACCCAACAGATCAACTATATTACCAGGTCAGGGGCTCATCCCATAACTAACAAGCATAGGGCACTGTGGTTGATGTATATTAACTTTTTCTTTTTTACGTTGATTGAATATAACATATGTTTCAACGCTAGAAACCAACAAAAACATTCTTGAATGGGTCAAGGATCTAACATGCACTTTAAAGTATTTGACCACTTCATACCTTGACGACATTATCAACAATTAATCAATTCTTTGCTGTTCTCCTGCTCGAAGGTGCTGACCGGTTTTACGATAACGTGCAGGACATGATTGGATACAGGCCATTTCCTCTGATTAAGTACTGTCTGAAGTACGCTACTCCGCTGGTCTGCATGGTGAGTGACATTAGAACTAACATCTGGTCAGATCACTGTAAGAACTCTGTAAGAACTGTGAAAAATCCCATCACTTAAGTCAACACGTCACCAATAATCTGCTCTGATTCAAAGTCCAACAAAAAGTACTTCCAACCTTCAGTTTCAACACTTGCAAATCACTTGAGTTTGGTTTAGGGCACATACTGCCATCTGCTGTCGGAGAGTTTGTAGTGCTATGGTATGACAAGTGAGTTTTCTTAAGATAACACAGGCTAATCCTACTTTCAACTGTTTTCCCTAATGCCTTCACAGGGAACATTTATCTTCTCGTTACTCAAACATTCTCCACTGAAGTTCAACAATGTTATCGAGTACCCATGGTGGGGTTATGCTCTTGGCTGGTGGTTCACGCTCTCCTCCACACTTATGGTTCCACTCTGGATGATCTACAAGCTTAGCAGCACAAAGGGAACCTTACGGCAGGTCAGCTGACTGCACATTGTTTTTTTATCTGTGGAAAAAACGGTCAATTTTTCAACATCTTGATTTTCTTTCACAGCGGATCTCCATACTATGTACTCCCTCCAAAGACCTCCCATCGCCTGGCTCCAAAAAGGACAATAATGTTCCAATGGACCTCATTAAGTGTTCTGACAGATTAATAACCTAGTAAAAAGATGAGATCTGTAGCATTTTTTGATGCACTGGAAACTTTAGCACATGAGGGAATTATTTTCTCCAGACTATCAAAGGTATTCCATGGCATCACCATGCTACACTTGCTAGGACCAAGAAGAGTTTCCCATCTTTCCATCTTCATCTTTTTATCCACTGCCAGGTCCAGGTGAAGCAGACTCTACAACTGTCAACCATATCACACTACACCCTACCAGCCCCTTGTGAAGCTTTCTGTGGTAATGAGTCCACTAGAAGGCGCCAACCACCCCGACCAAGATTCATTCATGTCCAGGTGAAGAACCCTGGAATTCCACACCAATGACAGAGACACTGACTCTGAGCCAAACACTACAGGACCAATAAAGATGGTGTTAATTTACAGAAAAAATACAGCAATATATAGTAGTTTAGTACCATGTGTTTAATAGTACTATGTAGGTTTTACATTTTATAATTTTATTTTTCACAACACTCGTGGCCAAAGTCAGCTCCTGTCGTCACGTAAAAGCTAACACATTATATAGTTCAAGTACAAGTTTAAGCTGAACTTTTTGTACAGTTTCCCAAAATATCGAAAGGGCTTTTTTCTTACATTTTCACATGTACGTTTTAATAGGTGTATTATTAATGTGCAGTATCAAGGTTTCAGGAACAGTGTTATTTTCAGTCTAAACCTCAAAATTACACTGAATGTTACTGAGTGAATATTAGTGCAAAGACACGAGCCTGTTTGCACAGCGTGCCTCAATCTTTTTAGTCTCTATGTTGAAGTTTCAACTTTTTTTTGTAGTTCTTGTATGTTTTTATTTCATGTTTTTAAATTCTAACTACTCTGTTTGTGGGACTTTCATAGAACTGCACTGTGTGTTTTGTAGGGATTATCTGGTGTCTTTTTGTCCATTTATCAATAAATAAAGTCAGGCATGGGCAAACTAAGGCTTGGGGGCCAGGTGTAGCCTGCTCAGCTTTTTATTCCGGCCCACCAAACTTGTCCAAACTATATATTTGGTTTGGATTGTGATTGTATTTCTGTCTCTTCCCTGTAACGTCCATGTTTTCTCGACCAGAAGCAAAGGGAAGGGCAGAAGCTTTATGTATGACATTTACATGCCATTAATTTTAGTTCTCACAAACACTCCATCAAGCTGATCCTAACCTGGCGTCTGTCTCCAATTTTGTGACTTATTGTGGTGCTCAAGTCAAAATGTTTGCCTGTGCCTGTCAGACTAAAGGCAGCAGAACTGTCAGAGATGCAGCGGTTTCCTTATACTATATGCACATTTTTTCAACTGTACCTCAAACCGGTTTTTTACAGCTACACTTACAAAATTGTTCTGCCAGCGGTGCTTTAGACCTCTGTTACTGGGTTCAATGAAAACGATTGGTTCTTCCAAAGGACATCCAACAGTTGGAAAGAAATTTTTTATTTGGAGTCAAAATGCTAGTCAGTATTATGGAAACCAGCCCAGTTGTCCAGTGGTAGTACTGCGACGAAAAATGACATTAGATTTAACTTACTCATGCTACTGTGGCTTGTGGTTGGACTCAACTCAGAGGCTGATTCTATGGTCTTTCACAGTTAGTCCTTTACATGTGCATATTCTTTGTTCGAGGAGTTCTACTGTCTTCCTTAGTCCTCCTGGATCTCGATGTTCCTCAGAGTAAAGTGTGAATAACTTACTTTAGAGAAACTGAACATTCTGGGGTTAAATACTGGAGATTTCCTGCCAGTTAAACCTTGATAAGCTACCAGGAACTGACGAGTCCAGTTGCCTTTGATGGAAGTACTTTGGATGAGGTGAAATGGATGACTGAGAACCTGCAAATATGTTGTGCAATGCTATGCTGTATTGTGCAATGCTACAAAAGTAGCAGTGAACTTTTAATGTGATACAGAATCGTTGAAAAATAGCCATGGTGCATTCAACCCAATAGGGCCGCGTTAAGCTCTCTAAAGACATGTGTAAATGTAATATATTTTTATTATTATAATGTTTGACAAAAAAATCGCAATTATAATCTCTGAATTAGACAATCTTAATCTTCTCAGCCTGTCCTCAACCTGTCTCTAGTCTGTCGGAATGAAGAGTTACTGGTTCATCAGGGAATTGGAAATGTTTCTCACAAGATATTTTAGATTTTAAAGTGGTAAAATGGATATCAATAATCTTTATTATAATAAAACAAACAAACAAAAAAGATGTTTGGCTGTTTCCTTCAATATTAACCACCAAATGCTGTTGTTGCAAGGAAAAGGCAGAGGGATGATGATAATATAAATTAATAACATTTGTTTGCCCTGATCTAACTTTTTCCAAATACATCCTCTGTGGACATTGTTTGGATCGTTCATATTTGTTTGCTGCATAATAAAAACAGCTTGAGAACAAAACACTTTAATGCAACTCTTACGTTTATTTAATGCTCTCAAAGTGCAAAAAATATAGATTATGTATGTATATATGTATATATATATACGTATATTCATATAAGAAGACATGAACAAAAGGTACCATTTACTTAATGTTTCTCTGAAAATATTCTTTTTTTTGCATAAACGCTGGTTCAAAACAATGGTCACACTTTGTTTCACATGGAAAAAGATGCTTTGTATACATTTGAAAATGACATATGACAAACAAGAACACTGCACTTTCTAAGAAAAAAAAAAAAGTCAACTGGACCGAAGTAGCATTACTAAACTTAAGTATGCAAGCCAGGTCAAACTGTTCTGGATATCTCACTTAACATTGATCTAACTGGAGAAATATTAGCATGAGGCCTCAGAATCTGTCCTCGGAGTTCAGAATAAAGACAAGAGACTGATCAAACGTAGTTTTTGCTTAGAAAGGGAATTAGTCCATGCTAAGGTACAAAGTGTTTTTAAAATGTTAAGATCCAGTCGTTCTTTAAAACATTTAGAAACAAGGCATGAAAAAAAAAATCTCTTAAAACATACAACAATATACTGTATATTAACACACACTAATGCAAACATTTAAGACCACAAAGGTTTTCATTCTAAACAAACTAATGTTTATAAAACATCTCAAGATTATTGTCCAGATCCCATCCGGACATTACGTAAAGAATTGGTTTTACCAGTAACCAAAGTGCATCGTTTTCCACAAGTCATTGACATTCACACATTCACAAAAAGACAACTAAAAAGTAGATTTAAAGCAGTGAAATCAAGAGACATTGAGGCAGAAGAGTACTTGATGTCAATTATAACGGTGCTAAGTGACTGAGAGACACTGTGGTTCTGACTGTATCTTAAAGCTTTTGTTTTTGCATCTTTTCGCACTAAGTCTTTAGCGTCAACCCTTTTTAAAACACTGTAAGGATTGTTTGCGTACAATAGTTGGTGTTGTACTGCCTGGATTTCTTTGTTAGGAAATATGTGTGCTGACTGTCATGCTCTGCTTATATAGGCACAACAAGTTTCTACTTCAGAAGCTCATCATCCACAAAAACAACTAAAGATTCAGTAGAAAAACTCAATAGTATTTTTTTTACCTTTAACTAAGGAGTAAATCAGTCCATTCTGGTGACTTTAGTTCTTAAACAACTTTTTTTAGTGCTGTAAAAAGGCTTGGATTGTAATTTCACCTGTTTAACAGCACCAACAACTCATTGACCCTCATCGTTCCGACAAATAAATCACGGGTGTCCTGCACACAATTGGAAATGATTGAAGATTGACGTCTTATATAAAGCAAGGCCTTCAATTATGTCACAAACAAAAGGCAAAACCTGGCTGTGTTTCTGTGAGGAACCTCTCAACATATGGCAGCAAATGTTGTACTGTAGGCATCGCAAAGATAAAATCACAGAGTGCTATTATGGGATGTTTTTAAACATGTAGTTTGTAGTTTGTGCTGTTTGAACATCATTACCAAAAATGCTGATTTTTTTTTTTTCACTGTTATTTGGAACATTAACGCATCAGGATTTACGCTGTGATTCCATCAACTTATGATCAAATCCATGCTGTGCAACTTCCTGTCATATATGTCACATCAAAAACACACACACAAAACAAAAAAAAACATATTTATAACTTAACTTTTGTTTTCATAATTTAGAACTCATTGTGTTTCCTGCTAAAATACAAATGAGCTAATGGGACTTCCTTATTGCACGTTAAATATAGCAAGCCTGAATGTAAAACATCACCTGACACAAGCGTACAGCTGCCCGAAAAATTTGATAAATATTAAAAAATAAAACTACTTACCAAATCTATAGGTTTTGGGATCAGACTGTAGAGGCACATCTTTCCACAGTAGACGGGTTTTTTTTTATTAGTCCCTTTAACACGCGTTTTAAGGGAGTTTAAAGTCTTCACTAAATCGTCACTCCAGTTGCTGTTTGGCCTTCAGATGTCACTCTGTGAAATCTGTGTTGCGAATGCAGGAATGGTGACGCAGATATTTGGATGAAAGTTTGGATGTGAGGCTTTACACAAGTGTGTTCCAGCCTCAGTTTCCTGATCTTAGCAGGGAGATTGTCTCTTTTTTCCCTTTGTGTTGTTAGTTTGAAGGCAGGTCATCCTGGCTACTTCGCCACCGCTTGACACCCACTACACCGTTGCACATTCCGCCATCTTCCTGCCTCTTCTTCAGCTTCCCCACCTGCGCAAATAACAGTAAAAGTATATTCAATAAAAACAATTACGTATTAAAAAAAATAAAGTACAACCCAAAATATCACCCAAAGTTACCTTATTCTGAATAAATTTAGGTTTTTGGATTTCTAAATCGTTTTTGTAGCATAAGCCTTTAGCTTGTTGCTTTTTTAGTAGTCGTTTGTGCAACACTGCGTAGCCTGATAATGGACGTGTAGCGCCACTAGAGGTCACTCGTGCGCTATTTACTAAAACGCAGAGCTAAAAGATTGATTTATTCTCGTTTCCAAGTATTCAGACACTCAAAGGTCAGACAAGAAACTTTACTCACCTTGGCGTCACGTTCTGCGAATTTCTGGAACATGTTGGCGTAGGTTTTTTTGTCCTGTTCATTATGTTCCTTAATCTTGGTCTGGCAAAACGATATTTGTGCACGAGCGGCTCTGTTTGATGGATTGACCTGAAGCACCTGCTGAAAATCGGCCACAGCCAGGTTGAATTCGTTGCTAAGTAAGCGCGCCTCCCCTCGACGATACAGAGCTTTTTCATTGTTCTTCTCGTATTCAATCACCTGAAACACATAAATATATAAATATATTACAACGACGTGTGGAGATGAGGGGGGCGTTGGTAAGCTATATCAAATATGTGTAAACGCACCTTGTTGCAGTTTTCCACCACTTGTGAAAACTCCTTTATCCGCAGGTAACAAAGTGCCAAATTAAGGTAGGCTGTCGTCAGGATGCTCTCGACTCTCTGCTGCTGTTTTCCAGGTATATGCTCCATCTCCAACCAGGAAATGATGCGCTGGTACTGGACTACGGCCTGGTAGAAGCGCCCTGCCTGAAATTATTACATATTGAAATGCATATATAAATATATATATATGTGTGTGTGTGTGTGTATTCAATAGGAAAAGAGATTTCAATGTAAGAGTCTAGAAGAGAGTTGAAGAATACAGTGGAGGCAGGATGCTGAAGAAAAGTGCCAGGAGTGATTTTTGATAGAAGAGTAAGATGAAAGGAAAGGTTTACAGAACTGTTGTGAAAGTTCTGTAAACTTCCAAACAGGAAGGTTTGGGAAGCTGGAGAAGCCAGATTGAGATATTTTGGACATGTTCAGACGAGGGACAGTGGATACATTGGGAGCAGAAGGATTCTAGAGATGGAGCTACCAGGTAGGAGACAAAGAGGAGTTTGGTGGATGAAGTGAGGGAGAACATGGAGCTAGGCGGCGTCAGAGTAGAAGATACAGAGAATGGGGGAAATAGAAGACAATATCTGCATAACAATATTTTAAAATACCTTAAAATACTGATTTCCTTTAATCCTAACTCCATCGGCCAAATCCAGCTTCTCCGTCAAATCCATTTCCCAATATTCCTTAGCCTGTTAAAGGAAAAAGGTGAAAACCATACATTATTTGTATCGTTCTTGTTTGAACCACAGATGACTGGTGTGATTGAAGAATGGAACGCAGCCCACCTGTTTGAAATCTTTGAGGGTCACCTCATAGACCAGGTCTTTGTCTGGTCCTATCTTGTACTCTGTGTTGCCTTCGCTTCCAAAACCATATCTGTAAAAACCAGGACAGGATCTCACTGACCTTTGAAAAAAGCTCAGATCTCAGATCTCTAGTCTGTTTGGTCCAGCAATTCTCAATCGCTGGGTCGCAACCCAAAAGTGGATTGAAGGCTGGCAAAAACATGGCTAAATGTAAATACTACACCAAATATTTTGCATTTTAAGACTGAAGAGTTACTGTGTGTGATTGATATATCAATTACATTCCTTTTGGGTTACATTTGGCCCTTTCCAACTGTTTTACTCCTACACTTTCGCAGATTTATATTTATACATTAAACCAACAATTTTATGCAGAGCGAAGGAGGAGTTTTAACATTATTAAACATCACTCCTGTGGGTGTCAAACTCAGGACTCTGCTTTAGGAGCAAGCATAATGGTACACAGGGGTCTAAGTTGAAGGCCACCACCCACACTATCGTTTCACCAAAGGGGCACGTCAGCTTTCAGTGTTCAATCCCTCCTGTGAACATACAGATCACAACATCATTGTCCATGGAGACTCCTGTCTGACCTCATCTGTCAATCTGTCCATCGCCCAGCAAACAAAAGGGGGCTCAGGGCTGATCCTTGATGAAGTCCCACCTCCACCTAAAAATCTTTTGAGGATTACATATATCACATTACATTACACATTATTATATATCCTGCACCAGTCTAACATACTTCTCTGCCACTCCTGACTTCCTCATACAAAACCACAGTTCCTCCCTTGGAACCCTGTTATAGGCCTTTTCTAAATCTACAAAAACACAATGCAGCTCCTTCTGACCCTCTCTGTACTTCTCCATCAACATCAAGGTGGGGGGGCACAAAGTATTGTTCCGCGGGCCCGCGAGTTTGAGACCCATGCTATAGAACCACCAACATACTTTTATGACCATTAATGCCGTTGTATCTACCTATGTGATTGATTGAGATAATACATACATTTGAAGCGCAGCATGCAACTTTTTCTTCTTCTCTGGTAAACCTCAGCTTTGTTTTAGGATCCAACAGATAAATCATACACTTCTACTCCTACAGGTCTCAGAATGGACATTGATAATATTTCAACTCACTTTGGTGTCAGGTAAAGCATACAGCACTCTCCTTTCTGTATCTTGTCCATGGCTCGGTCCACTCCCAGAGGAACTCCTTTATCTTCGGCCTCACCAACAACAAAGCTAAGGTCTCTGCTGTCAAACAGTCGGCCATCGCATCGGCCCTCCAGGTGCACTGTGGGACAACATCATTATCATCATCAGATTTCCATTTGACAATAACCCAGGAGTCGTTTGTGTAGAAAACTGTGTTGTTACCGTTGACAGTGGCACCATCGTTGGGACACACAAAACCTTCTCCTTTGACTTTGATTCTTCTCATGATGCCTCCGTCTTCTGTCAGCGTTTCCTCTCTGAATCGGATGAGCTCCATCTATTTATAATAAACATTTGAATGACATGAATCATATCCAAAGGAAACTGAAACCAAAGTAAAAATCAGTCTGATAAATACATAAAAACTACAAGCATGGTTAAAGACCCGTACCTCAAATATGACATGAGAGTTTGGAGGGATTTTGTTGGGATTTCCAGCCAGGCCATAGGCGTAATCTGGTTTACAGAGTAATAAACAGACTTCACCCATCTGCATGGACAGGACACCAATGTCCCAGGCTTTAAGGACGTGTCCTGTGGTGACAAATTATAAGCATTAATTTAAAATAACATCCAGCCCAAGCAAGCTGAGAAAAGAACAATCAACATGAACGACAATAGACTTGTGTGTGTCAAAGTTCAGTTTTTTTTACTTTTTTTACACTTAAATATAAAAGGTCATATATCATGTTTTCCAAACATTTGCTCTAGAGAATAAATTGCACCGACCAGCTATAATGCCCTCTAGCAGCTGTCAGTGTGAAATGATATATTTTAATAAGTTAGAAAATACTTTCGCATTTTCCAGACTACAAGTTTCCCATGGGTATATCTCGCACCTGCCAAAAATACAAGATGAAACATATAAATATATATATAAATTGCACAGGAGTATTTTTCACAAGAGTGCCCCTAGAGGCTGTCAGTGTGAAAATAACAAACATGTACAATTATAGTATAGTATAAGTTGTACTCGCCAAAAAATCCATAATTAAAAAGGAAACACATATGTGTATATCTCAGCCCAGTGCCTTGGTGCCTTAACAACACAACTTTTGTGTTTTTTTTACTTCGAACAATTTGACAAAAACCTTCAACTCTGCTCCGTGTCTCCTACCTTTCCCCACACTGAAGGAAAAAGCCTGCTTGCGGAGACGACTGCAATCAAAGGTCTTCCCTGTGAGCAGTCTCCCGGTGTAGTGTATAGTCACTCGGTCCCCAATCATTGGTCGTTCTCCATCAACCGCTGGCTCTTTCACAACCTGGCACAAAATACACTGGCATTACTGGATAGTGAACATTACTGAAGGGAATCAAAAAATACTTCATACAGTCATTGTCTTCACCAAAGATTAATCTGACACTGGAAAAAAAAAATCACAGTAACAGAAACTGCAAATAATAGTTTACACAAAGTAAAACCACAGTGGTGAAATAAAAATTTCCAGATTACTTCCAATGTGTGCTAATGGCATAACTACTAAATATTAGTTTAAAGATTACCGCTATATTTCTAATGTTCACTTACTCCTGTTTTTTGCAACCAATGGTATAGTTGGTAAATACATCATTTAGTATTTCTCAGGACAAACTCCTGTCCATTAGGAACCAAGCAAACCCCAAATGACAAAGGACAAAATAATAAGTTGTTACACAGTCCAAAATGTCCAAAATCATCGATGATATGATGTCTTTTAATATAGTTGCACCTGCAAATAGGTCATAAACCTAGCAAAAGAAGGAAAAGAAAACTGACTTGTAGTCCGGAGCATAGCATAAAAACATTCTCACCTTTATGACCCCTTGGTCTTTCTTAGGAGTTAGATCAACACCCTTTGCAGCAAATATGGCAGTGGCTGTTTGTGGGTCCATGGGAAAGTCCTGATCAGTTGTCATGTCTGCAAGTTGGTATCAACACTGACAAAGAAACAATTCCCCATTAATGTCGATGCACAACGTAGATAAAATCATCAATTAACTAAAAATAAACTCCGTCTATCCTACTGTTTACAGACAATCTTGTAGCACATACAGTACATTCTGGAAAGGCACAGAACGTTCAAACTTTATTGCCCTGTAAAAGGCCAGCAACATCCTGCTGATAATTTATGTACTCATTGAATGTGCGTTCTTACAATCATTCTGGTTTGCAAGATCACTGGAGAACTTTGATTTCTGTGTTCAGTTTCAAAACCTGAACATCATTTATTCCATGTTGCAAATTAATGTCTGGATTTAACAGCGGGTTACAAACAATTTTACGAACGTACTGGGCTACAGTACGTAGTGTAGGGTATGACCAGTGACTCTTATTGAGTGATTTCAATATTCTTTTTATTTTATGTATTCCATCCAAGTGAACTGACCCTCATTTGTTTCAATGTTTAACCAAGTGTTAATACACCGTTTCTATTATGAATGAGTGCAACACACAACAAAAAAGATAGGCAAACTTAAATATGAAAATCACAAGACACCTGTATCAATGAGGGAGTGGGTGATTCCATAACCTCTGATAATAATTATGCTTATTATTATGGTTGTTATTATGCTTATCTCGAAAATTCACCTCAATCTGAGGTAGAGCTCTATTTCCCAGATCCCTGTTACCCAAACAGAAATTTTACCTAATTAAAAAAAATATATGTTTATAGACACAAGAATTACTGTTCATATCCACTATTTTGACAGTGGATATGAATCCAAAGACACAAACTAAGATACTTCAACTATGCAAAACAGGGACAAAAACTCTAGCTAAATCTAAAGCAGCATATGTAGAAAATTTCTTTTTTAAAATCTGTTATACACAAAAAATAATTATCAACATATCTTTACTATGACATATTGCACAGTTCACTAACTGAAAAATCACTGATAAATGAAAAAAAAACCTTT
Source organism: Paraplagusia blochii (assembly GCA_016785265.1). Lineage (NCBI taxonomy): Eukaryota > Metazoa > Chordata > Actinopteri > Pleuronectiformes > Cynoglossidae > Paraplagusia > Paraplagusia blochii. Next base: position 59,005 of record JAFBJS010001142.1, read on the forward strand.
CCATTAAAATATTGGTACATGGACGAGAGTCCATTGTTTTTTGCTGACCACACTGGTGACCTCAGCAGTGGTCAACATGTTCAGACTGGCACAGTTTCCATGACGGACGTGCTTCCTTGCATAACACTTATGATCTTGCACTTAGCAGCGGGGGTTCAGAGCGCAACCTGAGGTTAACTATGTTTGCTCAGCAGTATGTGACTGGAATAACATCTATTGGGTCATGTTGATACCAGCGCTGATCCTGGAGTAAACTTCACTTTTGACCACACTTTCGAGAAAAGAAAATGACACTAGCGGATGATAATTCATATTTTACACAGATGGGCGACATAAAAATTCTTTAGGCAAAAAAAAAAAATAGACCACCTTGCTGTTTTCTTCAATTTGTGTTCATTTCAATCCCTAATACCACTAAAGTCACATTTCCTTGGACAATAATAATGATCAATAAAAACAACAAAACAAATTCAGTTTTCTATCCTTTTGTGTAATTTTCAGGTTGAATACTTTTAGCTGTACCTTTAGGCATTAGGATGAACAAGAAAAATAAGAAAATATATATCTATCTCATTCATTTGTGTGAATTAAAATATTGGTGTGTAAAGGTCTGAATTTGGGCTAAATTGCTTTAAACAATTCTGTGCCAACCAACTAAAAATATATACCTTGCATGGAAAAGGCAGAGGTACAATAATAATATTATAAATTAATAACAACATTAATACAAGTTTGGCAAGGCAGACTAATAAGCCGTACCATTTCTGGCTTAATTCCTGTAAAGTACTGGTTTGTCAAATATGTACGGTACAAAACTTGTGCTGCCAGTTTAATAAACATGACGGGAGGCATTTGATTTCTGATGCTAATCAGAAATATCCTTGACAAGGAAAACAAGGGAATAGTTTGTTCTGCTGAACTATTGGCTTGGCAACATTTGCTGATAAGGAGCATGTGAAAGAAATGAGGTGTTAACATTGTTGCATGATATCACTGCTGCTTGTGGAGCAGAAATCGGAAATGAAAATAATAATTATCATTAAAATGATTCGCAAGTGCCAATCGCACACGTTTGTATAGTATCTCGTCAACAAAGCAATAACAAATATTAAAAAATGAATATAAATAAAAATATTTTCTTAAATTATGAAACGCTAGCTAGGTTATGCTAAAAAAAATACTACTAAATCTAGACCACATTTTAATTATATTTGGCCAATGAGATCATATTAAATGTGTAGGTATGTGTAACAGTTGGCCCCTACTATATAGCAGTTATATGCTGGGGTTTGTATGGTGGTAGCATACATACATTTGTGTTTTTTATGTTTTTTGAGAAAAAAATGATTGACATTATAATAATATAATTATGATAATGATGATTATTGTTATATCAAATAAAATTTCTTATGTATTTCTAATATTAAGCTCTGACTGTTTTGGATTTAATATTTACACGAAACAAAAGTTTCCATGTGAAAAAAACTCAGCTGAAGCAAAGGGAAACATGAACAACTGATGTCAATTTTTCAATAAATATTACATAGCAAGCCCAAATTTTGTGGAAAAAACATTTACTTCTTGTCATTGACATTTATCCCAACATAAAAGTAATAAAGGAAGAAAATAAGAATATTTGATTCTTTAATTGCCATATGTTTAAGCAGGCAGTGGTAACAGTTAGATGACTTCTCCCAGTAGTCTGCCCTGCCTGACATTAAGAACATTCCAGACCACAATAGAATGAAATACTCAGGTTTGGGAACATTTGGCAACAACAATATTTTTCACTAATGTTCTAAAAGCCTCTGAGAAATACAGCGCAGGGTCTGAGAAACACCATATCTAGGATGACATAATGGAATCAAATAAAAACAAAAGAAATTGAAAATCTTAACAAGGCCTGTATGAGAAGAAGAGCACAACAGGAGGCCAGGAGCCTGGTTCTCCCTTTATTTTAAAAATCCAATCATTTTCAAGTTTCACTATTTCTACAAAATCTGCCATTTAATACTAAAGTACACACAACTGTTGTTTAAGGCCTTGAGGACAGCAGAAAATGCCCCATTGTTGGACGGACCTCGTACTCTTTCCTTTAAAATTCAAGAATTTGATTGTACGTGGAAGTCATCGTGTGCAAATGTGTGTGTGTGTGTGTTTTCAGGTTTCACTATTTCTACAACATCTTGCATTTAATAATACAGCACACATAACTGTTGTGTAAGGCTTTGAGGACAGCAGAAAATGTCCCATTGTTGGACGCACCTCGTACTGTTTCCTTTAAAATTCAAGGATTTGATTGTACGTGGAAGTCATCATGTGCGATTGTGTGTGTGTGTGTGTGTGTTTGGGTATGTGTGTATCTGAACACAATGTTCCTTCTATTCATGGTTCCCTACTGGCATCGCTGAGTGGTGTTTACCAATCCGACCCACTCTTTTCAAGCCCAGTCCTGATTTATGGAAGCAAACAGGTTAACAGTTCCAGTACATAGTTTTTAAGGGGGCATTTTTATACTAACATGACCATGCAGTGCAACAAATATTGCAGTATTGAGGTTATATTACAGTTGATACAGGTGTATATGTGATATTTATAGTAACATACACACGATGTCTGCCATTTTTTTGTTTCACTGGGATTTTTTTTTTCTATTAACACCGGAAAAAGTCAAACCATGTTGTTAAATATAAAATGGCAGTAGGCACCGTGCCACTCAACTCAGATACTCTACGGTGGAATACAACGCAGGCAACATATCAAAGTTAAGATCATGTCACACCTGCTGCATCTGTACATTCTGTCTTTTTTCCATATTCTGAGAATGACTCATGAGAACATGTAATCTTCCATGCATCATCCACAGGCAGATCACCTAACAGTCTGACATCAGGGGCAGATGCATTACAGGGCATCAGGCAAAAGACTGACAAGACTGATTTTAGGGATGCCACTTTCCAAGAGTCAGATTTGCTCCATCAAACAAACCCTTCATCGGCAGCAGGTGGCCTGACTAACAATTAAGAGCATAAAACTGCAGCAGTATCCGCACAAATGTTACATCCAAAGTTCCCCCAGAGGGCCGTCCTGACTGACAGTTGGATTTTAGAATGTGTTTGTATCAGTGAAGACAGATTTTGGAGGTTGTGTTACTAACTGTGAGAGATACACCTAAGCCTGGAGGGATTTTGTAGGGGGAAGCCTCGACTTCTTCAGGAAAACCACAACCGAGTGTCCCACACAAACACAAACAACACGGTGACTCTCCCGAGCACCCTTTCAGGCTGCAGCTGTAACCTCAAATGCCCCCTCACCATCCCAACTTCTACAGGAGACCGGATCCGGGAGGGGCTTCGTCTTCCTTAAAAACACCGTTATCTGTTGTTTAAGTTACACAGAGCAGTGAAACATGCTCTGTAAACACGTTTTATATACCATTGTTTTTTCTACCAAACCCCCTCCTCCCACCCCCAAAAAGAGCAACCGCTAAGCCGAGGCTCTCTAACCACTTCTTATTAAAGTCTTGACAGTTGTGCATCAGAAGAAGATATGGGATATAATCCTAATAAAACAAAGACTCACATTTCCGTACGATTTCTTTTCTATATCTTGCCTCTGAGACAGTCGCTGGACCTCGGTAGATTCTCTTACTGTTGCTGTCTGTTGCTCCTAATTCAAGTCCGCCCCAGTCATTGCACAAGCAGGGAACTAAATGTTCTGTCCATGTGCTTCGTGCGTAAGCCTGCCTGTGCTCCTGTGAAGGGAATTCTCTCTGCCTCCCCTCCCTCCCTCCTCTTCCTCTCCCTCCTCCTCTTACTCTCTACCTTTTTCCCGCTGATGTGTGAACGTGCGGCGCGGACCTCAGTCACTCTTCCGAATGACACGGCTGAGGTAGAGCGAGGCTGAGGCGCATTGAGAAAGGAGAAAGTGGGCGGGAGTTTAGTGTAAAATTAAGGGCAGGTCTTGGAGAGAAGCCACAAAGTAACACAATGTTCCGGCTGTACTGTAGCTGTACGGCTGTTGCCGCTGCCGCTGTTGACAAGAACACTGTGTTCCAACAGACACGCTGACCCTGTAACCCATTCCGTGCCGAGACTGAGCGGGTACGGTCTGTACCGCAATAGACTGCACTTGCCTCTCCGCTCAAATGGCGACATACACAATGAGCAGTAAAGGGTAACAACAGTAATAAAGATAATAACGGGGGTGGGGGAAATATTAATGCAACAATACAGTCAAGTTCCAGCTTGCCCGCCCGCCCGCCGGCTTCAACCAACACCGAATGAAACACTCATTTTACAGCCGGTTTAGACTCGCGGAGACACGGATCCGCGCTGCTCTGAGAATCGGTGTTAAAAGAGAATTAGTTTACCTTTGTGCTCAAGGATTCCGTTTGGTTTTACGTTTCACTCGCTGAAGCGTTTCGATGGGCTTATTATAAGGTAGGCGTCTCGTTTACGAATGACAAGCTTTTGGACTTGCATGACTTTTATTCATTGAAGTCGTTGCCCTTGCGCTATAATGTTATAATGTTTTGATAAATGGCCTTTGAGTTCAATGTCCTTTAAAATAAACTTATACGATACATAAATGCTACCGTTTTGTGCATTTTTTTTCTAAGTCCTGTACATTAGCATACATTAGAGTGCAATTTAATGTACAAAACAAACGCCATTTTAATGCAATAAAATCAATAATTTAATTCAAACCACTATTATATATGTTATTGTGTTGTTCATCATTTTCATTATTTAATCATGTTTAAAAAACACTTAATTTGTTCATTATGTTACCTTAATTTGAATATACATACAATACCATAATTTGAAGTGTGACAACAAATTCCATTGCCATGTTTATAAGCACTAATAACCAGCTATACATGATTATTAATTTGTTAATAAAAGCTTTTAAAACATCTATTGTTTTTTTTATGTCACACAAATTATTTTGAGCGTACACAAGTAACTTTTAAATTCTCGTCTATTATTAAATATATTGTATTAAATAAAGATGACTCTCTGTGGCAACCGCTGAAAAAGCGACTGGCTGAAAGTAAAAGAAGTATTAAATAAAGTTAAATTATGAAAACTGTAAAATTAAACTGAACTGGGTTTATAATGTAGTTTCTATGGAAACTGTCAGGTTGCCAGTAGCTTGTTTGGTGTTTTATGTTGACAAGAATTTCAGTGTTGTTAACTGATATGTTACCGTTCATATTTCATGCACAACTAAAGGCTGCAGTGAGAAACTGCGTATATCCTGTTTGTCATTTCAACCTCCAAATAACTACCTCAAATACAAAGCAACGCTTACTTTTGTTGTTGTAAAAGTAATCTTTTATTAACGTCAACTCATTTTCACAAGATCGTATTTTTAATATTTTAATGATTTTTTTCTTTTTTGTATATGTTTCCACTGAATTAAATGAGGTTGAGCACAAACTTTGAAAAGTAAAAGTAAAAGGATTTAAGTAATCTGAAAATACTCTACAGATGTTTTTATTTTGCATGCGAGTCACTGAGTCACGGTGCAAGTGGATAAAATGATCTAGTTTACATGAGTTTACATGAGCACGTTGAGGCCTGGAAAGAAACCATAAAATAGTTTTACGATGTTCCCTTGGAGTCTTGGAGGACTGTTGTACAATGTTTACAGTTCAAAAGGTGACAGGGTCTCCATGTAACTCAGTGAAATCTTATAAAACAGTATCACATTCTGAACAGTACCTCACTCTAAATACTGTATTTTGACTCATGGACCACAATCAATCCTAAGATTTGTCATGTCATGTAAAAGTCATGTAATAAAGGCTATAATACTAGTACTGCTGCATCATGATAATATAAATTAATAGTATAGTTTGGAAAAACTTTGCACCCCGATTAAAAGTTAAAAGGGGGAACGTCTGGCCATCCGGCTGTAGTTTGCCCAGGCCTGCTCTATGTAGTATACCACTCTGAACAGACATCAGCAAACTATGGCCAAGGGTCCAGATGCAGCCCGTTTGTGGATGCAATGCAGTCCACCAAACTTGTTTTTATTATATAATTGGTTTAGCATTTCTCTGTAATTACCATGATTTCTCTATAGGTGACAGAGCAGGTTTAAAAGCATTTTCATCTTAGCCTTTAGGCATGATTTTTGTGCTCCATCTATCTGCTCCTAACCTTTAAACAGTACCTCATTCCAAACAGAACCCTGTTCTCAACAGTACCTTGCTCCAAGGCATGGCCAACCAGGCATGGCCAGTGCTGGTTTTTGTTCCAACCAACCAAGATCACATAGTTTGACCAATCAGATGTCTGGTGACTGAAATTAGTTGATTAAAACTTCCAACTCAGGGTACTAATGCTTGGTTGGAACAAAAACCTTAAGCCACAGTGGAACAGATTGGACACGCCGGCTCTAAACAGTACCCAACTGTAAACAGTACCCAACTGTAATCAGTCACTCAGTCCAAAAACTGTGCCCTGCTCTTAGCAGTACCTTCCCCTAAACAGTACCTTGCCCTAAACAGTACCTTGCTCTAAACAGTTCCTCAACATGAACAGTTACCTGCTCTAAACAGTTCCTCAGTCTAAACAGTTTCTTTCACTCCATCTCAGTTCATTTCATTGATAAACTATGAAGTGTCTGAGGTTTCCTTCGGAGACTTGAACCCGTCGTAACCTCACAGTGCGTCCTCCAGTTGATGCCAAGGACACTGTCCACGCGTCTGGCAGACAGCCAGTCCACCTTTGAAAAGAACACAGCGATCCCATTAACCATAGAGGTGACATAACAACTCATATGAACCTGTATCTTAAAGCCACAGCGTCATTTACCAGCAGGATAAAAGTCAGGGTTGGTTGGATAGTTAATGAAAAAAAATGTCTGTCCTTGATTCTTCAATAAACCTAACGCAGAAGCGTAGCAACTCCACTTGTTTCATGAGGAAATATACTTACTTTTTACACCCATTTTTTTTCCTTCCCTAATGTCACCATTGACTTTTGGTTGTTTTTACCATAAACTCCACCTAAATATTAACCTTGTGCAGCCGGTGCATACAACATGACCTGAACTGAACTGAATAGATCTCTTTATTGACACATGCCCTGAGCTGTTGTCTTCCTTCCTGCCAGACCCTGAACATCTTGTTCTGTGCTGACAACACCAACGGTTGTGTGGAAACAACTGGTTCAATCAGTGGATAAATATATTAAATAAAGTCTTTTACATATGTGTTCATAAAAATACATAGTATATAACTTATTTGAAAAATTTAAATGATTTACTTTACATCTCTGTGCTCAGTTGTGTGGGGATTTCTGTGTAAGAACAAACATTTAATTTTCAATTTTGTGTAGCCATTTCTTTCTTGTTATGGTATTTATGTTTATTTGGGCTGAACACAAGGAATAAATACCATGTGTATAACAGGAATCTAACTGGCAGTCGGAAGACTGAGCCTGACTGAATGAGTGTCTCGGTGTAACCAATAGCACGCGGCCGAGTTCATACAGGGATACAGGCTGCACCGTCATCAGGAAGTGAAACAGAACAGAATGTGCTGTACTAATCTGATTGAAAAACAGTGGCCTGTGTGGCTGTGACAGAGAGGGATGTCTTATTTTAACTGAAGGGAGAACCGTACAGTGGGGGTTATGGCCAAGTAAACCAATGGTTTTAAATCTTTGTTTGGTGTATTTAATAAAATTACATAAACTATACAAAGCCTTCAAGGGAGGAGCAAATCACACAATGACAGTACTTGTCTGAACTCAATGGAGTGTGATTTTCTGAGGGTCCACCTTTGATCTCCTGTCCATCTAACAAGACTGTAGGGATTCTTAATTTCTTGAATATTCTTCTGAACATTCTGTACTGTACCTGGGATGATGCCAGAAAGACGTTTTTAGGAATTATTCTTTGATTATTTCTGTCTTCCCAAAAGATGATGCAGATGGCGCTGGTGTGTATGGACTGCCTCAGTATTGTACTGTCAACATCGATGATGCTGATGTAAACGATTGCAACACAGTTGAAGAAGAAGAAAACTCATTTCTGAGAAGTGTTGAGTAACTGAGGAACTGACTGTTAATATTTGTCTTACTGTGTTGTACAGTTCAGGTAACTACGCCTGGCCCCCCGTCCTCAGAGGGTTCCAGTGGTTTTTAACCTAATTTCAATCTGGTCTATTTGAACTTCTTTTTCTTTTCCTTTATTAGGGGTTTCCACAGTGACTCATCCTTTTCATCTCCCCCTGTTCTCTCCATCTTTTACCATGACTACAATTCATTTGTATCATCCCTCTCTGCATCCATTAATCTCCTCTTTCACCCCCTACATGGTAGCTCCATCTCTAGGATCATTCTTCTGGCTTTCTATTTAGTCTATTTTACCACTTTGGTTACAAAAAAAGTTGATGTCCTCACATACCACTGTAGAGAGCCCCAGTACCACTGTCAGTGTGCAGACCAAAGTTTGGAAACCACTGCTCATTCATTTATTTATCTTCTTCCACTTGTTTATCGCATCTCAGGGGCGACAGTCTCCATGACTGCTACCCAAATCACACTGCACCATTCTGTCAGCCTCCCTGTGAGTCGTGAGTCCACGGAAAGTTATGTTGGTTGAGACAGTGCTATGCTCAGTGTGCACCTCAGTGGCAACCTATCAGCTAATGGATTCAAACCTGCAGCCTTGTGGACCCACGTCTACGGAATCCAGAGTTACTGGATTATTTCTGACACTGTTCATGCTTAAAACTAAGTTAAGTTAAGTAGGGTAAATTAAGAAAATAGATAGTGACATGTTGATTTGAAGTTTAATTTCCTAAATTTTCTACAGACAGACTGCAGAAGTGAGTGGATTAAAATGGGACACACACAGTGGTGAAAAAAAAGCTTTCAGACACTTTTAAAATATAACACAATCTGTGTGGGTGTACATTGAACAGATAGTAATAACAACAAGTATTTTAAATTTATTGTTGACAGGAATAAATAACTACACTAAAATCCTGACAATAAAAATATCAGTTCTCAACACTATAGTATCAACTGAGCAAAAAACTAAATAATTTGTTAATATTATTTGTAAAAATAGCACATCATGAAATTAATGTATAGTAGTTCTGTTATTAGCACACAGCTCTATGGCAGTGATCTTCAACCAGTGTCCGCGGCACACCAGTGTGCCATGAGAGATCATCAGGTCTGCCGTGGGAAATTATCTACCATCACCTAATTAACCATTGTTGTTTAAAGCTAAACTTTGCTTATCTTACTTTGGATGATTTTAGGTTATCTGTTACCAAGGAGTTCTCCATTCTGGCCAAAAAGCTATTTCAACATTGCTCCCATTTTCAACCGCAACTACATATATATATATTACATGTACTGTGTTAAAATGTAATTTTGGTGGGTGGTGTGGATTTTGTAAATGTTGAGAATTTTTTTTTTCCACCACTGTATATAACATTACATTTAGTAGATGCTCTTATACAAAATGACTTGAGTATCATCAAGTTAGAATCATCAATTAACTGTTAATAAATAATAAGTATAATCTTACGAGTTGCCACAAGAGCACTGTCACCTCTTCAAGTTCAAGAAGCACTTAAAAAATTTCTTTCAGGAAGTCCTAAAGAATATTATTGGCCCCATATTGGCACAATTATGTGATATTAGTAACATTGATATCAGTTTTTCAATGATAATGAAAATCCAATTGGATTTTCATTATCATTTTGTCATGAATCATTAATATCGAATGGATATTCGATATTAATGATTTTCAAGGTTTTTAACGGTGAGTAGGTTCGTAAACATGGGGCGCACTTCATGTCTCTATTAGAATACATTACTCCATGTACAGAAGAAATATGTGTGTGTCAGAGCGATGAACCATGACAGACTCATTTTCTTGTCGTCTCCCATGAAGCGTTAATAAAACTGTGAAATGTGATCCAGATGTACGGCTATTTCTGTCTTACAGCTCCATGTTTGTTTGTCAGATATTGTTACTGTTACAGTTGACCACTGACTCAATACTAATTGCTAAATGATCAATTATGTATGATGTATGATCGCCACAAAGTGATATCCAAGGATTTAATACCTTCTGATGAATCTGTGGTTGGGAATCACACACAACACTACGTCAGACTATGGTGACATCATTTGGACTCTGAGGACATCTGCCTACACCTTACTAAACATCCCAACTGCCAGACTCAAATCTCACGGTGAGGCATCCTCTCAGTTCCGGGGCCCTCGTCTTTGGAATAGCTTACCAGAGGGCATCAGGGCTGCAGAGTCTGTTGTTTTTAAAAGCAGACTCACCTCTTTGGCCTTACCTTTAACTAACAGAGGCTGGGCTAGGGAGGCGCCTGCCTTTCAAACAGTGTTAGAATACTGTATATATTATCTTTAATGTAGACAGTATTGTACATGTCTATGTCTATATTTATATTATTACATTGCATAATATGCTTTCTGTGTCCGCCTGCCCGTACTGGGTGAGGATCCCCTCCTTTGTCTTTCACCCTCAGGTCCCTTAACTCGGGTTTTTTCTGGGAGTTGTTCCTCAGCACATTGAGCCTGCCATGTGCATGAAATGTGCTATATAAATAACGTTAAAGAAGATCTTTGTGCGTTTCTTTCTTCAATTGTTGCCAGTATATCAGTGTTCTCGTCAACTAAACAGCTTTGAGTTTTTATGTCATTAGTCACTGTGATATTTATGGTTTGTGAATGTGAATCGATTTGGAGGTGGTAGAGTTAAAGATGCTGAGGTTGTTTTTAGGAGAGACAAGGTTGGACAGGATCAGAAACGAGGTAATCGGGGCTGACAGCACAGACAGGAAGGTTTGGAGAAAAAAGCTAGAGAAGCCAGATTAAGATGGTTTGGACATGTTCAGAGATGGCACAGTGATTGATAAAAGAATGCTACAGATGGAGCTACCAGGTAAGAGACGAAGAGGAAGGCCAAAGAGGAGATTTATGGATGCAGTGAGGGAGGACATGGAGGTAGTTGGAGTTAGAGTTGAGGATACAGAGGACAGAGTGAGTTGGAAATTGTTGACTTGCTGTGGCAAACCCTGAGAAAAGAGACAAGCCGAAAGGAAAAGAAGAAGAAGAATGTGAATCAATTCTTCGCTGTTCATTGTGTCATGTCGGCCTATTATGACAGGCTTTTGAAAATCAGCTGGAATTGACACGTTTAGTAAAAGGGTGAAATACATCTTTCAATACTATCAACTTTCTTTCTCTGTCCCTACAGAATATTTTACTTAAATATTTTGTTGTTTTTTATATCTACAATGAAAATACCTTTATTGCTCTTGTACTTTTTATTGTTTTTATTCTATTCTGTTTTTATTTGTTTTGGGTTTTTTTACTGGTATATTTGTGAAGAGTTTATATCTTTTTTTTTGTTGACTCTGTTTGGATCAAACACAAACAACACACCAAGCTGTGTAACAGCTGTCATTAGCCTCCAATAAAACCTCTGGCGTCCGTCTCATACCTTCAAATTATCTTAATTAATATGTCATGTTAACTAGTTATGTTTTAAAGGCTTGGTATTGTGTGGCCAATTTGCCTGATCACTATTGTTATTACTTTTACTACTGTCGTAATAAACACAGCACAGCACTGACTGAACCGCAGAGATGGGCCAACAATGTACGGTAGATTAAATCAACACTGACTTTCCCAGTTGAACACAGCTTTGACTTTTATTAGGCATCAGTTTGGACCGTTTCTCCTGTTTCTTTTTACAAAGCGAAACATGTGCAGAGACAGATAACGTTCATGGTCAGGGACTCACGATTGCGGCCTGGGCTAGTTCTCAGAATCTTTCACAGTTTTGTTTTGCATCAGAACAGGAAGTGAGCACTCAGAATTTCTTCTCCCACTTGCTGGGGATGTTCGAGGTGTTGCCTCTGCCGCCTCCATCAAGTGATTCTGATGCAGAGGTCTGTAAATATCTTATTTTCACAGTCAGTCCGCCTTTAAAATAATTTGTAAGTTAAATTTTGATCCCTATTTCTGATTCTGTTCATAATTTCTATTAATTTCCTGCACACCAACACTGCCTTACATTTTTATCCTATAATATGTTCATCAGTGTACTTTACACTTGTTTTTACAATAGTATGTTTACTGCTTCCATACACATTATTTATAATTTGTACTTTTTTCTTCTTTTTATCTCACTGTTCCCTGTAAAGGTGTAATGTATTGTTCCTGCGTCACTGCAAATTTCCAGCAATCAATAAATTACTTCTATTCTTACTGCTGTCTGTAATTTTAATTGTTACTTAACCCAACCACCACTTTGAAAAAAATACTCAATTTCACATAATTTAGCATAAAATATTATTTATTTATTATGCACATAATTTTCTTTTGCTTGTCAAAAGCATAGGGATCTAACTATTTAAATATTTTTCCGCTAGGTGACAGCAGAGGTCTATGAAAATCTTTGAAAAAAAGCCTTAGTGAGTGTCTTTCTTCAACTCCTTCCAGTATATCAATGTGGTTTTCAACTAAATGGAAGATATTTTAGTCAGTTGTTAGGCCATTTATTGTCATTATATTTATTGGTTCTTGTTTTATTGATTATTGTTTTTTATGATGATATATATTTGCTGTGTCTCAAAATGAGAAACACTGACTTCATCTACACAGAACTTTTATGACTATCCTACTGTGATCCAATCACTGAGTAGTGTTGTGACATGAATGATATTTGCCAATATCTTTTCGACATATAAATATAAATACATGTCAAACCTTAGCATTGTTGTGTAACACTTCAGTTTGATGTTGTTTGCTCTCAGGCTGGGAGGAATGCTGCCAAAGATGTTTCCAGGAAGAGTCATGTCTAAAATGTATCAAATGTGAAGTAGAGAGAGTGACTTAACCATGTGCCTTAACCAATTAAGTTATCTCTCCAGTCTCTGCAACTAAGATTAAGCAGGATTATAATCACCTGTTAAAAAGTCAGTAAACTTATCCCCAGGGAAGGAATGTTGTGTAATCTGTGGTTAGGGGCGTAGACTACAGCATATTTGTGGTCATAAATCAATCTAGGGATTAAATTATTCTTTGAACCACAGACTTGAAGACATCCCAGAACATTACGGCATATTATTATGGTAAAGACAGTACGCTTACTGTAGACCTGTGTTTGTGTGTTTTTTTTTTCTTGTTGAATAAATATAGTGTGTCCAGTTACTGCATCTGCTTGTATCTCCACTGTATTTTCCCCATTAACTAAAAAACAATCAATGGCTCATTAATCAATTAATTAATATAAAAAAAGATTTCTTCAACTTAAAACAATTTTGATAATGTAAAATAGTTATCTTTGAGAAACATTTTATATTATAATTATAAAATGGGTTTGTTAACGATGCAAAGGAGAATATAGATAGATAGATAGATAGATAGATAGATAGATAGATAGATAGATAGATAGATAGATAGATAGATAGATAGATAGATAGATAGATAGATTGAGAAGGAGTTCAATAGAGGCAGTGGACACAGGTGTGATTACAACCAAAGATGACATCAAAGTCAGCCATGCCATACATTACAGTCAGTTCAATTTTAAGTGTGGTAAAATCAAACAAGGTAATGAGAGAGCTTATCCAATCACAGGACATGCACGTGTTGCCTTCTACGTAGGGCCAGCTAGAAGGCTCTGAGGTCACAATCTCGTGAGATAATTGGTCTGAGAACTGTAAACTGAACAGGCTGTGTCCATTAATTTACAGCAGACACAGCGTTCAGTTTTGATTCTAGCTAGCTTAAATATGATTGGATTAAAAGTTTTTATCCAACTTTAAAAAATGTAAATAAATGTAAAAATGTAAATTTAAATACTTTTTAATGTTAATAAAAACAATTAATAATACAATTTTATTTTTAAAAGGTTTATGAATAAATGTGTTTTTCAGTATGTTTAGGCCAATAGAGGAAGCTGTGCTGCTAGATAGAAGAACCACTGATTCTAGTTTAGAGTAGCTCGTAACCCGAAGCCGCAATATTTTTCAGACAACGTATGCAAGAACACACATTGTTCCCCGTTCCCAGGAACAAAATAAACTTGTTTACCACCAGAGGGAGACCAAGAGTCATCAGTAGTTCTTAAACCACGGTTTCGGAAATTCATCTTTATTTATTTATACTGCCAAATCATAACACCTGTTATCCCAAGGCACTTCGCAAGCAATTACGCACAATACACGAGAAGAATATCCCCTGCCCTTTTAGACCCTCACCTTAGAAAGAAACCTTAGGGTTATTGACAGTGGACGGTATCCTCACCTAGGACAGACAGGAGGGAAGCAAGCAGAAAAACGAATTAAATTTATCAACACAGGTTATCTGCACAGGCCCTACAGGCCCTACAGGAGGGTCTACGGCCGGACCTGTGGACTACCATGGACAATGTAAAACAGGAACGTCTTCATTCTAGCTTTGAAAATAGAGATTGCGTTTGCCCATGAATCACGGCTTTGAGAAACTTCGTGCCCGTGTATATACTTAATAATAATATACTTAAACGTAATTTTTAGGAAAAATGGTAATGCTTAGAAAATGTAGAGCAAGTGGTAATGTCTTCTACAGTTTGACAATAGATGTTATCACAACTCTAGTAAACACCTGTCACAGGTTATAATTTACGCCACGCCTACATTCTAACCAGTTATAAACTTTACTCCACTCCACTCGGCAGTCAGTGTCAGCTCAAACAAACTTCACTTTATACATTCTGTTTTGGAGTGAAAGGAACCTGTTTGAAAAATACTCTACCTAACCCACGGAAATCCAGTTGTTCTCTTCCGGGACAGTAGGCGGCGGTATGGGCATTTTAAGCTTGTATTTATTATTTGCCCATAGACACATTGACACGGAGAAGGAGGACGCATTGTTGTGACCATCTGCGCTCGTTTAACAGCAGTGGAAGCTAACTGTCGAATGTTCTGTATGAAATAAGCTACAAACTTTTATGTTTACGTGCACCGACTAATTCAGGTAATTTTTTTGTATATGAACGCTTCAATCTGTATTTTTTTGAGACATCATTTTCTGTTAATTTAAATAATAACATTATGTTAGTATCTGTGGCCATGCTGCCGCGGTTAGCGGCTACATTTGCTAACTACAGTCATAGTTTCGTGCAGCATTCGATGATGGTTGATACATTGTCAATTAAAAATAAAACATTTAACATTAAGATCCAGTGGTATAGCAAATACATACGTAGAGTGATATTTTTCTTACACAAAGAACGAACAAAGAAGAAACGAACTCATTTAACGTTTCCCGGTATTCTCGGCTAATGTTAGCTTCGTGCCTAAAGCTGCAGCGGCTAACGCCTGCGTTTTATTCATCAGCATTTCACATTCTCCAGTGTTTATTTGTAACTTGCCGTTACAGCGGGCTTTTGTTAATCATATAGTGTAATAATACTATATCCATCAATTATGTGCAAATGGCATTCGGAATTGTCTTTATTTAAAGTTTTTGTTTAGTATTTTGTATGGCGATATTGCTCGGGCCGAATAAGCAACAAAAGAATTAAACAATGTCTGTTGACTTGAACACCATAATTCTTTTTTGTGGTAATTTTTTCGCCAAATAACATTGTATTTCGTTGTTAATTCTTTGTCTTTTCCTGTAGGCGTAGCAGATTTTCAGGTCTCTTTGGTGAAATGGGAGGTAGGTCACCTCAATTGTTACAATACTAGGTAGTTGAAGCCTCGACTATCCGGATTGTCAATTAATTGCAGAATGACTCCAATGTAGAAAATGCTGTGCAGTAATACAATAAGAGACCCAAAGGCAAAAACATGTCATGTTAAAATGTGTTAACATCCAGAAAATTTACAGCATCCTGATCATCCTGTTGAAGATTTTTTTCTGTCAGATTCTGTTGTACGTGCAGCTGGTGTGCATCTGAAACATTTTGGTGAAACAAACCATTACGAAAAAACTAAACTAACTGAAATTCCTGTTGCACCACTTTTATTAATAAACTTGTCACTTATATTATTACCTTGTGAGGTATTTGCAGAATTGATTCAAGAAGATTTATATTACTTGCATTTAAAATTTAATTTTTTAATATTAATTATTTAACTTTGTGGTTTATTTTATGAATTATTTTTCTTTTGTTACAGACCCAGCGTTTCACAGAGATTGCCCCCTCGATTGTAAAGTTTATGTTGGAAACCTAGGAAACAATGGAAACAAGACAGAACTGGAGCGGGCGTTTGGCTACTACGGTCCTCTTAGAAGTGTTTGGGTTGCCAGGAATCCCCCAGGTTTTGCTTTTGTGGAGTTTGAAGATCCAAGAGATGCCTCTGATGCTGTGAGAGAACTGGATGGAAGGTAGGGTTTTTTACTTCACTGCACCCTCCCTATGCTGTTTTATTTTTCAAGTGCACTCTGACTTGGGTTTATATCTCCAGAACCATGTGTGGCTGCCGTGTCCGTGTAGAGTTATCTACTGGTGAAAAACGCTCCAGGAGCCGTGGTCCTCCTCCGTCCTGGAGCAGGCGTCCTCGGGATGATTTAAGGCGTCGTAGTCCACCAGTCAGGCGCAGGTATGAGTTTTTACCCCCATCAGTTAATTGGCATTTAATGTCCTTCAAGGAACATGTAAAGACAGTCAGTATTAATTGCCCGTTTCAGGTTCTGTAGACACCTTCTCTGCAGGTTTTGATTTTTTTGTTTTCTGTCTGAGTTCAGTATCCTTTTCTTAATTAAACTGAACCCCGTTTCAGAGTCACCACCATGGTTCTCACCATCTGAGTCAATCAACTAGTGCTCTTTCAGCATCATGTGACTCCTGACCTGAAAGCCCAACTCAGCTTGGCTGCTGTTGTCACATGTTCCCGGTGCGGCGTCACTCGTCAGGTTCCGTCAGCACATTTGTCCTTGAGCTTGCTGTTTCCAGCGTCCTGCTCTCCTTCCTCCAAACTAACCCCCGTCCAACAGTGGAGCACGCACAGCACGCTCTCAGCCAATCGGCACCTTAACACTTTCAATCCACCAAAAACAACTGTTTCAACGGGAACAGCTTTGGCCTTGTAAACCCTCCCAACCAAAGCAGGCAGGGATAATCATCACCAACTCCCTCTGCAGTCACCCAACAAGCAGCAGCCATATCTCCCTCACCGTCAGTCTGACGTCCTTGTGTCATTTCTATCTTGTCCAAAACCCCCCAAAAAATAGTAAGTTTCTTTTATACTGCTCTTTGTAGTTTTGCTTTCACTAAAGACCTACTTCAGATCTGGTATTTAAATATTAATTTGTCCTGACCAGGACTTCATATTGAGCCACATGTATTATGTTAATGTATGGATTAAGTCTTTTCTCTTTTTGCTACCTTCGCCTGTGACGTAGATCGCCAAAGAAGAGGAGCATGAGCCGCAGCCGCAGCAGGTAGTTCTTTTTTATTTTTTTTCCTTCTGTTACATATACAATGTGTTTTTATAAAAACAATATTGATATAAATTGTGTGAATATCTCAAACACAGTAATTTCAAGAAATGTTCTTTGTTTTTTTTTCCCCATTTAGGTCTCCTTCTAAAGACAAACGTAGATATCGGTCTCTCTCCAGAGACAAGACTCGTAAGAACTCACGATCCTTGTCCCGGTCAAGAAGGTAAGAGCAAAGTTCTCTCTGTATGACATGACCTCAACATCTTGCCACAGCTGCAGCCACACATGACAAACCTGTCAAACCTGTCAAAGCAGATGATTTGTACCACTTGTGGGGCATCATCTTCCAGGGAAAAAAAATATCACAAC
Source organism: Paraplagusia blochii (assembly GCA_016785265.1). NCBI lineage: Eukaryota > Metazoa > Chordata > Actinopteri > Pleuronectiformes > Cynoglossidae > Paraplagusia > Paraplagusia blochii. The sequence goes on from JAFBJS010001142.1 coordinate 76,830, forward strand.
TACAAAATTGATTCTACTCCAGACCTGGGCAAACTAAGGTTCGGGGGCCGGTTATGACCCATTTTAAAATGGGTCATAACCCTACTTAAAATAGGTTAAAACGATTTTAGCCTTTTTCAACACTTTATGCATCATTACTGTGTGGTGTAATAGGCCTGTCTCTTATACACATCTAGATGTGTATAAGAGACAGCTCTTATCCTGTCTGAACAGAAAACATCACACCTGTCTGCGGCTCGTCATCTGAGATATCACACGTGTCTTCTCGACATGCCAAATGTCACCGTCCAATGATGCAACGTCTTGAATCCAGCAACTCTGCTGCCTACTGTCGACGAAGGAGATCCACACGACTGTGTTGCTGAATTGTCTCTCTCTTGCACACCACGTCCAGATCTTTTGGACACACCGCTGCCCAACCCAGATCTCATCCTCTACGTGGATGGATCTGCCTCTCGAGATCCAACTTCCGGTCTCAACCACGTAAGATTTGCTGTCTGTTCTGACACTGACATTCTTCTGTCTGATTCTCTTCCTCCTCATTATTCTGCACAGGCTGCTGAACTCATTGCTCTCACTGCATCGTGTGAACTCGCAGAAGGACAATCGGTGACCATTTATACTGACTCCCGCTACGCATTTGGCGTCGTGCACGACTTTGGAGCTCTGTGGAGACACAGAGGTTTCCTCAAATCCGACGGTAAACTAGTCCTGAACCATGTGTTGATTGGTCACTTACTTGATGCCATCCTTCTCCCGTCATCCATCGCAGTTTGTAAGTGTGCAGCTCACACGAACTTCTCTGACCCTATCTC
>JAFBJS010001145.1:0-20222 GCA_016785265.1 Paraplagusia blochii
TTTGTAAATGTGGGCTATATAAATAAAAATTGATTGATTGATTGATTGATTGAATTGATGCTGGATTTCAGTTGGTGCCTTTAGGAACAATAACAACACCGTTTGTTTTATTACATTTCAAAACATGTTACTTTATTTTAGATGAATACAAATTTACAAAATTGTTGTGTCAGCTCTGTATGCCTCGGTTATTACTTTTGGATATGGATATTGTATATATGGATATATTTTGGATATTGCTCCACACCCAGTATTATTTTACTAAGGTATCCACTGTCCCTCCTCTGAACATGTCCAAACCATTCCATTGTGTCGTCTGGCTTTTTTTAATGCTGGCCATTGTATTTAAATTAATCACCAACATTGGAAGTAGGAAAGTAAAAACTATCCCATACTCTTAAAAGGACACCACTATTTCATGTACTACCATTTGTTTCCTGAGCAATGGGAACTGTATTTCAACCAATCAACACCATAAGTACATGAACTAGTTTCCTCAAGACCCAGTTTTTACTTTAAAGCAAATTTCTCAATTCTAACTCCAATACAAATAAGCAGCTTTCAATTTTGTGACCACGCAGGCCGTGAAATCACACTTAAAATAATTACTTGCACATATCCTCTGCTACACACAGATTCCAACATTACACATCATAAACTATTTTAGGACTTATTGTTCTATTTTTCCCCTGGTCATGGTACTTCATCCATCAACACTATTTGTTAGTAATAAAGTTTAAATGGTCCAAGACTCTTACATCACTCTTATGAGATGACAAGATGGTAAGAAAATACATAAAATAGGTTATAATGAGAGAATTAAAAATCTGGGACCATTTACACTTTTCTTCACAGTAATAGTGTTGGTTGGTTGGTATAACAGCCAAATTATTTGGTATTGACATAGGTAGCTAAATGTGAGCATGTGGTGTTATGTAAGTAACACAATTAGTTAAAAGCATTGTCTAAATGCGCTGAGCATTTAGACAATGCTTTTAACTAATTGTGTTGATTGGTTAAAATACTAAGGCAAGCAGAAAACTGAAACATTGAATACCATTTCTAAAATAGATACAATTGTAACATGTAAGAGTACACTATAACAATTTACACTTTTGACTAAAAGTGTTGATGTGTTGAAAACCATGGCCAGCCACCATGGCCAGCTTTCAAAACCACAATAATAACTTCTAAATAAGTTATTGACATGCAATATAAGAGTCTGGGCCATTCACCCTTTCCTTATTCTTCTTCTTTCGGCTTATCTCTTTTCTCAGGGTTGCCACAGCGAGTCAACAATTTCCATCTCACCCTGTCCTCTGTATCCTCAACTCTAACTCCAACGAGCGCCACGTCCTCCCTCACCTCATCCATACATTTCCTCTTTGGCCTTCCTCTTTGTCTCCTACCTGGTAGCTCCATCTCTAGCATGCTTCTCCCAATATAATCACTGTCCCTCCTCCGAACATGTCCGAACCATCTGAATCTGCCATTCAACCTTTTACTACTAACAAATATTGTTGATTGGTTAAAATGCCATGGCAAGCAGAAACTTAATAGCAGGTCCTTAAATAGGCAATGTTATGTTAAACCTAGCTAACGTTTACTACTTCTTTCTAAATAATTTTGTTGATTGGTTACAGTACACAAGGCTAATAGTAGTTCCTGAATAGGATAATGGTGTATAATGTAAAGGTCTGTGACAATTTAAGATTTATGTCAAACTAATGTTGCTAAAGGTTCAAAATACTATGGCCAGCATCAAAAACAGAATATTGGTTCAATGGCCTTGGCTTTGTGTTAAGGGTTGTTGTCGTGCTGAAAGGTGAATCTCCACCCCAGAATCAGGTCTTTCTCCAGACTGAAAGAGGGTTTTCTCCCTGTATTTGGCTCAGTCTTTCTTCCCATTAACTCTGACCATCCTTGCTGTCCCTGCTAAAAAGTAGCACCCCCAGAGCATGATTCTGCCACCACCATATTTTGACACTGGGGATGGTGTGCTCAGAGTGTTGTGTAGCTCTGGATTTCCACCACACATAGAATTTTGCATTTAGTCCAGGAGTTCTCATCTAACCAGAGCACCTTCTTCCACATGTTTGCTGTGTCCCTCACATGGCTTCTGGCAAGCTGCAGATGGGATTTTTTTTTTCTTGGCTTCAATGGCTTTTTTCTTGCCATCCTTCCATAAAGGCCAGATTTGTACAGTGCGTGTTGTTGTGTGGACAGATCCCCTCACCTGAGCTGTGGATTTTTACAGTTCCTCCCGAGTCACCACAGCCTCTTGGCTGCTTCTCTGATTAGTGCTCTTCTTTTTGGTCAATAAGCTTAGGTGAACTACTGTGCCTTGGTAGGTTTTCAGGTGTGCTATACACTTTCCGGTTCAGTTGATGGACTGAGCAGTGCTTTGTGAGATGTTCAATACTTGGAAATGCTTTCAATTTCTCCACAACTTTATCCTTGACCTGTCTGGTTTGGACTTCATGATACCACTTGTTTCCTAAAATTCTCTTAACAAACATAGTGGACTCTGTTAAGTCATTGGGGCAAAATTCGATCATGATTTACTGAAAGAAAAGGGAGCTGAATACTTTTTCATACCAAAGGTTTTAATTTTTTATTTGTAAAAAAAAAAAAAACTAAAATTTCCATTTGACAATTGTATTTATTTAAAACTTTGTTAATCCCTTGGGCGTATTGTAGTGACCAGGGGTTGTTCGGCCTGGGGAGCAGTGTGTGGAGACGATATCATGCTCAAGGCATCTCAGCGGTGGGGGGATTCCAGCCGGCAGCCTTGCAGACCTAAGTTTGTTTCTTAAATCACCAGACCACCAACTGCCTCAAAAAAAAGCTGTGACCTGGACTTCGAACCCGGGTTGCTGCGGCCACAACACAGAGTTTAAACCATGATATGATCACAGCAAGCTATCCTGCCATAAATTGTGCGTCACTATTTGTTGGTCTTTAACATTAAATTACGATAAAATACATTTACACGTAAATATTTGTCATTACCACAGCACAAAATAAAGAAAGGTTCATGTGGTTTGAATACTTTTGCAAGCCACCTGCAAAAACAAAAAACAAAAAAATAAGAAAACCCATTATGTTACAAAGTCCATAAAGCAGGTGTCTAGTGTAGTTTATTAATGCAAACAGTATTATTACAAGCTATAAGTTTGACTTAATAATCAAAGTAGCACAACCAACACAACGTGCAGTAGGTAAGCCACCAAGGCTCCTTCAACAGAGAGTGAACAGTCTGCCAGGAACAGGTTATAAAAGGTTGGCTCCACCCTCAATTTAGACAGATTTATCATTCTGTTATAACATTTCAGCCATCAGCAACATAAAACACCAATATCATTTCACTTCTTTTCATGAATCACAATGTTAATCATAACATTATTTTTCTTATTTTGATTTGGCTATATGCTCTTTGCGACCTCCAACTTAACTGCACTTCTTTACATTCTTCACTTCAGATCCGGGGTTCATTCTCTTAGTCTGTTCAGACACTTTTTATGTAAATGCATTACCAGCAACCATATATATGGTATATATTTGTATATTTGTATATATATATATATATATATATATATATATATATATATAAATGTTTATACATTTCATCATCAAAAAGGAATCACATGTCACTCGGGCTGGGTATTGATTCAAATTTTCTAAATAAAATTCGATTCGATTCAATTCACGATTCGCTTTGGTTTTCGATTCAGTTTTTGTCATATCAATTATAGTTTGGTACCAACGTTATTCTAAGAAGAATCAAAGCTAAAATTTAAACTTAATCCATTTGCTAATTAAAATTGTATTTTTTTACATTTATTTCCATCACAAATTTACTTAAGGCAGTCATATTAATCCATCATGCGTTTTTTATTTAACATGACTTAACCCAAAAGTACAAGGCAGAATTTAGTTTTTAGATTTTAGTGCCATGTTGTTTTTTCATTTGTTTTACCATGTAAATAAGTAATCACCTGTGGTGCCTGAGCTCACGTAAAGTTGTTGGTGAAAGAAGGAAAAAAAAGATCGATTTTTGGATTTATGAATCGATATCATCTTATTAACAAAAAAATCGATTAAAATTGATTAATCAATTTTTTTAACCCAGCCCTACATGTCACAGCATGTTCTAATAACATGTCGCGTAACCTGGCTCTTCTATTTTTAGCTTAAAATAGAACTTTTTCCACACATATAACTTTATTAACTGCATACTATGATCCATCAGTTATGACTTTTGGATACTGAGCTCAACCATTCTTGACATCCCCTCCTTGAGATCAGTATCTACCCCCCGCCCCCTTTTTTGTATATGTCCTGAGCTCATTATACTCAGCCTTACGTGTTCAGCGGTAGGCGGGATTCTCAGCTGGCGCTGGTTCCCCTTCACTAAGCAACTCTTGGGCCTCATTCTCTCGTTCTGGCCAGGGTGTCTCCTTGAGTATTTTCTGGATGGCTTTCAAAACTTTTGCAGTGATGGCTGAACGCCATCACCCAGGTTGATGAGTTCTTGACATAGGTCCACAACTTGGCCGGTTCTGCAGAATGAGGCCAACGCTTGGTCACCATTAGAGAACGACCACACTTTCCTCACGAAAGGGTAGTATATGCCTTCTGGGTAGACAAAAGGCCGCAGGTCACGACCAACGAAGACAGAGCTAAGCATCACAGTTCCTTCAGCATCCAGGTCGCTTAACAGTTGGTGATTAATAGCTGGGAGTAGGTGTTTGACAGTTGCACCACCTGGACAGAAAATGTCATCTGCACTGTGGGTCCAATAGTTATTACTATAACAGGACTCACAGCAGAGGTGGTTGTCCACATGCCAGAGGCATAAATCTTGCAACTGACTGCCTTTGCCATACTTGCAGCAGGTTATTCCAAACTGTAAGTAATAATAAGTATGTATAGTATGTAATAAATACATACTTAATAATTGTCTATTGTGTTAAGATAGCATGCTAAGCAAAGAGCGGGTGATTACTTGGGGACTAATTTCTATGCCGAATATTCTATTGTCCCCCTCTGGAGCCAAGGAGAGAAAATTAGCTCATATCGTACTGACATGGAGTTAGCAGAAAAGGAGAAGTTTTGGAATGAGCTGGATTTGGTTGTGGAGAGCACCCCCAGGGGAGAGAGAGTGGTGATTGGAGCAGACTTCAATGGCCATGTAGGAGAAGGAAACAGAGGGGATGAGGACGTGATGGGCCGGTTTGGAGTTAGGGATAGAAATTTGGAAGGGCAGGCAGTGGTGGATTTTGCTAAAAGAATGGAAATGGCCGTGGTAAACACCTATTTCCAAAAGAGAGAGGAACACCGAGTGACATACAATAGTGGATGCAGGCCCACTCAGGTAGATTACATTCTCTGTAGAAGAGGTAATATCCAGGAGATAAGTGACTGTAAGGTGGTGGCAGGTGAGAGTGTAGCCACACAGAGTGAGTGTAACAACACAGGATGGTGGTGTGCAAGATGACAATGGAGGTGAGAAGAAGGAAGAAGGTGAAGACAGAGCAGAAGATAAAGTGGTGGAAGTTAAGGAAAGGGGAATGTTGTGATGACTTTGGAAAAGAAGTCAGAACAGTGTTGGGCTCTGGTGGGGAGTTCCCAGATGTTTGGGAGACCACTGCTAGAGTCATTAGGGAGACAGCTATGAAGGTGCTAGGTGTTTCCTCTGGACAGAGAAAGGAGGACAAAGAGACCTGGTGGTGGAATGATGAGGTCCAGGAGAGTGTCCAGAGGAAGAGACTAGCAAAGAAGAGATGGGATAATGACAGAACAGAGGAGAATAGACTGGAGTACATAGAGAGGGCAAGGGAGGTGAAGAGGGAAGTGGCCAAGGCCAAACAAAAGGCATACAAGGAGTTGTACGAGAGGTTAGACACGAAGGAAGGAGAAACAGATTGGCAAGGCAGAGAAACCAATCTGGGAAGGATGTGCAGCAGGTGAGATTAATTAAGGACAGATATGGAAATGTCATCACCTGTGAGGAACGTGATGGAACAATGATGTTTGCAGATGACATTGTGATCTGCAGTGAGAGCAGGCAACAGCTAGAAGAGAACCTAGAGAGGTGGAGGTTTGCACTGGAGAGAAGAGGAATGGAGGTTAGTCATAGCAAGACCGAGTACATGTGTGTGAATGAAAAGGGGAACAGTGGAATGGTGAGATTACAAGGAGCAGAGGTGAAGAAGGAGGAAGAGTTCAAATTCTTGGGCTCAACTGAGGTGAAGAATAGAATACAGGCAGGATGGAACAACTGGAGAAAGGTCTCTGGAGTGATCTGTGATAGAAGGGTGTCAGCTAAGGTGAAGGGAAATGTTTACAGGACAGTGGTGAGACCAGCCATGATGTATGGACTAGAGACACTAGGAATAGGTAGAAGACAAGAGGGAGTGCTGGAGATGGCAGAGTTAAAGATGCTGAGATTCTCTTTGGGGGTGGAAAGGATGGACAGGATCAGGAACGAGGTGATCAGGGGGACAACACAGACAGGAAGGTTTGGAGAAAAAACTAGAGAAGCCAGACTGAGATGGTTCGGACATGTTCAGAGGAGGGACAGTGATTACATTGGGAGAAGAATGCTAGACATGGAGCTACCAGGTAAGAGACGAAGAGGAAGGCCAAAGAGGAGATTTATGGATGCAGTGAGGGAGGACATGGAGGTGGTTGGAGTTGGAGTCGAGGATGCGGAGGACAGGGTGAGATGGAAATTATTGCTTTGGCAACCCCTGAAAAATGGGATAAGCCGAAAGGAAAATAAGAAGTACTGCCATGGAGTTGTTGCTTCTCTCTCCTTTGCCCCAAGTAGAATACTCGATGTCTGGCCTGTGACCTGCGCTGGAGCGACTATTTCTCCCGGCTGGCCTGGGAACGCCTTGGGATCCCCCCAGACAAGCTTGAGGAAGTGTCTAGGGAGAGGGAAGTTTGGGCGTCCCTCCTCCGAATGTTGCCCCCGCGACCCGGCTCCTGACAAGCGGATGAGAATGAATGAATGAATGAATGGCCTGCGACATCCATGCAGATTGACCCCAAGGGCACTGTGCATGGTTAAGCCCAGCAATCTCTGTGCTCATCTACCTGCATCATATTTTCCACATATTTTCCAGTCTTTTAGGACTTTATGAACCCGGCTTTCAGGGATCCCAAATTCTCAGCTTCTCCAATTCCTGCCAACAGCTGTGAGGAACCAGCATGTCCTTGGTCCTCCCACACAACCATCACTACCTCACTACGGCTTTTTCTGGGACAACCTTTAGGTGCACTGGCCCCTTTCCTGGTATCAACGAGGATGATGCGTCGCTGCCGCATATAGCAATCAATTCATTTCCCAGCCAATGTGTTCCTTTTTTAGCATGGGGATTCTGATTAACTACGTTTAGGTCCATGTCTAGCCTCAATTCAGCTGTGTTATCCCATAATTCTATTTATGTTACAGGGCACTCCTGTTTTTACGGTGTGTCCTGTTACATGTGACATCCATAAGGCCAGCACATCTTCTTTTCCTGCAGTGAAATTCTTTACTTGGGGGCATTGTTCTACCAGATAATCTCCTGTAGATTGTTGAGGGGTCTTTTGAACATACTGCATTCAGAAGCATGGTTAGGCGTTCATAAACCCCCTTTGTTAGGAGTTCATCTTCTTTTCTTGGGTCATTTTGTAACTCTTAGGTGTGAGTTTGTAACCACGTGTTGTAATGATTCAGGATTTTCTTGTGGTTCTTCATCTGATCCTGGTAGAACTTTTTTAGTTTAGCACTCCTTAGCATATTTTACTGCAGCTTTCATTACTTAGTATCTCAGGTCATCGTAGGCTAAACCTAGATAGCCATTTCTCACATTGTTAGTTAAGTACTGACATTTCAGTATCGAGGCTAATGACAGTATCATAACTATGTTCGCCAATTCTGAAAGTGTTAAAGTGATTGTTGAAAGTGTTAAAGTGATTTTCAGTGGTTTCTTTTGATCCCTATCTCTCCTCCATTTTAAGGGGATTCCCTTATCTGTTTGTTCAACCTCAAGGACATAATACTGATGTCCATCTGGTGCAGTCATTGGTCTGTAGTTGTGCCATGCTCTTTGTAGCTTTACTTATGACATATTGTGGTGTTTCTTTCTTATTTTCTATTTTCTTATTTTTATTTTTTATAAGTTCCCACTCTAAGGGGCCCACAGGTACGATGTTCCTCAGTAACTGTAAACAATGACTGAGAATGCTCATCTTCATCATCACTCTTTCCTCTAGATCTCTGTTCTTTTTCCTGGTCACTTTCCGATGATTCAAATTGTGATTGTCGCCATGGTAACGTTCTTGTTGAAGGAGTTGTTTCATTAGACCTTGGCTTCTGTCTTTGAGGTGTCTGAAGCTGATAATTATTCATTACTCTTCATCCTGGGGATTGTGTTATTAGAGAAGGGTGCTGCCGAGAATTTGCTACTGTGGGATGCCGGTGACCTGGGAAGTCATTCCTATCTGTCTTACTAGCTGTAACGGGATGACTAAGGGTTAAGGTGACGGAAGTAGAGGAATCAGGGGTTGCACTAAATCATCGGGCTGTGGAGTCAGTGCCCAATGTAGTGGTTGTACAGGTGGAGGTTGAATTAATGACAAAGGTCGAGGTGATTCTTTTGGTCTCGTGGTTTTAGAAAACCCTCGTCACGGCTGCTGAGTCCTCCAGGTTTCTGCCTGCCTTGGAGCTATTATTATAACTATTTCAGTTAGGTTAGGGTTTGCCATATGCTTGTGTGTAACTGTTAACAGCCACTATTGCAGCATTTTCTGCTTCCTCCTAGGGAAAATCTTTTAATTGTATCCCATTTACAGGGATAATGTTTTGTCTCTCCTCCACAGAGAAGAGACATCCACAGAGGAGAGACATCCACAGAGGATGAGCGTTCTACATTTTCTCTCTGTTTCTAATTTATCTTCATTTTTTTATGAATCTTGCACATACTATTAATGACGTTTATTTTTCTTCAGCCTCTTCTTCTTGGTCTTCCTCATCTTGTTCATTTACTCTGGAATGTAGGTCTTCTACACTAGACTCATCATCCGTTTCATTTTCTTCTGCTTCTTTATTTTCCTGAGCTGCACTTATCATTAACTCTTTCTGTGGGCTGTGTTCGTGTTATTTTGCCATGATTCTTGTGCTTGGATTCCTCAGATATACATTCACACCTGATAATTTCGCCATCAATTTTATGACCGCGTCATACACTGCTCTCACTCTGTATAAGCCATCTATTTGTCAAGGATACTATATCTGTCCACCATCTCATCCACTTTTCAGCATCAGATTTCTTCACTTTGTCCATTTTCTGACTCTAAGGGCTCTTCTGTTCCAGATACTGACATAGAAACCTGTGCAATCAGTTTCTTTCTTCCCCCACTTTCCTAATATTTGCCTGGGTTTCGGCTTGTCTTCTTCACAATACATTGAATCAACTACATCTTTTGCCCTTTTGACCATGTTTGGTATCCTGGCCCTAATGGAACTATTATGCATTTTTTCTCTTTGTTTTTTTCCATTGCCAATATGGGACATCTCTTGGTTGCTTAGTCGGTGTTATCTAAGGACTCTGGTATTAATGTTGCGACCTGCATGATTTATGATATTTGGTTGTCTAAGTTCCAAAGCCGTTCTATGGTGCGCTCAGGTACTTGAGGATCTTAGACTGTTCCTAGCTACTCTGCACTCACTTATGTGTGTGATCTCACTTCTGTATGTATTTTCACTTCTATGTGTAGGTGCAATTGTTTGTACACTCTTGCAAGTGGCAGTTGAGTTGTTGCGCTTCTACCGTCTAACTTTTTGCTGGGCTTCCCTTTGCTTCAAAGAAAGGGAGAGTTTCTTGTTCTGCCCATTGCTCTTCATGATCTTCTTCTTCTTTTCTGTCTAATACTACTCTTTTTTTCTCCCTTCAGTCTAACTTATTCTGTTCCATCTAATTCTTTCTGTCTTTTAAAATGTTGAAATGTTTTTTAAAAATGCTGAAATGGTTTTTTCTTTTTGTACATCTTTAAAACTCTGCCACCCTTACCTGTTCATACCTTTCTTAACTATGCCCATTGTACATATATTTTAACCCTTTTGAGTCTTATTTTTCATCATTACCCACGTTTTTTTTTTATTGTGCAATTTTACGTTTTTTCACCTGTCTGTACTAAATGGTGCTTTGTGGCTCCCCCCAGGCCCCCAATTTCGTTGTACCCCCCAAGGTGCAATGACAATAAAGGACTATTCTATTCTATTGTAATTTTTCTACAATGGATAAGAGTCTTCGTTGAGGGTGGATGAGAGTTTTACTTGTCTTCTTATTTCCTTCAGCCTAACTATTTCTGTTCCATCCGATTCTTTCTGTCTAATTTTTCTAAGATAGATAAGCGTTTTCTTCAAGGGTAGATGAGTCTTTTATACCTTCTTTTTTTTCCTCCAGTCTAACTATTTCTGTTCCGTCCAATTCTTCTGTCTCACTACTTATCTTTCATTCAATTCTTTTTTGGGGGATAGGGTGGTACTTGATGCTCTGGTCCTGTGGAGGCAGAGTGTGAAGGCCAGGCTGAGGTTGAAGCACTTCTTCCACAGGCTCACAAATACCAATGACGTATTTGAACAAATGTGAGCTTATGATGATGTACTGTGTCATGTCTCTCGCGATGAACTGCATCTTGGATCCATTTCAGTAGAGGGTGCGACAGCCACAATGTTTTTTTTTTTTTATTCTGCTGGCCATGGATCACCTCTGTCTTTCTTGGATTGTGTTAATAAAGTTCCATATTTGAAATTTAAAAATCTATTTTTCTAAGACAGATAGGACTCTCCTTTAATGGTGGATGAGAGTTTTCTTATCTTTTTTTCCCTACAAACTTACTTTTTCTGTTCCGGACAAATTCTTTCTCTCTAAATAGATCTGTTGCATCCAATTCTCTCTGTCTAATTCTCCTATCTAACTATCTAATCTGCCTAAGATAGATAGATAGTCTTCTTTGCGGGTGGATGAGAATTTTTTTTGCTTGTGGCCTGCGGAACGCCCACATAGGCAAACTGGTGAGGGTCAGTGCTGCGGGGAGGGCTGTAAGGATACGGCTATGTACCAGCTTTTCAGAACATTTCATGAATGCTGATGTGAGTGCTACTAGACTGTAGTCATTGAGACTGGTGATGTGAGGGTTTTTGGGTAAGGATTATTATGGACTTCAGGCAGGATGGGACTGTGCCAGATTGTTCCAGTGATTGGTTGAAAATCCTAGTTAAAACTCCAGCCAACTGGTTCGTACGGTCCCTCAGCACACGTCCTGGGACGCGGACTGGACCTGTTGCTTTCCTTTCTCCTCATGTTCCACACCGGGGCAGAATGTGCTGCTCTGGGCTTGCTGTGGTGCTGTGACCTGAAATTGGGCAAAGAAGGTGTTCAGCTTCTCTGCCAACGTGAGGTCATCTCTCATGGTTCCAGAATGATAATAATAATAATAATAATGCATCAGTTTTATATAGCGCTTGTTATATGTTACTCAAAGACGCTTCACATAATAAATGTGTTTGGTAGTTCACCAAATGCTGGATGCCATCCCTCACCTGCCAACCTACTGTTGTTGCCGTCCAGGTGGTCCTCAATACTCCTTCCGTAATTTTGCGTTAGCCTTCCAGATGCCTTTCCTCAGGTCGGCCGAGCTGCATTGTAGAGTTTGCTGTTACCAGACCTGAAAGCGATGATTCTCTCAAGTAGCAGTTGCTTGACCTCCCAGTTCATCTATGGCGTCTGATTAGGGATAGCTTCATAGTATTAAATATTCACGGTCAGCTCCCATAGTCTTTGAACAATTACAGAGCAGCTCATTGAACATTGACCAATCACAAGCTAGCTCCATAGTAGTGACCAATCACAGGCAAGCTCTACAATCTTTGACATTGCAGATTTGTGTTTGAAGATCATTCACAGGAGAGATCAGTGGTAATTGATCAATTACAGACCAGCTACATAGTTTTACACCAATAACAGGTCAGATTATTGGTAAGTGACTAATCACAGGTCAGCTCCATAGTATTTGACAAATCACAAGCCAGCTCTTTAATCTTTGACCTATCACAAGATAGATAAGTGGTTTTTGATAATCACAACCAACCTCTACAGTCTTTGACCAATCACAGGGCAGATGAGTCCATTTTAACCAATCACATTCAAGCTCAGTGAGCATTGACCATTCACATGCCAGCTCTTTGGACATAGACCAATCAGAGACCAGCTCGAAAAAAATGACCAATCACAGGTCAAATCCATTATATTTATGTCAGGACTGCTGGGGCTCTGCAATTGCCTTGATCAGATGCACCTGGTTGTTTTTCCCAAGCTGACACTGATGAGCACACAGGGTTTAAAAGCAGTGGCCTTACTCACCGTGGTGTCAGATTATTTTTCCTGGTTGGAGCGTTAGGACGTTCACGTTGTACTTCAGTTCGGTTTTTGAGACATCTCTGTTTTGTTTGCGGTTCTTATTAGACTTCTTAAGTATTTTTTCCCCTATGGTCAAAGTCCTGTTTTCTGGATCCCGTAGAATTATTTGTTCATGGACTTTTTTATTTAGGATCTTTTTCAGTTTTGGACTTGATTTTCTGCCCGTTGAATTAAACCCTTTACGAACTTCAGTTCCTGCTTTTTTTAATTTTTTTCCTGGATGTTGCATTTGGGTTCAAGCCTGAGAAGACCCTGACAGAACAATCTGACCAAGAATGGACCCAGCACACCCAAGAAGGCAGAGGAGGTTCCCCTACCCGACCATGAGTCTCTGGTTTCTGCTTTCCAGGATTTGTACTTGGCAGTTTCAGCACAGCAACGTACGATGGCTGAACTTTCGGCCCAGGTTCAACTTCTTTCACATGACCGGGCTCCATCTAGTTCTTCACCCCTAGATCACAACCCCTGTGTTGTTCCCGTTGCCTCTGTCTCCTGCTCATCCTCTCATGATCCTGTTTGGGAGCCCAAGGTAGGAGCTCCTGAACGCTACGCAGGAGATCCTGAAGGATGTGGCCCGTATCTCACCAACTGCAGTATCCTGTTTGCTCTGCAACCCAAAACTTTTTGTTCTGAGGCAGCGAAGGTAGCCTTTGCCCTTAACCATCTCACTGGGAGGGCTCGACTGTGGGGGACAGCTGAGTGGGATAGACAGACACCCGCCTGCTCCTCATTCCAGGAATTCTCTTGAGAGCTTCGTAAGGTCTTTGGTCCTTCAAAGCAAGGTCCAGATGTGGCTGGAGGATTGCTGGAGCTTCGTCAGCGTTCTGGTACAGTTTCCAGACTATGCAATAGATTTTCGCATTAGGGCCAGGCACAGTGAGTGGAACGAGACAAGACATGACAAGAGAGGTTCCTGATTGAGGAGTCAGTTCAGCTGGACAGAGGAGAGGATCCTGAACCCATGCAGGTGGGCCGGTTTTCATCTCTCCCAGAAGGAGCAAAGACGCCGTCAAGTCCAGAAATTATGCTTATACTGTGGACAGTCGGGACATTTTTTGTCTAAGTGTACAGTAAAAGGGTCAGACTCATCAGTAGTGGAGGGAGTGCTGGTGAGCCCTACTGATTCTTCTCTCCATCCACGTAAATATATGTCTGCAAAGTTAATGATCACAGGTAACGCTCTTACTGTCAATGTTTTATTAGACTCTGGATCAGATGCCAACATAATTGATTCTGGTTTGACACAACGTTTGGGCCTGGTGCGATGCCTTTTGAGTAGACCGACTCCAGCACGTGCATTAGATGGACATATATTAGACACTGTTACTCACCTGAACCTGTCAAATTGTTAATTTCTGGCAACCACCAAGAGACTATTCAGTTCCATGTTTTGTCATCTCCTGACCACCCTGTCATTTTAGGGTTACCGTGGCTCATAAGACACAATCCACATGTGGGATTTTGCAGTGGCCAGAGACCTGTCACCAGTCGTGCCTGAAGGGGGCCATGGCTCCGCAGATTTCCTGCTTGCCCGTCTCGGCATCCGACCTGGCCAAAGTTCCGAGAGAATACCATGACCTGAAGCAGGTATTCGACAAGGCCAAGGCATCTGCTCTACCTCCCCATCGGCCATACGACTGTCCGATTGACCTTTTGCCCGGAACCAGTCCTCCCAGGGGGCACCTGTATTCACTTTCCTTTCCTGAGAGAGAGGCCATGGAGACCTACATTAATGACTCTTTGGCAGCAGGGCTTATCCGACCATCTTCTTCACCAGCAGGAGCTGGCTTTTTCTTTGTTAAGAAGAAGGATGGCTCCTTGCATCCATGCATAGATTACAGAGGACTTAATAAGGTCACAGTAAGGAATCGCTATCCCCTTCCCTTGATGACTTCTGCTTTTGAGTTATTGGAGGGGGCATCAATTTTTACCAAACTCGACCTCCGTAACGCTTACCATCTGGTGCGTATCCGAGAAGGAGATGAGTGGAAGACAGCCTTCAATACTCCAACAGGTCACTACGAGTACTTAGTCATGCCCTTTGGCTTATCCAACGCTCCAGCTGTTTTTCAGACTTTGATCAACGATGTTCTGAGAGATATGCTCAATAAGTGTGTTTTTGTTTATCTTGACGATATTCTGATTTTTTCCCGTTCAGAGTCTGAGCATATACATCAGGTTCGCACTGTTCTCCAGCGTCTTCTTCAGAACTCCCTTTATGTCAAACCAGAGAAGTGTGAGTTTCATGTTTCTTCCACCACTTTCCTAGGGTACATTATACAAGAAGGCAGCATCCAGATGGACCCGAGCAAGGTCTCAGCTGTCGCAAATTGGCCCAGACCCGACACTCGGAGACAACTACAACGGTTCCTGGGGTTTGCCAATTTTTATCGGCGATTTATCCGGGGTTACAGTTCCATTGCTGCTCCTCTATCTGCCCTTACTTCCACCAAGATCCCCTTTCACTGGTCCCCAGCTGCAGAGAGCGCTTTCCAGACTCTTCGTACTCGCTTCACATCCGCTCCCATCCTACAGATGCCGGACCCGGAGAGACAATTTATTGTGGAGGTAGACGCTTCTGATATGGGTGTTGGGGCAGTCCTCTCGCAGAGGAGTGCAAAGGACCAGAAACTCCATCCCTGCTCCTTCTTTTCCCGTCGCCTTAACCAGGCTGAGCAGAATTATGACGTTGGAAACAAGGAGTTGTTGGCTGTAAAGTTGGCTTTGGAAGAGTGGCGTCAATGGCTTGAGGGTGCGAAGCAACCATTTTTGGTCTGGACCGACCACAAGAATTTGGAGTATTTGCATTCAGCCAAGAGACTTAATTCACGGCAGGCGAGGTGGGCCCTCTTTTTCACTAGGTTTAATTTTTCACTCTCCTATCAACCCAGTTCGAAGAACTGCAAGCCAGACGCTCTCTCCAGGCAGTTCTCAGCAGAGGAGAGGCTAGTTTCCTCTGGTGACACGATCCTCCCCCCATCCTGTTTATTGGCCACAATTACCTGGGACATAGAAGAGAAGGTTAAGAAGGCAGCAGGTAAGCACTTGCCCAAAATGTGTCCTGCTAATCGTCTGTTTGTTCCACCCAGACTCCGTACCGAGGTTCTGCAATGGGCACATAGTTCCAAGCTGGCCTGTCACCCTGGAGCGCGCCGAACCACAGAGGTTCTGCAGCAGAGGTTCTGGTGGCCATCTTTGAGGAGGGATAGTTTCCAGTTCGTTCATGCCTGTGCCACTTGCTGCCGGTCTAAGCCATCAAATCGGGCACCGGCTGGATTGGTTCAACCCCTTTCTGTTCCTCATCGCCCTTGGTCCCATATATCTCTAGACTTTGTGACCAGGTTGCCACTCTCGGGGGGCAATTTGGTGATTCTCACTATAGTGGACCGTTTTAGCAAGATGGCTCATTTTGTTGCTCTACCGAAGCTTCCCTCTGCTAAGGAGACGGCACAGCTGGTGCTACAGAATGTTTTTAGGATCCATGGTCTACCTCTAGATGTGGTGTCAGATCGGGGACCCCAGTTTACCTCAGTCTTCTGGCGAGAGTTCTGTTTATTGATTGGTGCTTCCGTAAGTCTTTCTTCAGGCTTCCATCCCCAGTCCAACGGGCAGACAGAGAGGGTGAACCAGATTCTGGAGACTACCCTTCGTTGCATCTCTTCTGAACAACCTTCTGCTTGGTCGGAACGCCTCCTGTGGTTGGAGTATGCACACAACACCTTGACCAGCTCTGCCACAGGTCTCTCACCTTTTGACTGCGCCTATGGCTATCAACCTTCCATTTTTCCTGTCCTAGAGAAGGAGGTCTCTTGTCCCTCGGTGCTGTCCTTCATCAGACGATGCAGAAGGACCTGGACTCGGGCCCGTGCTGCCTTGTTAAGAGCGCAGGCTCAATACACCACTCACGCCAATCGTCGTCGATCGAGGGCTCCTCCCTACACCTGTCTCTTATACACATCTAGATGTGTATATGGCTCCCAGATTTGTTGGACCATTTCCTATTGAGAGAGTCATTAATCCGAACGCTGTCCGGTTAAAATTGCCACGGACTATGAGAGTTCATCCAACTTTTCATGTTTCCCGACTCAAGCCCGTTCTGGAAAGCCCCCTCTCCCCTGTCACACCCCCCGCACCTCCTCATCGCATTATTGATGGAGGCCTTACCTATACTGTTCGACGTATACTTCGGGTTCGCCGGAGAGGAAGAGGGCTCCAGTATTTGGTGGACTGGGAGGGTTACGGTCCTGAGGAGAGAACTTGGGTTCCTGTCTCTTATACACATCCTTGGGTTCCATCCTGCCACATTCTGGACAAATCATTGATCCGGGATTTCCATCAACAGCAGAAGGAGGACTCATCTAGGCCAGGGCCTTCCTGGCTTCCCTGTTCCCCTAGCAGTGGTCACTTCCGTTCTTCTCGTATAGATGATGGTGACCTTTCTGAAGAATATTGATAGTTCCTCCTAACTTTTCTGTTTTTTTTTTCTTTGCAGGCTTGTGGACGTCAGGAGCCGTCCTTGTGGGGGGGGTACTGTCAGGACTGCTGGGGCTCTGCAATTGCCTTGATCAGATGCACCTGGTTGTTTTTCCCAAGCTGACACTGATGAGCACACAGGGTTTAAAAGCAGTGGTCTCACTCACCATAGTACAAACAAGCAGACATGTAGGACGTTCACGTTGTACTTCAGTTCGGTTTTTGAGACATCTCTGTTTTGTTTGCGGTTCTTATTAGACTTCTTAAGTATTTTTTCCCCTATGGTCAAAGTCCTGTTGTTTGGATCCTGTAGAATTATTTGTTCATGGACTTTTTTATTTAGGATCTTTTTCAGTTTTGGACTTGATTTTCTGCCTGTTGAATTAAACCCTTTACGAACTTCAGTTCCTGCTTTTTTTAAATTTTTTCCTGGATGTTGCATTTGGGTTCAAGCCTGAGAAGACCCTGACAATTTAACCATTCACAGGTCAGCTCTATAGTATTCACCAATCACAGGCCAGCTCCATCGTATTGACCTAACACAGGCCGGCTCCAAATTGTTTGCCAGTTCTATAATCCTTGATCAATCACAGCACAGATAAGTATTTTGGTCAGATCAGTTATCACAGGCCAGTTCCTTAGTATTGACCAATCACGGGTGAGTGCAATACTCCTTGACTAATCGCATCTCAGATCAGTGGTAATTGGCCACTCACAGACCAGCTCAGTGAACAGTGACCAATCTCTCAATTGGCCATGGGGATTGATAAAGTTTTCTGAATCTGAATCACAGGTCAGCACCATAGTATTGACCAATCACAGCTCAAACAAGTCGTTGGCCAGTCAAAGGGCATCTCCTAAGTTTTAGACCAATCATAGGTCAGTTCCAAATCCCTTGACCAATCACAGGCCGAGTCAGTGAACACTGAGCAATCACAGGCCAGCTCAGTGAACATTGACCAATCACAAGCCAGCTCCAGAGTATTTTACCAGTCACAGGCCAGCTTTACAATCTTTTATCAATCACAGTGTAGATTAGTGTTTTAAGACCATTCACAGGTCATATCAGTTGTAAATGATCAATCACATGCCAACCCCATAGTATTGGACCAATCAGAGGTCTACTTCAACTTCAACTTTTATTTGTTTATAGTGCCAGATCATAACAACTGTTATCTCAAGGCAGTTTACAAACAAGAATGCATAAAAACAGGAATAAAAAAGAATATATAGCTATAGCCCCTGTCCTTATGGACCCTTACACCGACTGAGGGACAATTCCCAAAAACCCAGAAGGGGAAAAAAAGAAGAAATCTCAGGGTGATTGACAGTGGAGGGGATCCTTACCCAGGACAGACAGGCGGTTAACTAAACAGTAGCAAGTACAAAACAAAATTTTCTTTAGGTCTACAAATACAAGAAGGGATCTATAAAGTCCATTCATGGTCCAATCAAGTTCATATGCTCCAAGTCCAGGGTCCAGATCAGACAGTAGGGTGCTGGGGGGGTTGGGCCAAAGATGTGCAGGCAGAGTCCTGTGTCAGGCCCAGGGCAATGGGATACTAGGGAAAGAATAGAGACTCCTGGGACGCAAGGTCCCCGGCAAGAGGTGTTAAGTCTACCACAAATGATAGATAGTAGAATAGAAAAGTTGAAAAATAAATAGAAGGGAGAAAGAGACAGAGGGCAACAGTGGGGCCCACATGGGGTCTATGGCTAGACCCATACGCCACCATGGGTGCAGTCAAAAAGAAAACCCTTAAGTCTACTTTTGAAGGTATAGACTGTATCTGCCTCCTGGACTAGAACTGGCAGCTGATTCCAAAGTAGAAGGGATAAAAGAAGGCTTTGGCTCCAAATCTAGATTTAGAGATTCATGGAACCGCAAGAAGACCAGCTCCTAGAGAATGAAGAGTTCTAGTGGGATGATAGGGTTGTATCAGCTCCACTATTGGGAGTGTGCTAGCCCATGGAGAGCCTTATAAGTAAGCAGAAGGACTTAAATGAACCGGGAGCCAATGAAGAGGGACGAGGGCCAGGAAGACATGATCTCTCTTCCTAGTTTTAGTCAGAACACAAGCTGCTGTGTTCTGGATAAGCTGCAGAATTCTCAGAGAACTGGCTGAGCATCCGGCTAATAAAGAATTACAATAGTCCAGCCTAGAAGTAACAAAGGCATGGAGTTCTCAGCTTCATTTTTGGGAAGTATCTGCCTCGTTTTCCTAATGTTACGAAGATGAAGGCAGGCAGTCTTAGAGATATGTTTAATATGTGAATTAAAAGAAAGCTCCTGGTTTTTAACAGAGGTGTTGGAGGCAGTGGTTAAACATAATAGCATCAGATGCTATTGTCTGTGTAGTTTCTCAGTCATCCAGGTAATTCAATCCAAAATTAGTTACTTCGAAAGCAACTGGACATAGTAGGTTTCTTGAAGATGTTTCACCTCTCATCCAAGAGGCTTCTTCAGTTCTTCCCGACTACAGGGGAGACCTGGTATTTAACCTTAAACGAAGCTGCATACCTGTGAAAGGGGGTTGTTGTAGAACAAAGACATTAGATTCATACAAACTTTGACAAATGTGTGTATACTGTTATTAATGACTGCTACAAACTCTTTAATTTGTGAACTGCTCAACTCTAGAGTTCAGATGTCACGCCATTGCACTACCCCCTCAAAGGTAGGTGCACCAAGGCCAACATATCGTACCTATCATGCCAATAATCTTTTCATCACATGCACTGTAAGTGCATCATGAGCTGAGATCTTTAAAACAAAGTTAGTAAGTATTTTTTCATTAAACAAATGTATACAAATATTCGGTAAATAACTTGTTGATTTTTGAAAAATTTCAGTCTGGATTCAGAATCCACCACAGCACAGAGACCGCATTGTTAAGGGTAAAAAATGATATTCTCATGGCCTCTGAAAAACGACTTGTGTCCCTGCTGGTCTTACTGGATCTCAGTGCAGCATTTGACACTATTGACCATAACGTCCTGCTAGGACGTTATGATGTTGGGATCAAAGGAACTGCACTTGTTTGGTTTAAATCCTATCTAACAGATAGGTTCCAATTTGTTCAAATAAACGAGGACTCCTCTGTACACACTAGAGTTGATTGCGGAGTTCCACAAGGCTCTGTACTTGGGCCAATTCTTTTTACATTGTATTTGCTTCCTCTAGGCAAAATTATTAGACAACATAATATAGATTTCCACTAACCCAGCCACTAGGGAGCACAAGCCAGTGTTTTTTAGTGCCGGTCCCAAGCC
>JAFBJS010001147.1:0-15170 GCA_016785265.1 Paraplagusia blochii
AATTATATAAAATACAATTACAGTAAATTATATAAATATATACATATCGTAAATTTTTTTTTTTTGAAAAAATACAAAAAAAAACATGATTATTACATGAACCAAACATAGCGAGGGAAATTTGAAGAAAGTGAAAGTTTTGTATGGAATAACTATCGTTGTCATGGTAACGGACTGGCGATAAAGGAAATTAGCAGCAACTTCAGTGAGAACAGAAATTGGGGTTATAAAAAATGATGACGCATCATTTCACTGCTAGAGCAAATGTTTATCCTAATTCCCGAGTGAAACAGCTCAAATTAGTGAAGACAATGAAAAAAATCCCAATATCAATCACCTTACACAGTTTTTTTCTGATTTCTTTTCGTACTTTCTGATAAATAGAACTCAACAAACCAGAAAAAAAAAAAAAAAAAAATCTCATTATCTGTTGGTGTTCAACAGGTCTAAACCAGAGCTCCACCATTTCACACCCAACCACCGCAGCACCGGGGCCTTAAATAACACAATCAGCCCGCTCCCCACGGACAGATTTATGAGGATCATGTCCAGAGAGACAGCTTATTGTTTGCCAGCCAATCATTAGGATCAATCAGCCACTAATCCATAGCACAAACATCAGCATCGTCGCCGCCACCACCACCACACACAGCCAACGGTCACAAAGTGCAATCATCTGTCAAGCCTCAGGTCTCATAACAGAAATCGTTGGCTCAATGTGAGCCGCGGTGGAAGTGTGAGGTCCCCCATAATCGAGTGTCTTGTTTTTCATAAATGCAACAGCTGAGACCCAGACGGAGAAGCAGAGGGTGCAGAAGGTCAGGAGTAGAAGCACTGTGGAACACGGGTGAAGAAGGGATGAGGAGGAATATCGGAAAGTTTGGTGTATTCTCTCAGGCCGGAGAAGTTGACCAGCCTCAGGAATGAGACGCTAACATATAAAATATATAAAACAGGCAGATTATTTAGTGAGATTAGGGGTGACAACACAGCCAGATTGAGATGGTTTGGACATGTTGTAAGGAGGGACAGTGGTTATATTGGTAGGGGAATGATCCTAGAGATGGAGCTACCAGGTAGGAGACAAAGAGGAGATTGATGGATGCAATAAGGGAGGACACAGAAGACAGGGAGAATTGTTGACTTGCTGTGACCACCCCTGGGAAAGGGACGAGCCCCAAAGAAAAGAAGAAGAATATTTAGTGAGACGTTTGGGTATGAAAACAAGGAGTCGCCAAACACTCATCAGCAAAAAGACCAAAGGTAGACAACACTGCTGAATGTGCAGGACCTTGAGGCATTAAAGATAATACCTCTCTTTCGAAGGGACATTTTGTGTTTTATCAACAATTTGTGATGCAATTAGGCCCCATCTCACCCCCAGATTTACCAAAAACCCGTCCCACACCTTTTGGTCAAAGTGATTAAAAAGGAGTTCATGCAAAGGTAGAACTCAAGACACAGCAGCAGATATAAGGCACTGAAAGGAGACCAACAACAATGCCACAAGTTTAAATCCATCCCAGTCTGCTGTTACCAGCAGTGTGGGCGGTCTCTCCTACAACCGCCACCCAAATCCCACCACTCCGTACCATACTCTAACCAGTGGAATTCAGTCTTACCCGAGTGGTGAACCCTGGAGTTCTACACTAATAATGGAGACATTGACTCTAGACTAGTGGTTCTCAACCTGTGTTCGATCGAAGCCTAGGGGTTCGGTCAATTGATCTCTGGGGTTTGGTGGAGCCTCTGCCGCGGAGATCAAGACACCGTGGAGGTCAAGACACACCGACTCACGCTACTAAAGTGGGGTCCGGTGATTGCGCATATAAAACTGGTGCGGTTCGGTAGCTCCAACAAGGTTAAGGACCCCTGCTCTAGACTAAAGAGCTAACTAACTAGCTAGGAACTAACTATACTATAAAAAAAATCCAAAGTCTCGCATCTTTGATTTGACACAAAGTTTTAAACCAGATGCCCTCTCGGATGCAAGGTTTGTGCTCCCTAGTGGACAGGGAGGAATAGCAGGACAGGAACTGGAATGAGGTGATTGGGGGACAACACAGACAAGAAGGTTTGAAGAAAAAGCTAGAGAAGCCAGATTGAGATGGTTTGGACATATTCAGAGGAGGGACAGTGAAAGCAGTGGTAGAAGAATGATCCTAGAGATAGAGCAACCAGGTAGGAGACAAAGAGGAGATTGATGGATGCAATGAAGGAAGACATGGAGGTAGTTGAGGATACAGAGAACAGGGTGAACTGGAAGTTGTTCACTCACTGCGGCAACCCCTGAAAAAAGGGACAAGCTGAAAAGACAAGATAGAAGAATCCATAGAGGTGACCAAACACAGCTTTGTAGTAAAGTTCCATTTTTTATTCAAGAGTTACATTAACAAGTTATATCATAGCAGTCCAAAACAGACAGATTCCAAGGAGCTTGCAGTAACGACTCTTGGTCATCAAAATGCATTAATAAAATAGATCCTGTAGGATATAGAAAAGGAGAGAAAATTCCAACTACACAGAAAACAGGCCAGTTTCCCGTCCTGTCCACGTGACAGGAGCCATCGGAAAGACAATCACTCGGTCAGAGAACACAAGTCTTTCGTCTTAGGCTCGCGGCCGGACAGGACTGAGGGCGAAAAGGCAGGCAGAGACAGCAGAAACACACAAGTTCTTCATGAGCACATAAACATTTCTCAGAGCGACCGACACCCTCCTCCACTGAGGTATTTCAAAGAAAGGAAGTCAAAATCAGGTTAGAAACACAAGTCGACCCAGCATTTCCACGTATCACCCCTAGGTCGCCCCACTGTGCAGAATTAGTCCGGGTAAATACTGAATATATAAATGTATATTTGCAGGTTAATTCATTTTTAAAATGTACATAGAAACAATATTAAAAAAAAAAAAAAAAAACACGATGAAGGGCTACGATGGCTCAGTTCGTTCACTGAAGCTGCATCGATCCGTATCATTGTCACACGTCAGCGGTAATTTACAATCAAATTTCCCATTTTTGTACAAACACGGCAACGAGTCCCTTCGGCGCGGACGGCTTGCCGTGTCTTAAACATCACGTCGTAAAATTCACATTTATCCCTCCTCCGCTCTGCCAAACCCACTTTACATTTTAGTCGTCGTTTCCACTCGTACAGTGTCGTCAGGCGAAACAAGTTAAAACAAAAATCGGTTTTAAAGCTCTGAACTTTCCACAATCCTGAGACGAAGGAGAACAGGTACAAACAAAATGATTGGCTATAACAAATATGCACATGTAAAAAAAAAAAAAAATGTAACATTTCTGTAGAAATGTGGCATCTCTTTAAAAAAAATAACCTAAAGTGCAATCAGAAATACATCAAAGATAGAAAAGCGATAAAGGAAGAAAAAAAAAGTCGGAAAAATTAGCGAGAGATTGTAACTTATCAAATGTTAGTTTGTGTGCGGGCGCAGTCCAGTTTAGTGGTTCTGAGATGTAACCTGTCATTTGGCGACGCCCACGTCGTCACCTCGAGGTTACACTCGGCCGACGCACTCCGTTAGGCCTTACGCATGCACACCCGTAGGGGGCGTCAACCAGACAAAGAGTGTTAGTTTTTTTGTTTTGTTCGTTCGTTTTGAACCGCGACCTTTCGGGAGGACGTGCACTGGAAATCAGCGCTTTTAAAGTAACCTCTGAAAATGACAGGATTGTCTTTACATTCTGTTTTCTTTTAGCGTTAGATTCAAGGCTATTGGTTTCCCATATGACATCTGCATTTTCACACTGCCAAGCAGTTACATCAGCATTAATGGTAATATAATAACCATAAAATCTTTATAGACTGCTCAGGAGGAACAAAAAAAACAGGCTAGATTTACACCAGTACTAAAAAAATGAGGAAGAGAAGAGATCCCAGATCTGTTATGGCAGTGAAAAGTGGAAAAACAAAACTCACGTATGTAAATAAGAAATTTCCCAAATGACCTGCATTTGGAATATTCAAAAATACATATCAGGATTCTTCTGAAGCAGAACCTCTTGAAAAGGCTGTAAAGAAATGTATTGCTTTGATGAAAGCCATAACTAGGAAAGTGATGGGAATGTGATGCCCACTCACCAAGAGAAAAAAAACCCCACAACATTTCTGATGTATAAACCACAAATTTTGAATGCAGACAGGTTCACTATCCTGCCACCAGGGGGCGTTACCTTTAAAAGGAGTGTACAGCAAAGCAACATTAATAACGTATGACAGACACCACAGTTAAATTCATTTGTACGTGGGTAGATTTGATTATCTTTAAAAAACGTAAACTCGCTTTTCTGTCAAAATCTTTTTTTCGTATCAGAAATCAAAAAATAATAGACAAATAATGTGCCGAACTATTAAAGCCGAGCTGATTATATTAGCACAACGTTGGCTGCCGTCATGACTGTGTATAATTTATTTTTGTTTTTAAATATGTGCTCATTACTCCGTACATTACTGTGGACAACGCTGAACACCGCTAACACCACCATCGTTGAAATACAGCACATAAAGCTGTGTTGGACTTATGGATTTGTTAACCTCCAAGAGTTGTTTACTGGGAGGTTGAGCACCACCCAGTGGTATGAGACACTTTGCGGCGTTACATCTATTTTTTTTTTTTTTTACTAATTTTTGGTTTGCAGTCTTGGTCGACGCAGCTGCTCACTGCATATATAGCTGGGCTCTGAAAATATGTCTTGTTAAATTTTCACAATAAATATTTTGTTAAAACAAATTAGTTTTCTTCAAAACAAAAGGAGATTTAACGCATTAGTAAATTGCATAATGTGTTAAATAGCTTGTTTAAATCCATAGCTATAATACTACTCAAATAATAATAATAATAAAAAAAAATCTGAGAACCTCACATTCCAAATAACTCTAGATTTTTCTCAAAACATTAATTAGTATAACATTACACCGGCAGAGTGAGGAGTCGTCATTGTTCATCTCTGAGATTTGGAATTTAACCATTAACTACTAACCATTATTAACTAGAATATAATGTCCGAGCAAAAAGAAAAAAAAAAATAGGTAGAAAAATCCTGCACCAAGGAAATTATAAAAGGTACAATTTTGGTCCAAATTGTTTACTGATGAATTGAAGACACCAGGACAGGTGAATGTGTCGATGGTAACGACCAGGCAGATTTGTATTGATGTGAGACAGAAACAAACATGCACGTACTGATAGTGCACATCAAAAATGAAGACATCATTTGTAATTTTTTTTTTTCTCTTCATTGTGTTGTTACTGAACCCTGAGCTTAAAAAAATCAAATATATCATTTTATATGTATGTGTGTAATGTTTACAGGACGGGCTCCTAGTGATGAGACCACCCGACTGACAGACAGAGACCCCGGTTTACCTCAAATGCTAACACTAAAAGCTAAAAGGGCTTGTAGTGGAGAGACGATCGTCACCGGTTCCCGAGGACTTCTCTGAATACTGCTCAAAAACCGACCTGTGCCCCAACATAAAGCAGCTACGATATAAAATACAACTTTGAAAGAAAAATAAACACTGATTTCACTTGGAAAAAGAAAAAAAAAAAAATCTGGACTTTATCATCTTCTCAAAATCATGCACAGTCTATGTTATGTTAAAAAGGAAAATAAAGTCTGTGCCCCAGCATTCTGTGTAAGTGCTTGCCCTTTAAGTATCCAAACATTGAAGCTGAAACAACCAGTGTTGTTGGCATTATGACAAAAAAGTTTAGCAAAATAAAGTATTTTGAGACTGAAGATGAACCCCAGGAGTTTAATACTAATAAAAGGGCAGGGTTAACCTTTATGTACTAGTGAACGTGGATGTTAAAATGTAGTCCCCACTGTTTTAAAGTTACTGACGAGTAACTCACCCTTCACTCCAAACACAGCTGCCTCTCACCAGGAGAGGGTGCTAGTGTTTTTTTTTTCTTCTTCTTCTTTTCACTACATTTTTTAACCGTTTTAGTTTTGTTTCTTGAGGAGTCCGTCTGCTGTGACATCATGGTCGTTGGGGCTGAAGTCCGGGCAGAAACCGTTGGCGGTGTGGTTGGTGATGGTGGCAGTGCCAAGGTTGGTCAGAGAAGACAGGCTGGACCTGGGCGGATGATGGTGGCAGGGATTGCCTTCCAGGTCTGACGATTCTGTGTGCAGGTACTCTTCAGCGAACTCTGGATTCTGCTCCACAAAGCTCCGGAACTTTTCTGCGTAAACACCAGCAGAGGGCACCAGAGACAAATATAAGCGATATGTCAACATGTCAAACCCACCAAGACACTTCATTGTTAGTTCTCGTCCTCTTGATGTAGTGTTCTATCTAGTGTTCCCCCAACCTTTTTCTTGCCACAGACTGGTTAAATCTCTCGTACTATATTCACGGACCGGTCGTTAAGTTGCGGCAGACAAATACCCCTTATAGAAAGTAAATTTCGGGTGTTCTAAAATTTTTTCCTACCTATAAAATCTTCCTACCCAAATAAACTGTGCATGCACACAACAAGGGTTTCCCAACTGCACACAGCCTATCATTTTACCCAAACAGACTGGTATAAAAAGTTAGAATCTTGTATCAATGAGTCTGCGTCCTTTTGAGTGTATTGTTGTCTTCACTGAGAAAATATTTCCTAATCAAATATAGTTGCATTATTGATAATGGAATCCTAGCCATTCTTTTGTTCAATTCTTTTTGTTGATATGGATCAAGTGGAAGTAATAGCCAGATGGAGCCAAAAGGAAACATTAATTCTCTGCGGCCCGGCACCAATTCACCCACGGACCGGTGCCGGTCCCTGACCCAGTGGTTGGGGACCACTGATCTACAGTAATGACGAGATAACATTATGACAGGAGGCTATTATCACCAAACATTTACCCACAGTTTTTGTTCTCTTACCAAACGTAACCTTCCCCGTGTCTTCTGTGTCAATGGCAGTAAAAAGACGAGAGACGCTGAGGTGAGTCACCCCTAGAGCTGTCTTCAGGATAACTGCCAGCTCCATTTCTGTGATGGCGTCATCCTCTTCAGCCTCAAACATCTGGAAAAGATAAAAACCAAAGGCCTTTCCTGAAACTGTCGCGGACATTAACGGTTATGAATCTTTTTACTGCATTTTTTTTTTGTGGGGTCTGAGATTGAATAACAACTCAAACAGGTCAGACTAAAGGCACAGACTGAAACGGTATCTCGGCTCAACAAAGTCTGATTTTGTCTTGACTACTGACAAACATACCTTGAAGGCTAATTTGATTGTTTCCAGAGTTTTGGCTGGTCTGCAAACGACAGATAATGCTATCACGTATTCCCTGACATCGATGCAGTTACTTTCAGTCTGGAAAAATAAGAGGAAAAGCTTTATGTTATGAAAGTTAATCAAAGAACTTCAGTAAAAGAGAGAAAAAAAAATGACAAATTCCTATTTACAAAACATAGCAGTAGCAAAACCCATCAAGGTTAATGTAAAGAAAAATATTCACCTCATCAAAAAGGGCAAACATGTCTCTCAGCATGTCTGACACTGGCACATCGAGGAACTGAGCAAAGTCATCCAGGCCCAGTTTCTGTCCCTCCAGCGTCCTCGCTCTGTTCCCATATTCTCGCAGAACCTTCTCAGTGTTCTTGGGTTTTAGTCTGGCCAAGATACAAGAACACATTCGTTAAGTAAGCAATAAACATATACCGTAGACAAAGGACTGACTGAGAATATAATATATGATGATGTTAAGACTGTATTTTGCGTCCTTTTCACTTTTTTACATTGACCAGTTCTTTTTATGCAGCTGTGTTTTATTTGGCTTAAATATGGCCTCTACTCTGAACTCCACCTCTCAAGAGAGGTGGAGGTTTGCACTAGAGAGAAGACAAATGAAGGTCAGTCATAGCAAGACAGAGCATATGTGTGTGAATGAACAAGTGGAGGACGGGAAGAACAGTGGAATGGTGAGTTTAGAAACTGATCAACGGTTCAGAGCAGTGGAGACAGTGGGAGGGGGGAGAAGAATAAAGTACAGGCAGGATGGAACAACAGGAGAACAGAGTCAGAAGAGATCTGTGATAGAAGAGTCGGCTAAGACGAAGGAGATTAGAGACACTAGGAATAGGTAGAAGACAGGAGACATAGCTGAAGGTGGAGGAGTTAAAGATGCTGAGGTTCTCCTTAGGAGAGACAAGGATGGACAGGATCAGGAATGAGGTGATTAGAGGGACAACACAGACGGGAAGGTTTGGAGAAAAAGCTAGAGTAGACAGATTGAGATGGTTTGGACATGTTCAGAGGAGGGACAGTGGTTATATTGGTAGAAGAATGATCCTAGAGATGGAGCAATCAGATAGGAGACAAAGAGGAGATTGATGGATGGAGTGAGGGAGGACAAGGAGGTGGTTGGAGTTAGAGTTGAGGACGGTGGGAGATGGAAATTGTTGACTCGCTGTGGCAACCCCTGAAAAAGGGACAAACCAAAAGGAAAAGAAGAAGGCCTCTACAATTCAATCAAGTTCTTAGGTCAGGTCTAATTCCAACACTAAGCATAAACAAATAAGAAGGGCAAAATTCTCCTCTGATTATCCCAACGTGGCCTCAAAGTCCTTGGGCTCCAAACCTCACTCATGTTGGTGTGTTGCATTGGTAGGTTAAAGCGACTCACCCCATTCTCCTGACAAGCTTGGCAAACTCCAGCAGACAGGTGTCGACTGGCAGTCTGAGCTGGCCCTCTGCCATGGCCAGCTGGCAGTCTTCAAATGAATAGTCTGTGATGGGAACGCCCAGGGCTCTGAGCGCCAGCACAGAGGAAACAATAAATAACCACAGCGGGCAAACTAAGACAAACTCTTCTGAAGACTCACAAATATAATGTACAAGTTCAGGAAAATTCATCTTTAAATATTTTGTTTGTTGCTCAATTTAAGAGAAAAATGCAACAACATAAAGATGCTAAAGATTTCTGATATAAAAGTTGATTTGAAGTAGAGCTTACTTTGCCATGATGCGTCTGACGTTGATGGCAAACAGAGCAGGATTCTGTTTTTCCTCCTCTGAAGGTGTGTAGACTGGAAGAAACTATCAATAAACATCATTAGAACTAGTAAACACCCATATATACAATAAAAAAATAATAAAAAACAACACAACAAAAAAAATCTACCACATTTACTAAGAGATAGAATACAATATTAACATGTCAACCTATGGCATGTGGACAAGATACTTTAACTTGGGATTTTTAGCCCGGCTTTAGCAACTGAAACTGACAAAATGGTCCACTAGATGGCACAGTGGTATATCGCATCACCCAGTGGGCCGGATGTTAAAATATGCAGTGTGGACACAAACATTGATACTTACTTCAATTACAAACTCATTATGGAGTTGGCAGAGTGTCAGCCACAGGATCTCAAACCTGGACAACAAAAGAAAAAGACAGTCAACAACAGCAACATCAATAAAAACCTGCACACATCTCTTCACTGAGACAGATATTTTTTTCTTTAAAAAATGTCGATTTTTGACCAAATGTGTTTTAACACCACTCTACTTTAAATGCGTCTGAACTATACATTTTTCTGAAAATTAAGTATTTTCTGTCTGAGTTTGGAAGAGTGCAGTTTTCATGGAGAAATAATTTGCAAGGATTTCAAGCTTACAATAAAAACGGACTTTAAAGAGGACACTTGATGTAATTTAAAATTTTAATTTCTTTTTTTGTCATTGTGACTTTGTGATTCAACAATGAAATTTGGCCTCTGCATTTGACTCATCACCATATTTTGATGGTGATGGGTCAAAATGGTGTATTTGAGCGCCCGTGGTGAAGAGGGTGGAGATACCATGCTCAGGGCACCTCAGCAGTAGGGGGATTTGAACCGGGCACCTATAGATTCCACCTATAAGTAGATTTTTAAAGTTGTTTATTTCATAGTACAGTATAGATGTATGGTTTTGCTATAGACTGGAATAAAGGCTGATTCTTCTTTTTCTTTCAGCTTGTCCCTTTTTTCAGGGGTTGCCACAGTGAGTGAACAATTTCCATTTCACCCTGTTCTCTGTATCCTCAACTCTAACTCCAACTACCTCCATGTCCTCCCTCACTGCATCCATCAGTCTCCTCTTTGTCTCCTACCTGATTGCTCCATCTCTAGGAGGATTCTTCTACCAATATATTTACTGTCCCTCCTCTGAACATGTCCAAACCATCTCAATTTGTCTTCTCTAGCTTTTTCTCCATACCTTCCTGTCTGTGTTGTCCCTCTAATCACCTCATTCCTGATCCTGTCCATCCTTGTCTCTAATAAAGAGAATCTCAGCATCTTAAACTCCTCAGCCTCCAGCTCTGTCTCCTGTTTTCTACCTATTGCTAGTGTCTCTAAAACATACATCATGGCTGGTCTCACAACTGTGGTATAAAGACTGAATAAAAGTAAATAATAAACACACAGGTACGTCCACTGATACACATCTGTGAAATAAAACTGTACTTACGCTCCAGGTCCTTGCCATGTCCACGTAATAGTGTCCTGTGAAAGCCAGACAATGTCAAGGTATAAAGAAAAGGTTCATATTTTTTTTTTTTTTGACCAAGACTCAATTTGGACCAAAACCAAAAGCCTAAAACAATGAGTTTCTTTAAATATGGTTTGTGATATGATGCGTATTAACGTGTGTTTTCCAAATTACCAGTTTATTTGGGTATCGAATCACCACAGGCTGCACTGGTACAGCTGGGATGAAGGCTCCTAAAATAACAGATATAAAGCATTGATATTTAGTGTCGTCACTTAAAAACAAAAACAAATTTGAATGTTAGTAACTATTCTTACTTGTTATATGTAATTAAGAGTTTGTTACCTGGTTTAAAGGTGATCAGGCAGGACCTGTTTGTACAGGTGCCCTCAGGAAATATCATTATCTGTAGACAAAGCAAATGTTTCGTCAAATGTCATCCACGTTTACAGGACTAAGTTGCATTTGTTAAAAAGAAATACAGGCATTATATTTTTTACTTTTAATTCTACTTTTGTATTTGTATTTTGTATTACAAAAATAGAATTAAAAGTAAAAAAAAAGGCACCTGCCAGGACTAATACTTTTACAAACACCCTTTTACCACCATCTGACTGGATTCTGATAAATATACTTCTGAGAATACACCTCGGCTTGTTAAAAATAAAAACCACTTAGTGTTTTATGTGCAGCACATATTGCAGCTGCATTAAGTCTCTCTCTCACCTGAGGCCATTCTCCCCCGGAATGAGCTCTGCGTTTGATTTCTTCCACAGTTTTCTTTCTGGAGTCTTGGTCCGACCGCGATACAAACACCGGCCTGATGTATTTAATCAGAGCTAAAAGGAGAAAAAAAAAACAGAAACAAAATGATCAGGATCACTCATTCCCACTGGAACCCAAGTATTTCTCAATTAAAGTGAAACAGTCTGACACCAACAAATTCTCACTGTTCACCGACCACTAGTGGTTTTATTTCCTCTTTTATGGCTTTCATTCTATTGAGTAAGAGTTGAGTGAATCCACAAAATACTATTGTGCAAGTTTTGACAATACCGCAGCTGAGAATTCCTTGTTATGCGCATGCACAGTTAATTTGGGTAGGAAGATTTTATAGGTAGGAGAAAAGTTCAGAACACTGGAAATTTAATTTTATTAATGGGTATTTATCTGCCACAACTTAGTGACCGGTGAAAAAAGTACCAGACTTTTTCAAATTGTCCATGGCGTAAAAAAAAAGGTTGGACACTTCCATGTCTTTCATATCATACTAAATTTCGTAAAGTTATACTTCATCCTACTTACTGCCCCAGAGAGGTATATCCCTGCTCTCCGCCTTCATGACGATGGAGGCCATCGTCATCGTGACTGGGATGGCGTCAAAGTAAGAGGAGTGAGGGGCCAGGGTGAGGATGGGTGCCTCCGAAGGTAAGGCCCTTCGGCCTTTAATCGTCAGCCAATGGAAACCTCCCGCAAACCACATGACCCGCATGATGATCTTCAGAATTATATCCACGAGCCTGGAAATACAGTTGTCATGATCAATACTTAAACACTCCATCTTGAAATGTATAAAACCACACATACAGGCAGCAATAACGATGAGTCAACAAGGGTGTTATTCTAGAAAGTGGAGCTGGATTGGATTCCTTACAACAACACCCACACAATAAATCAAAACAACAACAACAACCACTGTCCTCAACTAACAGATATACAGTATAAAAGCTGTATCGTTGTCTCTCTCACTTCGCAACTGAAACTAAATATCGTTTGAGGAAACACAGCCTTCTCATAAATCCTCACAGTTTAAGGCAACATTGTCAGCAGTGTGTAAAAAGTGGATTATTGCAATGAACTAGCAGGATTACTGAGATTATACAGATTAGGAAACAGAAAATGAGGCAGACAGAGCTGTTGAGGCAGCCGTGGAACAACACCAGCAGAGCTCTACTGTTTATAAACTGCGAGATATGACAGTCAACAGACGATTAAAGCATGACAGTTTCTTCTGTGTGACAGCTGGAATGTTAAAATAGGAGCCTGGTTACAGACGCTCCTGGTCCTGGTACACAATGTTGCTTAAGATACCAGTAGAACAGTCTGATCTTATTCTCTTGGACAGGAACCAAATAGGAAGTTTCACTCTTGTCGAGATTCGTGTCCTGTTGCCAAAGTGAACTCTTCAACCTGACTGTGACCTGGATAACTGAGAATCTCGATTGATATAAATAGTAGGTTGTATAAAACATAATGAGAGGCCTGAATGTAATGATAGGTTAGTGGACCACTAAAACTAAGACAAAAATCTGTCAAATCAGTGATGATTTTGTCATGTTTACATAAGGAACAAATGAGGATGAGGCAATCTACAGAAGCAGATTGCTGCCACACTTAAAAAAAAAATGGTGATACGTATCATTTTACTTCATGATAGTATCACATTATTTCATGATAGATGTTCCGTGAGTACGGGATAGCTAATAAATTATTATGTAAACTTTACATATGGACAGTACGTACAAAGGAAAGTGTTAAAAAAAAGTTCCAATGAGTTTTCCAATCCTTCCGTACCGTGCGCTATCACCACGGCTGAAAATAAGGATTCTCAGTTTGCGCAATTTCTTCGCCCTCCTTATCATGAAATGACATAAAAACTTTCACAAAATAACGTGATATTATCACGTAATTACGAAATAATGGAAAACGTATCGCGAAATAATGTGATACTGAGCCAATTTTTATTGTGTGGCAGCACTACGCTTCCATACCAATTAGAAGCAATCAAGAAGGCGCGATATTTTAACAAAGTTCTAATGATGTAAATTAAAGTCTGCTAGTAAAAAAAAAAAATCAGAAGTATATAATAATAGAACAGAAATTTAAACCTTTTTTTTTTTACTTTTGGGAAGTTTTAAGCAAAATTTACACTAGCCTACAAAAACTAATCTGGCCAAGCTTCGAAAACAAATTGCAGTGCGAGCAGGAATTAAGCCATCAATGTTTTAAACCACACAAACTCACCTCCTCCAGAGGCACTGGGGTTCCACGGCATTCTCCGAGTTGCCTACTGAGGCCAGGAAAGCAAAAGGCCAAGCCAGCAGCATCATAAACGCTGCTATGAATAGACGGATGGGGAACAGTGTGACTGTCATCAGTGCAATCTGTGAAGGGAGGAAAAAAAATGTAGAAGAAATGGGGTCAGACAAATGTTTCTACTTCAGGGAAGTTGTTCACCACAACAACAACATCCAGTCTGCTCAGTTGGACAATGTATAAAGTTGTTACCAACTGATCCAGTAGAGAGTGCTCTTAGAAAAGTTTAACAAGTGATCAACCCTTTTTATTGCCTCCTAATTTCCTTGAAGGAGAAGATCTGGCTTTTGGCCTCTGCTCTGATTCATTACAGTGATGTTTTATCAGAGAGAGAGAGAGAACAGGGCTCTGTAGAGAGGCCAGTCATGTTCCTTCACAAAAAAGCTTGTTCATCCATGTCTTACCCAGCCCCGCTTTGTCTAGTGGTGCGCATGATGAAACAGAAATGGGGAAACCCACAACTGTTGCCACAATGTTGTCCAAACTTGTGCAGTATGCCAAGACATCGGCATGGATGTTCCTACCACTGAAACTAAAGCCCAAACTTTGTAGAAACTAGGGATGTTTGATATATCGGTCCACCGATAAATATTGGGCCGATACGAGCATAATTTTTATTATGGGATTATTTCAGCCGCGGTCTCGGCAAATACGCTGGACTTCCTTACGAGAAACTGAATCAGCAGCTCTGATTCAATGAGCAATGCTACAGTAAGTGTTTTTTGTGGATAGAAAACTGTAATTCTTAATGACTGCAAGGAGCTTCTCATGTTAAGGTTCGGTAAAATTTTAACACTTCATCACAAGGAGTTTTTATGAAGCAAAGTAAAGAAAAACAACACGGAATGGACTCAGTGAAACAACAACAAAGCAGTGGCGGCAGCAGCAGCAACAGTCTCTCAAAGACTCTGAGTTAAATACAGTAAAGACCAGAGAAGAGCAAAATAACTCAGACAAACTTCACTGAGTTCATTGACCTTGAGAACCAGCCATTCTCTCCCGCTCACGACGCTGTTTTTCCTAAACGTGGAGTTTCTGTAGACGGGCTATGTCAGGACTAATTGTATTCAAAATAAGTATTTCTCGGACATTTGCCAGTGAAACACCGTTCGGTGTCGTCTTTCATGTCATCAACGAGAAGAGTCGTTTACATAGTGCCGATGCTGAAGGGCTTTTTCTCTCATTAAAGAGGGCTTTTTACTTTTATACTGCAGCTGTTTCTATCTGTGCCCATTTATTTTGACTATTGTTGTGAGGGCTGAATGAGCCCGGTTTATAACGTTAATCAATGTTTTTGGAAAGTTAATCTGTCCAACACTAGACAATTCTTGTTTACATCAAATGCTGCACAAAGAATCATAGGACTGTTTCCGACAAAATGGTAAAAAAATAAATGTGTCATTTTTCCACAACTTATATTGAAGTAGTGTGTTTATGTTGTTTATGTTGTACACAGTCAAAGTCACGGAAAAAAATATTAGACCCCTCTGCTGTTTTCTTCAATTCCTTGTTCATCTTAATGCCTTGTTCCACTAAAGGTTTATCACCTGGGGGAAACAATGAACACAAAACCA
>JAFBJS010001147.1:15656-42272 GCA_016785265.1 Paraplagusia blochii
TCAATGTTTCTGGAAATTTATTCTTTCCAACACTTGACAATTCTTGTTTACATCAAATGCTGCACAAATAATCATAGGACTGTTTCAGACAGAATGGTAAAAATCAAATCTGTAATTTTCCCACAACTTATATTGAAGTAGTGTGTTTATGTCGTACACAGTGACAGCCATGGAAAAAATATTAGACCACTCTGCTGTTTTCTTCAATTCCTGGTTCATCTTAATGCCTTGTTCCACTAAAGGTTTATCACCTGGGGGAAACAATGAACACAAAACCATGCAATGACTAAAAGCACTGTATTTGTCAGTACAATGTTTCCCGAGGAATACTCCTGAGGTATTAATAAAGTTCTATCTATCTATCTATGTTATTGCTAGTGATGTGGGAACGGAAATGATTTTTGTCACTGTCAATAAAACCATGCAAAATGGCCAGAAATCAGCTCTGAAATTAAACTGAATTATGAGCTTTTTTTGTTGTTATTATATTTGTCCAGATTAATGTTGATTAAGTGGAAGCAGACTTTTAAATGGACAAGAAATTAAAGAAAGAGTGGTCTAATATATTTTTTTTCCAAGACTGTATATACAGAATGCATTTAGTCTGGTATCACACTAATTCAGGGGAAATTAGCTGCCTATATCGGTATCAGTTTCAGTTCATATCGGTATTGGTTCATATCAGTATCGGGAATTAATTATTTGAGCAATATCAGTTAATATTGGAATCTGTAAATGTTATATCTGACATCCCTAGTAGAAACCACTCAAAACATAACTCTTGTCTCACCAACTGGCTGTGACAAGTCAGACTAGCACTATCTTCATGGGAAACTCTTGACCAAACACAGACGTGGCTAGTCCTTTAGCGTGCAACTTGGTTGACATGACTGGAGCCAAGGTTTTAGATCACTTGGGAACAAATTTGGCATACTGCTTCAGAAGGCATTTATCACATTGGATTTTTGTCATCATGGAAAGTATTATCTTTGCATGGAAATATATGATCGTTTTAATCTATATATTGAGTTTAGAAGAATTAACATCATGTCTGAAGATCCTCATTCTGATGAGCTATAATACAGAAAGAGTTAAGTTGCAAACATGTTAACTTCTTGAGGTTTTGAAGATGTTTCGTTGCTCAACAGAGAAACACAAACTGATGTAATTCTTCAGTTGAGGAACAAAATATCTTTCAAGCTTGAAGAAGTGCAGTTGTTTATAACTAAAACTCTTAGAGTATTTGTCATCAACACACATTTGCAACTCGACAAAGAGACCAACTCCCCAGCTGTGTGAGCTCCGTAAAAATAGAGAAACTGCCTGTGACATACTTATATATGAGAGAGCACTGTAGAGATGTGAAATCAGCAGTTGTACTGTAAATGTCAGGAGGTCTTAAAGGACCCAACAAAACAAATGCTGTGTGTTTGATTTAGAGAGTGAAGTTTTAGTTGAGAGCGAGTTTTATTACCATGATAACACCGCTTATCTTAAGTAAACATTTGTCCTGATAACAACTATCACTGGGCACATCAGGACGTCTAGATCTTCTTAACATGGGACAGTCTGCATCACACAAATTATATCAGTTATCTTAAATAATATACGACATCACTGAATCCACTGCAAATGAAAAAGGAAAAAAAAAAAAAATATATAAAATGCCTTATCCTGTTATAAAAATAGAAATATCACTGCACGGTTTGCAGTGCCATAGGATAATGCATTTGTAAAATATTTATTCCGAGTCAAAGCATAAGAGCACCAGTGTCACTTCAACTTCAGGGGACATTTTTACAAAAGTTAATTGCTCAGATTTTTTTTTTTTTTTTACAGGATTCAATTTATAGTTTAGTATTGCATGTCTTGAAATGTTTCCGCTAGTAACATTAAATAAACGATAACAAATGCCAACTTGACCTGATTAAAAGCTGAGCACTTTGTATCTCATAAGTGTAGCAATGCAAACATAGAGTGACTAATGGACTGCAGGAAAAAGTGTGTTATAATTCATAAAAGTTAAGGATTCTGCTTTTAAAGTGTGTTCAGAGACAGAATTTTAAGCCCCAATGAAAGATGTCAGATAACCCAATCAGGAGCTCTTAGGAATTTAAGGTGGATTAAAGAACTTAGCATCTACATTACTCCAGCAGTGGCTCTGTAACATTTACATCCAAGGAAGCAGAATGTCATGGGTTTAATTCCCAAAAGAGTAAATGCATCTGCTTGATGCAAAAAATGTAAAACATGTAAACAAAATGTAAAACAAAGGGAGATGATGGCAGAGTAGCACGCTGACACACAGCCTCCCTTTTTTGGCATTAAGACTGATTTATTTCTCAATTGTTTAGAAACCAATCATAGGAAGAAATAACAGAATGAAACAGAGATTCAGTTCTACAAGTGAGAATTATACAACTATGGAATGGGAGTGGAGCAACAGGATGGCAACTGTCATGGAGACACAGAGAAAAAGAAAGAAATATGACAAGTACATTGTGTAACATACAAGAACAATTGATGGAAGCAGGAGGACCACTGGCAGTAATCTGTCAGAGAACTTCAAATAGCAGGAACAAACATAGTAGCAAATGTAAAAAACACGTTTTTTTTTAAGAAATCAAGTTACAAAGGACACCTGGGAGATTATAGACATGCACATACTGCAGCAAACACGTGGTTTCAAATGAACATATTTTCTCACAAACTGGAATTTAGAAGTCAGTTCTCACACATGCCTAGCCCTTAAAAGTTGCAAAATGCCTTTCACAACGGAAGCCAAAGTTTGACTAACCTGATGATGTATTACCATGAGTATAAATGTGTACGTAAAACCGATATCTGCAGCAAAAAACGTGGTTTCAAATGAACATATTTTTCTCACAAACTGGCTATTAAAAGTCAGTTTTCACACATGCCTAGCCCTTAAAAGTCGCAACATGCCATTCACAACAGAAGCCAAAGTTTGAGTACACCTGATGATGTATTACCATGAGTATAAATGTGTACATAAAACCAATATCTGCAGCAAACACGTGGTTTCAAAGTTAACATATTTTTTGGGGGAGGGATAATCTGAGAGGACTAATCTGATTAGTCCTCTTTCTTTTCTCCACATCCACACGTTCCCCAAAAATGAGTGTTGACTTTCGATCCAATTTTGTTGCCGCTTCTGTGTAGTTTTGGTTTCTCTATGTTGCCTGCAAACATTCCATCACAAGCAACATGGAAAAAAACAAAAGCTATACAGAAGCTGCAACAAAATTGGATCAAATGTCGACACCACAGCTTTCCGTAACGCATGTGTTACTGGCCGAAAGAACGGGTAACAATTAATGGTAACAGTTAGAGAGCAACAAGCAAGGCCCTTAGTGTACAGGCAGCCGCGCTCGAGTAACTGTGGCTTCATATAGTTATTGAGACAATTCTTTACACAATCTATTGATTTAAAAAAAGACATTTCGCAAATTCATGGTTGTGTCCTCTGGATAGTTGATAGTCCATTTTTTTTATCTTTGCAAAGGCAAGATGCAACATATGTGTGACTAAAGATTGGCACTATGTTTCACCCAACTGAGGACAAAGTATGAATACACTTGGTGACATAAAACCAAAATCTGCAGCAAACACGTGGTTTCAAAATTAACATATTTTCGGGGGCGGGAGGACCTGAGAGGACAAATCTGATTATTTACAGAGTTGGTGGTTGTCTGAGGTGCAGGTTTTGCTGTGTTGCCCCAGTAACTAATATCATCAGATCACGTAAATAGGTAGAAAAAAGGTAAAAAGACCGCAACCCGCGCAGTCGGGGGTTGGGTCAGTTGGGGTGGGGTCGAAGGAGACCCTCCGTTCTCCATCCTTTTCTCCACATCCACACGTGTTTGCTTGTTGGTGGGTGGGACATTCCATCGCAGCCGACATAGAGAAACCAAAACTACAACGGAAGCAGCAACAAAATTGGATCGAAATTCGACACCACTTATTTCACGAATGTCGGTAACGCGTGTGTTACTGAGCGAAAGAACGAGTAACAATTACAGTAACAATTAAAGAGCAACAAGCAAGGCCCGTCCAGTGCAAGCAGCCACGCTCGAGTAACTGTGTCCTCATATACAGGGTAATAAACACAACCACACAGACAATATATTGATTTTTTTTACAGTTAAATATTCATCGAATTTACGTCGTGTCTTCTGGAGAGTTTATAGTCATTTCTTTTACATCTTTTTACAGCCAAGACGCAACATGTATGTGGCTAACGTTAGCAGACAAGCTAGTGTTAGCGCCATGTAATGAGGACTAGTTGCCAAGTTAACCCGTGGTGACAGCCGCTAACGCTAAACTGTCCCGGAAACAAACAACACCATGAATCCAGAGAATTGGCCACCTGTGAAAACCTGGTATATTTACCTTCGCCTTCTCCAAAGGGCTGAGTTTCAAGACGTGCACAAAAGGGTTCCTTAACGGTGGAGCTTGGTCCATCTTCTTCCCATCTCCATCCATGGCGCATTGTTTGTTACTCGGCAGCTTCATTATTCAGAATAATCCCGGTGGCCCTAGACGCAGGTTAACGACTTGATAATAATAATGCTAATAATAATAAAAATCAGAGTTCACTGGTGTGGGAGGGGGTGAGGACTTCTCACGCTATTCGCAGCTCCTTTCTATGTGTCCGGCGCCGTCTTGTTGACTGAAGTGGCAGTACGGGGTTATTAACGTTATCTTCCTTTCCCGGGCAGCATGGAGGGATAATGGTTAACACAAGGATTAACAGAGCTATTTGAAGTCGCCCTTATCTTCCTGCCTACCGTGCGGTGGACGCCTTCCTCCACGATGCTAGTGTAAATGCTAACAAGAGCTGTGCGCATGCGCCCTGTGGCCTTTCCATCACGGATTCTCCCAGACGTGGGACCAGAAGACTCAAAAAAAAACAAAAAAAAAACTTGACTAAAACTTTACATAAAAACTAATGATAAACATTTTTGCATATAAGTCAATGCCATAGATTTGGCTTTTTATATAAAGAGAAAAAATAAAGAGTTCGGCACCATAAACTAATAAAACTTTAGTTGAGTTCCAATGGAATCACAAGCTAGGAATGAGGTTATTAGAGGGACAACACAGTCAGGAAGGTTTGGAGAAAAAGCTAAAGATGCCAGATTAAGATAGTTAGGACATTTTCAGAGGTGAGACAGTGGTTATGTTGGTAGAAGAAAGGAAATTGATGGGAGGACATGGAGGTAGTTGGAGTTAGAGTTAAGGATACAGAAGACGGGGGGGATGTAAATTGTTGACTTGCTGTGGCAACCCCCGAAAAAATGGGACAAGCTGAAAGGAAAAGAAGACGAAGTGGAATCACTAGCCCAAGAATGGCTCAAGTGAGGTAAGTGAGAGAAGTGATTTGGGTGGCAGACCTGGAGTCTGCTGCCTCTGAGACCTGGTGACAGATTTATCCGATTATTCATTGCAGGGTTGCCGGGGCAGCTGTCTCCACGACTGCCACCCAAATCCCACTACTCCATTCTGTGAGCCTTCCTGTGGGTGGTGAGTCCAATGGAATGTGGGTCATGTTGGGGCTATGCTCAGAGCTCCTCAGTGGCAGCCTGGCAGCTGGTGGATTCAAACCTGAAACCTTGCAGACCCAAGTCCGCCTCCTTAACTGCTGGGCCACTACTGCCAACCTATTCATGACAAAGAAGCTCATAAAATTGGATACAGCCAATTAACTGAACTTACTATTGCTATAGACAGGTTCCTCTTTTTTTTCTTCCAGCTTGTCCCATGTTCAGCGCCCTGTCCTCTATATCATCTGCTCTAACTCCATGCTTCCTTTATGTCTTCTACCTGGTGGCTCCATCACTAGGATAATTCATCTACCAATGTATATGCATAGAAGTCAAAGCCATAGATTTTACTTTTTCTAAATCAGAATAGAATAAAGAGTTCCAAGTGGACTCACCACCCACAGGAAGGCTCACAGCAGGGTGCGGTGTGGTTTGGGCAGGGGACATGGAGACTGCTGCCCCCTGTGATCCTGTAACCCATAAGCAGATGAATTAATAGATAAAATAAAGTTGTTCTGCATCTAATGTTACCCTACAGCCAATGCTATGCGTAGGAGATGCACAGAGTCAACGAAGAACCAAAAAATTCTATTGTGAATGTGTGAAATATTAATGAAGAGATGATGATGATGGGCATATAAGTGGTTTTAAAAGTTCATGGTAAGAAAATTGTTCACATTTATACAACATTTGTAGTAACTAACACTGCGCATATGTGCTGAGCTTGACGTAACATACTGTAGGTGAGAATAACTGTAGATCCTATACCTGGGCAAACTAAGGCTCGGGGGCAGGATGCGGCCCCTTTGGCTTTTTAATCCGGCCGCCCCAAACTTCCAAATATACTGTTAATTTATTTGATCATTATCCTACTGCCTTTTATTTCCAAACCGGCATGTTCCCAACAGATTTACATTTGAGTATTATAACCTTTATTGAATATTTCACACAAATATTCAATCTTTCTGATTCTGACCTGGCCCAGGACTCAAACTTTAGCACCCCCTTGTGGCCCGTGAGTCAAAATTAACCCAGGCCTGCTATAGGTGCTGATGGAAGGCATGGTCTACGTGTGCAGCCTTAGACCACGTGAATTGAAACTCTGTCTGAGACTTGAGGTCAAAGTGTAGATCCATTTCCTTGAGGACATTTTTCTAAAGTCATTTTTAAATAGCACACATTTTTTTCTACGTCCCAGCCTCCTCACCAATCGGAAAAGGTCCACTTTGCTTTGTTTTTTTTTTTTTGCAGTACTACTGTACAATAATGGTAAATTATAGACTACCTGTTTGATTAGGTGTTTAGGGCGCCATCGTGTGTTAAAAAATTGCAACTCACAACAGCATAA
Source organism: Paraplagusia blochii (assembly GCA_016785265.1). Classification (NCBI taxonomy): domain Eukaryota; kingdom Metazoa; phylum Chordata; class Actinopteri; order Pleuronectiformes; family Cynoglossidae; genus Paraplagusia; species Paraplagusia blochii. The sequence goes on from JAFBJS010001147.1 coordinate 22,572, forward strand.
CTAATTACAAATTCAGACTCAAACGCACATAAATTAATAATTTGGATTAATATTATAGTAAACTTGAACATGGAGGAAAAACGTTGTTTTGTACATGATGAGTTTACATTAGATACTGTATTAATTCGTTTGATTCGTTCATTGCCAGCTGTGTGTTCATTTAACCACAAGAGGGCGCCAGATTATTATTTAAATACAAAATGAACATCTGTTATAGGACAACATTTTCCTGGATTTACCTTTACCTATATTAAATCATCATGATGCATTCAGGTAAAGAGTAAAGATTCAATTCCAAATCGGATTTGCAGTGTGATTACTGATGTTTACGAACGAACGGCCGTTCACTGCTGAACATGTGCTGCCATTTAGTGGTGAAAATTGCACATTACAGCTAGAAAATCAGACAGTGAGTAGATGTGAGTGAATCAGACAGAAGATCAAGGTGTTAAAAATAGAGAGCAAATCAGAAAGTGGGTGAAAAAAAGAGAACACTGTTTATGGAAAAAAAATGTTACAAATATTAATGTATTAAGGGAAAATTTCACTCACACAGGTCTTTGTCCATATGTCCACAGAGTGAATTGTCAACAAACTACACTTTTTGTCTAACAAATGTGTCATTGTTTACTTTAAAATTAATTTAAACATGATTTAGAAAAAAAAAAAACAAAGCAATAACCCGTGCATAATCAAAACAAAATATTTTAATTATTTTACTCTATTTTATCCTGTTTTATTGTATGCGTGGTACTTGTGTGGTTTCCAGAGTGCCCTGTGGGCTGACCACATCAGGTTGTTACATTTGCCTTTGACAGAATTCACATCAGACAGGGTTAATGCTCCAGAGAATGGAAGCCAGGAAAAAAATACAGTAAAAATAAGAAAATAGTGGAAAATGGTTTTCCCCATTGCCACTACCTTCCTCCCGCCCTCTCCCCCCTCCTGTAGTCTCTCAACCCCTACAATCCCATAGCTGAGGTGCTTAAATTAAAAAGGAAGAAATGCAATTTAAAGACATGGGGTAAACAATCACAAAACACTTGTTTCTGGAGGAGACACAATTTCCTGCTGCCTTGTCCAATTTCTTATGGCCTGGAGGGCTGCTGCATGCGTTTTAACACCTGGTTCTACACCGCTGATTAAAATTGTAATGCCACCGTTGAATCAATCCGTATGACATTTTGGAAATACACAAGTATCAGGACATTTTATATAGAGAGCCCTTTATTCCGCCGTTGTTTTCATTTGAAACAAAAGGGTGCAAGGTGCTGACTCTTGACGGGTGTCACTGCTTTGCCTTCCAACTGTTTGAGAAGCAAGGAGAAAGTTTCAATATCCCGCACAAACACAAATAGGCCGTTATAATTATTTTATTTACGTATCCCAATCCACATCAGTGGATTGGACTAATATACTGTTGGGCTGTTGGATTTGTCAGTCAGATTTGTTTATCATTAAATGTAAGATTCAATGCTTTTCCTACTGATTAAACGGATTTAGGCTTCAGTGGAATACAGTCCAGACCAGGGGTGTCCAATAGATGGATCGGGACCTACCAGCAGATCTCCAAAGGAGTGTTGGTAGATCACAGGGCTACATTCAGAATCAGATGCCATCCATCCATCCATCCATCCATCCATTCATCCATTCATCCATCAATCTATCCATCTATCCATCCATCCATTCATCCGTCTAGCCGTCCATCCATCCATCCGTGCATCCATCCATCCATCCATCCGTCTAGCCGTCCATCCATGCATCCATGCATCCATGCATCCATTCATCCATCTATCCATCTATCCATCCATGCCTGCATCCATCCACCCGTCCATCCATGCATCCGTCTAGCCGTCCACCTGTCCATCCATGCATCCATGCATCCATCCGCCTGTCCATCCATGCATCCATCCATCCATCCATCCATCCATCCATCCATCCATTCTTCCATCCATCCATCCCTACCTCCTTCCCTCCCTCCCTCCCTCCCACCCTCCATCCATCCATCCATTCATCCATTGATCTATCGATTCATTCATGCCTGCATCCATCTATGCATCCGTCTAGCCGTCCATCCGTCCATCTATCGATCCATCCATCCATCCATCCATCCGTCCATTCCTCCATGCCTGCATCCATCCACCCATTCGTCCATGCATCCATTTTCAACCACTTATCCGTTTCCAGGTTGCAGAGGCAGTGATCTACGCGACCAGCACCAAAATCACAGAGCACCATTCCAACCTTCTGTTGAACCCTCCAGCAAGTGGTGAGCTCACTGGAGAACAACCATCCTAACCGGACCCCAACTTACCCAGGACAGGAACCATAGAGTTTCACACCAATGACAGAGACATTCACTCTGGACCACAGTCCCCAGGGGCAACCTGGAACCCCACTGTTGCTCAGTGGCAACCTGGCAGCTGGTAGACTAGAACTTTAAGCCCACCTTAACCACTAGGCCTCCACTGCGGTCCTATCAAAGACAATGACCTTATAAATTAAAGACAGTCAATGCAGCCAATTAGATTAATTTACTATTGCTAATTTTGAGGGCTTGCCACAGCACCCTGTCCTCTCTATCTTCTACTCTAACTCCAACTACCTGGTAGCCCCATCTCTAGGATCCTTTTTGTACCAATGTATCTACTGTCCCTCCTCTGAACATGTCCAAACCATGTCCAAATCTAGCTTTTTCTTCAAACCTTCACCCTTGTGACCCTCCTGAGGGCCCCAACCCAGTCTTTGGCAAACAATGTGATAGACGTTACCGCAGGATAGTCTGCAGAAGCTGATGAAAAGTATAGCATTTAGTGCTCAGAATCGAGATGATAAGAAGAAAGAGAGGTAGAATGTTCAGATTAACTAACAGTGTTTCACCAGTTTACCTCCTCAGGCCATGGATCTGAGGCTGTGACAGATGGACTGTTGTTTGCCACACACACACACACACACACCAAACCAGTGTTTTACCAGCCCCGGCGTTCATGTCAATCAATGGGCAGCATGTTCCAAAACGTTCGACACACAAAGAGAACACTTTTGGCTGCAGGAAATGGATTGTGCGCAAGACTGGCACGAGACAACACACGCGTCAATCACCAAAAGCCCAACGACGGGCGTCAAGAACAAAGACTTCGCAATGTTTCTTTTTTTCAGTGCAGCAGCAGTACAGCTGTACTGTTGTTTCTTAAAACTGAAGTTAAACCCTGGTATCTTACTATTATTGTTGTGGTTTTTACATCATTTGAGTTTAAAGGGGATTTTACTTTAGTAATTCTGTGAATATTTCAACAATTTCCGTCAAAATCAAGTGATTCGGACTCTGTTTGTGTTTATGATCCAGATCCTGTTTTTCACTCTTTTACTGATTCTGTTTCTGTTTTTTTCAATTGATTCTGATTTTGAATCTTTTTCTGATTCATATTCTGTTTTTCAATTGTGATTCAAATTGAGATTCTGTTTTTGTTTTATTTTGTTTTTTTTAATTCTGATTCTAATCCTTTTTTTCTGATTCTGATTCTGATTTTGTTTCTGATTCTGTTCCTGGTTTAGTCTCTTACACAGATACAAACTAAGTTTTTGATTTTGTTTCTGAATTTATTCAGATTCTAATTTTCTTGTTTTTGATTCAGATTCAGATTATGTTTTTGATTCAATTTTGTTTTTTATTCTTATTCTGTTTCTTTTTTTTTTGTTTTGGATTCAGCTTCTTGTCTTTATTCCCATTCTGTTTCTGGATCCAATTTAGTTTGTGTTTTTGTTCCTGATTTCTTGTCTTTATTCAGTTTCTGATTCCCATTCTGTGTTTGACTCAGATTTTTATTCGGTTTCTGATTCTGTTTCTGCTGCAAAAGTGACAATAAAGCGTTACTTAAATGGCTATTATAGCAGGTGGTCAGTGTGTTGTGATTCACATCATCAGGTTGTTGACATATTAACAGACATTTAGAAAAGTCCTCAGATAAAACAGAGAAGAAGATACAGCCGATTTTGTCCAATAGGTGGCAGTGGGATATTGTCTTTGCAGTGTGCCTTTGTGGAAGTGCTAATCTTGCAGTGTGAAAGTAAGATGGAGACATCCAAGTGCAAGTTGAGAGAGGTCACGGCGTCCAGATTGTTCACAACGTAATTTCCACAAAAGGAACACAAGGAACCTGAGAACACTGCTGGTCGGCTTCCTTCCCTGGCATCAAAAATAAGTGTCGTCTATCTGGTTCTTCTTATCTCCGTGCCCTTCCTTCCTGTCTGGCCTCTTCAGGTGCCACACTATCTTACGGCCAGCGCTGTAATCCACGTCAGCCCTTTGCTCGGCCCTTTGAAAGCGGAAGCCATTTTGCCGCTGATCTCGGAAAAGCACCTTTCCCCGATCCTCTGTGTTCTCCTCACGGAGATGAAGGGTAAAGAGATTGGGTTTGAAACCAAAGCCACATGTTGGGCTGGACGGTTGGTTGTAAGACAAGAAAGATCTTTGTGGTGAACACAAGTGCTTGGCTGTCCTCTGCATGCCTGTCCGTCGGCGGCACATTGCTGAGTGGACACCTGTACGACTGTGACTGTACACAAATACAGTCGGCCGTCACAGGGATTGTGCCGACTCGGTTTTCTCGGGGAAGAAAGATGTTTGATGGAGAAGCCGCTCACGTTCCATTGTGAGCTGTGGATCAAATCAACACTTGACGTGTTTAGATCGCGGAGCGTTTACAAAGAGTTTTCAACATGACTTCAGGAGCTTCACTTTCAGTTATGAATAAAAGAAAAAGAAGAGGAAAGTGTTGAAAATGCAGAACCAAACAGGGAACAGATGATAAATGGAGACACGGAACTATGTGAGGATCAAAGAGGAGGTCACAGCTTTGGAATGTGCGGAGGTGATAGGGAGCAGGAAGAGGAAACAGATAAAGTCCTGCATGCAGCACAAAGAGAGAGTGAGATACAAGCACTCTTTTGTGCCCATTGTCAAGGGTCGAGTGTTGGCTGACAGAAACCACTGATCTGCCTCGGTGCTAAAACCTTGATAAGGTACGGGACGTCTGCGACTTTGTTCCTCGGTTTCTAAGTGTGTGTGTGTGTGTTCGGTGTGTGTGATTATGCTGTGGAGGAGAGAGACAGGAACACAGCCCTTTCCAGATGAGAAACAAAAATGCTGGTCCTAATATTTTAGAAATGATTATTTCTAGATTGTCATTAAATCACTTAAAGTTCCACTATAGCAGGACGCCGGCTCCTGAGGACAATGACCCCAGTGCCAACATGGTGGTGTGACAGGTGTTATGCTTCATAATTTAGTGACAATAATCCATAATGTATGTGATTTGTCTTGAGTGATAGAAACGTGACGTCCAGCATCTCTACGTGAGAAATCCATTTTTAAACAAAATAAAATAAAAATGTCTGGAAATGTGATTTACTGATCAATATCTTTCACTTACCGGGGAGGAGGAGGGTTAGTGGTTAAGGAATGGTTAAGGTTTGAGTGGAGCAGCTACTGAGGTCCATTGTGCATGGCACAGTCATCACACACTGCTCCCCTGCGCTCAAAGCTGCCCACTGTTCACTGAGGTGATGGTTGGGTATCACAAAGACAAGGGGTTTTCATTCTCTATGACCATATATATGACCATATACTTTTAATAAAGTTCAATTATTTAAAGGTTTTTACATACATTAAATTAACTTATTTTAGATTGTAGATTTTACATTGTACCTGGTAGCTCCATCTCTAGGATCATTCTTCTACCAGTGTATCCACTGTCCCTTCTCTGAACATGTCCAAACCATCTCAATCTGTCTTCTCTAACTTTGTCTCCAAACCTTCCTGTCTGTGTTGTCTCTCTAATCACCTCATTCCTGAGCCTGTCCATCCTTGTTTCTCCTAAAGAAAATGTCAGTATCTTCAACTCCTTCGCCTCCAGCTCTGCCTCCTGTCTTCTACAATGTGCATTTAAATATTTAATATCAAATTATAAAAAAATATAAAGATTCATCTTGCAAACTGCAAATCTGTAAAGTTGCAATACCTGCTGCGGACATAGGGAGGCGCTCTAGTGATATTATATACGCCGACAGAGCGGCCCGGATGAGGGATGTATACTTCACGTCTGGAGCACTGTGAATAATCAGGATTTGCACAGAAGTGTGAACGCGGTTATTTACTGGACGTTTCTACGCCATGACGACACTCTCTGTGCTGATGACCCTGAACAAATAAGTGCGAGCAATTGCTCGTGGGAATTGTCTTTGGGAATTCGACCGTATTCCTGATGTTGTGCCACTACATTAACTTGAAAACATAGTAGAGTTGATGCTGATGCTGATGCTGTCCACGGTGCTGATCTGTCAGCGGTGTGATGTGCAGTTTTATCAGTGATTTCACTTCTGCAGGAAAACAGAGCTCAATTATTACCATTGATAGTATTATCATTACACTTCAAGTAAAAATAATAATAAAAAAAGCATTTCAAGTCATTGCAGACGATCAAAACTACATTTCTGTCCATGTCCATAAACTTACATGACTGTAAAAAGTTATTTACTCTAAAGACAAATTGAGATTATATGAAAGTGTATTGCTGCATGCTATAGAAAATGTTTTAGAGTTAAGTTTTAAGACAAACACATGTAGAAAATATTAATAAAATGCCTTATGAACAACAGCAGCAGCAGCAATACTAACAGCAACAGCAATAACAACAGCAACAGTAACAGCAACAACAACAACACAAATAATATTAATGACATTATTATGATTATAATTAATAATAATAACTATTATGATTCTAATAAAAACTGGTTACCAGTTCATTTTAAGAAATAAAGATAAAATTAAATATTTATCATTATAAGTTCATTGATAACTTAGTTTCCAATGACTTCCTAGATCAGCGCTTCTCAAATAGTGGGGCGGGCTCCGCTGGGGGGACGCAGTGCGATGCCGAGGGTGGCACGTGTGACCCTGGGGAACATGCTTTTTTGTGTAATTGCACATCCACTCCAGTAGCTGGCAGTGGCACTCTCATTGCCCATTGTGCGCATTGTTTTCTTCTTTACTACTAACTTCTTTACTAGTAACTTTCAGGAAATTATTTTTGTCTGTAACATAATTTTCTTGGAGGCCTTTTTCATTCTGGGCCCTAAAGTCCTTCCAAATACAATTCAGAGTATATTTATGCCTCCATCCAAAAGCAGACAGTGAAAGTATAGTGAAAGTATAATGGTATAAATACCCATAAGCATCTGTATTTTCATGGTAACGTCCTGTAACGTATTTAACAAGATATTTTGTTTATCCAAGTCACAAAAAAGACAAAAATTCTACATTTTGATGTAGTTTTTCTTCTACATTCATTTTAACCGACTTATTCCTTGTTTAGAACTTTTATTATGCTGATCAGGCTGAATATAAACAGTTTATGGAGCACCCCAGGGAACCATCTCATCATCGTTCTCTATGTTTTTCACCGATCATGTAACAAATTCTCTTTCACATCAGGCATTAACGTTGAAAGACAGAATCAGAAACCTGTCATCAGCGGCCAAACTGTTCTGTTCCCAACACCCCCAGGTCCAGCCGCCTTGTAGCCCTTACACGGCGTTGAACCCGACACCATGTTTGATATTGTCTCGCAGCAAAGAAAACAATGAGCCTACAACCTCCTTTTAAACTCCTATTGAACCCCCGCTTGTTTACTCGGGTTTTATTCCATGTCACTGTGCCTGGTATCTTGCCGAGCTTACAAGTCTTTGACTGTGACACGAGGGCGTCCATGTTCCCCCGTCCTCACAGATAATACACGGCCAGAATACAAAACAACGGCCAGATCCTCACGTGTTTATGTTTAATTAAGTCCAGGGAGGAAAAAGGGGAAGATTGAACGAGGTAGAGAAAGTGGGAGACAAAAGACAAGGTAGGGAGTAGTCCGATGAAATATTTCTTTATGTGAATATTTATAGAGTTTAAGAGGAAAGTAATGAAAAAGGAGCACAAGAGAGAAGAGTTGAATAAAGAGAGAGAATAGGGGGAGTTTCTTACTCTCCCTGGTTATCGCTGGACCAGGTCCAGCATCTTTATTCTACCAGGAGAAAATACTAATCATCAATCTCAGGCTGCAAGCTACGTCTCTGTTTAATAGCTGATAGGGAGTCTCCACAGGCTGCTTTGCTTTTTTGTTTAAAATGACATATAATGGGACTGGGCCTTATCAGTGTCTCAGCGCTCTCTCTCTCTCTCTCTCTGCCTCCCTTTTTCTGTCTCTGTCTCTGTCTCTCTCTCTCTCTGGAGTTGTGGTCCAGAGAGAAGGAGTAAGGGATAGGAAGACAGGATTGATTTTGAGCCAGGGATAACTTAATCCATCAATTTAACATGAAATGAATATGCAAAATGCAAAAAAAAAAGAGGAGAGAGATGTCCAGGCGTGGGTTTCATCCTGATGACAAAGGAGGGGAACAAGGAATGAGAGAGAGAGAGAGAGACAGAGAGGAAGAGAGAGAGAGAGAGGGGGGAGAGAGAGCATACATAACAGATGGGGAAGGGTTTATATTATTAGTTACTACCTGCAAAAACTACACTCTCATCTTGGAGGCAAATCCATCACCAGGTGTTTTGTTTTCCACCATATTTCAAAAGCGCAGATAAGACGCCAAAATCATGATCACGAGTCATCGTCGCCAGCGGGAATAAATCACCCAATAGAAATGCATTAGAATTGTAATGCTGTTTAAGATGAATCCCCAGACCTCTGGAGACACAGTCACAGGGACTCGCATGCAGGACAACTTACAAGTGTGTCTACATGGGCTGGACACCCCCCAGGGAGGTGGTACCCAGAGATGGTGGTATTTGTTTGATGAATAAAAACAGAAGAAGAAGAATCCTTACCTGTGTGTGTGTGTTTCTGCTGCTTTTGTGACACCTAGTGGAAAAAGGGAAAATGTTTATCAATAATTTTACAGGAGGTAAGGTATTTTTTATTTTTTTGGTTTGAACTTATATCTGTCCAACATAGAAAAGACATCTGAAAAGACACCTTGTAATAGTTTTATATGAAAATTTAAGGCAGTTAAACAAATACAAAGAAAGAAAAGTTTTGCTGACTTTAAATGTTTTACCTTATTAGCTACAATAGAGCATAATAATAATAACTTCCAATGAGTTCACAGTAGGGTGCAGTGTGATTTGGGTGGCAGTCGTGGAGACTGCTGCCCCTGAGGTAACAAATAAAGCAGAGGAAGATGAATGAATGGATGAATATTAATAATAATAACAATAATAATACATTTTTATCTACTTTTCCGTTACCGGGTTGCAGAGTCAGCAGCCTCCACGACTGCCACCCAAATCACACTGCACCCTACTGTGAGCCTTCCTGTGAGTGGTGAACCCACTTGAGGTTCTGTGGGTCGGGACGGTGTCCATGCTCAGAGCACCTCAGTGGCAACCTGAAGCCTTGAAGACCTTAATCTACTTCTATTAGTTATTATAAACTATTTTGGTAAATGTCAATATTCCTAAAAATCCCATTCCAGTCTCAGGAATGTTATTGTTTTTACAGCATTTGTCTAATACGTTTTTGGTGTTTCATTTTTGCACGGGTGTGGTGAAAACTTTGCAAACTTCCGAGGTGTCCGCCGCCCGAGTAATGACTGTAAATGAAAAGCAATATAATCTAGGTGGATATTTCCATTTCTTCACCGTCATGCACTTACAGGTTGCTTCTGTCTGTGGTGGTTTCGGGTCAGCTGCTTGTCTGTCACATGATCAGGGAGGAATAAAAACATTAACATTGAACATGGGCTGGAGCAGATGAAAGCTCTTGGCCTGACTGTCAGTGCTCTGAAGTGATGGGATGTCATTACTTATTCATGAGTCTTAAATGCAGAGTAGAAGAGACGGGCATGGCTGACCCCGAATCAGAGGGGATGGGCCGTGTGTGTGTGTGTGGGTGTGTGTGTGGGAGAGAGATGGGATGGACTCAGTGAACTGGCTGCAACATTGACTTAATCTGCATGTGCGTCTACAATATAGAGAAATCGTAAGCAATATGTGCAAAAACACATTTTTCTTATTCAGTCAGTTTTAACAATTCAAAGAAAAGGGGCGTAAATGCAAAATAAGTATATTAAGAATTAACTAACTATAGTGTTGAATGTCACAGTTCTATCAGTAAATCTCCATCAGGTTGTTGGTGATAATGTGTTCATGGTAAAAGGCAATAAAACGCTCATCTGGAATATAAGTCGCACCATCCAAAAAATCCATAATGTAAAGCAAAATAACATTTACATGTCACTTCAGTGTATAAGTTGCTCCAGTGCCCCCTAGGGGCTGTCAATGTGAAATTAACAAACATGTAACATGTATATAAGTTCCCCGTTATTTGTTAGAGTGCCCTCTGGTGGATCTTCTTCTTCTCCTTTTGGCTTGTTCCTTTTTTCAGAGGTTGCCACAGTGAGTCAACATTTCCATCTCACCCTGTCCTCTCTATCTTCAACTCTTCCTCCAATTATCTCATTAGTGGTAGTGCCATCTAGTGGATGTGAGTGCGGAAATAACAAACATCTAACATGTCGATGTAGGTTCTCAGTAATCAGTCATTTGTTGCAAAAATAAGTTACACAGAGGGCAACCTACTTGGACCATAATGTAACATAATGTCCCTTAATGTAACTATTTTGGAATAAACATAATTTGTACAATAAATGTACAAATTCTGTGGTGTCGTAGTAGCAGATGATTGTTGCCAAGCCTAGAGTGCCCTCTAGTGGATCTTTTTCTTCTCCTTTTGGCTTGTTCCTTTTTTCAGAGGTTGCCACAGCGAGTCAACATTTTCCATCTCACCCTGTCCTCTGTATTCTCAACTCTAACTCCAACTACCTTGTCAGTGGCAGTGCCCTCTAGTGGATGTCAGTGTAAAATTAGCAAACATGTTACATGTCGATGTAGGTTCTCAGAAAGTTACATGGAGGGCAACCAACTGGGTCCATTTGCCCTCGATGTTACCATTTGTGGATAAACATGTACAATTTCAGTGATATCAGAGTAGCAGATACTTGTAGCTAAGCCTAGAGTGCCCTCTAGTGGATCTTCTTCTCTTTTTGGCTTGTTCTTTTTCAGGAGTTGCCACAGTGAGTCAACATTTTCCATCTCACCCTGTCCTCTGTTTCCTTAACTCTACCACCAACTAACTAGCTAGTGGTAGTGCCCTCTAATGGATGCGAGTGTAAAATTAGCAAATATGAAACATACTGATGTAGGTTCTCAGTAATCAGTCATTTGTTGCAAAAAAAAGTTAGACGGAGGGCAACATACTTGGACCATTTCCCCTCGATGTAACTATTTTGGAATAAACGCGTAGCATTTCAGTGGTATCGGAGTAGAAGATACTTGTAGCCAAGCATTAGAGTGCCCTCTAGTGGATTTTCTCCTCTCGTCACTCGTCACTTTTTCAGTGGTTGCCACAGTGACTCAACATTTTCCATCTCACCCTGTCCTCTGTTTACCTAACTCTACCACCAACTACCTAGCTAGTGGTAATGCCCTCTAGTGGATGTGAGTATGAAAATAACAGACGTGTAATTATATACTTTATATATTAGTCGCGACAGAGTATGAGTCTCAAACCTAGCCCAGGGTGTGACTCAGGACAAGTATATAAACTGGCTGTGACTCCATGTCTTCACTGTGGTTTTATTTACCATAGAGCTGTAGGTACTATATACAGTAGCACCTATATACAATAACACCACCTTCTGGTTCATTAAACACCTACTGAAACCAAACCTAAACCAAAACAAATGCTAATACTTGGATTCCTATCAGTACAACCCTGAGTCTGATAAAATATTGGCAAATACTTCGAAGAATACTTTCAGAGATAAACATAAACAGCAAGACTAAAATAATAATCATCTTGTCATATTTTACCACCATGAAAACATGTTTCCATTCTTGTTCCATAATAACACATTGTTTACACCGGGCTATAATTAGATATAATATGGTGTTCCTCCGACAAACACAAGAGAAATGGCATCTTATGGATCCAGGTGTAGTGTTGTTGACACGAGGTGTGAAGACCTCCGTACTCCCGCACAGAACCTTCTCCTGAGGCAGCTGTCAACAATTTACGGGGGAGGACGGAGAAGTGTGTACACTGAAGAGCTATAGTGACATTCTCACATTGTTATGCCGAATGTGCCAGTGGGCGAAAGCTGCTTTAACAAGGTGAACTGTCTATAATTACCAATAACACAGTGTGAGTGTCATTGCTTTACACAAACAACTGCAAAAAGAACCAAGTTTGGAGTATGGAGAAGTGGAGAGAAACTTTAGAACAAAAGAGTCGAGATTGACTTTTTTTTTTTTTTTTGGTCTGGGAGTGTTTAATCTGATTTGTCAACAAAGGAACAAACATTTTGAAATTTACTTTGATAGAGACAAAAAAATTAAAATCTAAACATATATGAAAATGTTGACTTGCTGTGGTAAACCTTGAAAAATGGATAACCCGAAAGGAGGAGGAGACGAAGAAGAAGAAGAAGAAGAAGAAGAAGAAGAAGAAGAAGAAGAAGAAGAAGAAGAAGATCCTCCACTGATCCTCCTTTGAAACTGGGAAAAGTGCATAAAGTTGTTGTATTACAGTAGAGCTACTTCTTCTGTTTTTCCTTTCGGCTTGTCCTTTATTTAGGACAGTGCTTCTCAAATAGTGGGGCGGGCCCCCCTGGGGGTCGTGGTGCAATGCTGAGGGTGACACGTGTGACCCCGTACTACAATAAAGTGTAATCGCACATCCTTGTAAGTTGAACTATATCTCTTTCTTTTTGTTTTCTTTATGTTAACAAGGATACGATGTTATGCAGAGGTGTAGCTAGAACTATTTTAGACAAATGCTATTATTTATATTTGCGGTGGAGAGTGGGTGGAGGTGGAATTGTTTTCTTCTTGCTAGAGGGGGCGTAACAGAAAATAATTGCGAGAAGCACTGATTTAGTGGTTGCCACAGCAAATTCGCATATCCCATCTCACCCTGTCCTCTGTATCCTGAACTGTATCCTGTTACATCTACCAATGTACCCACTGTCCCTCCTCTGAACATGTCCAAACCATCTCAATCTGGCTTCTTTAGCTTTTTTCTCCAAACCTTCCTGACTGTGTTGTCCCTCTAATCATCTCATTCCTGATCCTGTCCATCCTTGTCTCTCCTATAGAGAATCTCAACACCTTTAACTCCTCCACCTCCAGCTCTGCTTCCTGTCTTCTGGTGACCTTGGGTGACAGAAAGGCACCCAAAATAAAATGTATTATTTGCATTACAAATTTTCCTTAATCCAGTACAGTTGCACTCAAAGTTTTCCACACAAATGCCGCATTAGCTTTCGCTTCTAGCTCTTGACCCTTTGCGAAACCACAGACATGCTGCAAAAAATGACATGAATATATAGAATAAAGAATACATTTTGTCACTTTTTACTATTTACTAGGGGGTGTGCAAATTAGTCGTTTGGATCAATTTGGATCGAACTGAACCGAATCGGATCGCACTGGATCAATCGTTTGATATTTTTTATGAATCGTTCCTGAATCGGATCATAGCCTGAGAATCAAGATATAAATCGGATCGTTACGTGAGTGAATCGTCACACCCCTAATATACACTATATATATATATATATATATATATCGTTTTGGATCGAACTGAACTGAATCGGATCGTACTGGATCGATCGTTTATTATTTTTTATGAATTGTTACTGAATCGGATCGTAGCCTGTGAATCAAGATATGAAGCCAAATGTCACACCCCTAATATTTACTATTAAGAATTTTTTGTTTTTATTATTAACTTCATTCATTCATTGATTTATGAGTGGGGATGATGCCATGCTAACCGGTAACCTGGTACCTGGTGGTGCATTTCGGTACCTTCAAAATTGAGAATTAGTTGTACATTACCACGTTAGACCAGGGGTGCCCAATAGGTGGATCAAGATCTACCAGTAGATCTCCAAAGGATGGTTGGTAGATCCTGAGGAACAACATAAAAAAAAATCACAGTTTCTAAAACTAAAGATGTAATTCTATTCCAAGATGTTAATCACTGGGCTAAAGTGAGAATCAAAGGTATTGAGTCAGACAGTATAATGTATATATAATGTATAGGCCTATATTTGTATTGAGTTTTCAATCTTGGTAGATCACTTCAGCCTGGTCATTTGAAAAGTAGCTCACAAGACAAAAAAAAGTGTGGACACCCCTGTGGTAGAACATCACTAACGGTGAAAACATTGTGGAACCAGCCTGCGTTTTCACAGCTCAGTAATTGCCGCAGTGTCCAGAAACCTTTTAAAAGCGCCCCCTACAGGAGAGAGTAGCCCCCTACGTATGTGCACTTTATTTTTTTGTTTCTTTTTTTTTTTTAAGGTACTTTAAGTAGATGCAGCCGGGAACTAACCACGGCACACCCAGTCAGCAGTTTGTCTGATTTGATACGGCTCGGACATAGATTAAAATGTTCCCGACTTGTAGCGAAACAAATGATAACGGGTAAAACGGTGTTGGCCCGTGTTCCGGAGCTGATTTACAGACTCTGCTCTGGTTTGGTTTCTATCTGCCGGGCTCCTCAGCAAACGGGCCAGAGAGGTTACAGCACAGGAAATGAACTCAATATCACAAAACTATTTCTTGTTGATAGCAGTAAATGTAAAATATGCAGCGCTGGACTCCACGGGACAACACACCGCCGCGCCGTTATTGACTACTCATTTTCTCAGCTTGTCATTGATGTATGTGGCCGAAGGGATAAGTAATGCATATGTAACCTATATATACTCCTTTTTAAATATACATTGGCCAGGAAGTAGAGCTGGCCCAGTGATTTTTTTTTCCACAGTCCTTATCTGCATTTGCAGGTTGCCCAGATCCATCACTGTTTATGAAGCCAGGGCCGCTGTAATGCTAACACATTTATCCAGTCGATACACACACACACACACGTGTGGGTTTTGAACCAGTATGGAGCTCACACACACACTTAGCCGAATTTTTCCATTATACTGTGAATATCACCGCGGTGACCAGTGGCTTCCTCCGCAGCCCATTTTCTTAATATCAAACCCCAGACAAAAATCTTGAATTATTTTCAGTCCAAAAAAGAAATGTTCCCAAATATTTTATAATAGATAAGATGACGATACAGCAGGAGGGAGGCTGGGACCCCGGCTGGGTGTCACTGCAAGATAACTAGGCTTTATTAATGACCTGACACTGGAACAGGCTAAGGTAATTAGGCTCTTCCCTCTCTCCTTCTCTCCTGACCCCGTTCTCCGCCTGGATAGATGGCTGAGCAAATTTTGGTGATAGTTTGATAACCAAAGGGACACCGGCATGCTGCCGACAAGGCATTAAAGAAAGAGCAGAATGAATAAGTGCGGGGGAAAATAAGAGGGATGCCACCGATGTTATCAGCGCTCATTTGATTTGCCACAGAGGAAGCACAGCGCATATCGGTTACATTCACCTGTGAATAGTTAATTGTCCAGCTCATGCATATGTGCGAGTCATTAATAACATTTGACTAAGAGTTTAATTCTTTTTTTTTTCCATTTTACCTGCAGGATTGTTTTAGCACTTTTCAACAACTCCAACCTGAAGATGCAACACTTTCGACAGCTGTTTTCGCAATGCTTCTTTCCAAACTGCACATTAAGAAAAATTTAAAGAAAATGCATTGTAAAAAATTTAATTAAATTAAATTTAATTTAATTATGAATTAATTATAATAATAATAATTTAATTAAAATATTTAACACTAAGGTGTAATAAATAGGTTTGAGAGTTGGACAAAATTGACAACTATGTCATATAACGATGATAAATATGGAACTGCGGCCAAAGGACTCCTACTTTAAACCAAGATGAATGGCATGAAAACAGTCTTGTGTAAAACCTAAAATGCTAAATTTCTTTGTATATTATTGATAATATTATTGAATAGTATATTGATGATATTGATTGTTTTTTTTTTTATTTGGACAACGTTTATGGGCCGCATTATCAAGCCAAACGGGCCGCCTGGCCGGATTGAAACACCAAATGTGCGGCATCCGGCCCCCAGGCCTTAGTTTGCCCAGGTCTGATCTAGGGGCTAAATTAGGCATAGGCAAAGTTTTTGACTTGGGGGCCACAATTGATCCTAGAATTGAACATGTGGACCAGGTCAGGAACAGGTATATGGAACAAACCTAAATATAATTATAAGTTATGCTAAAGGCTAAAATACTTTTACGCCTACTCGATGCTATCGATTGGGAAAACATGCAGAAATATAATTATAATACAAACCAGTTGTAAAATTCAGACAAGTTTGGCGAACTGGATTAGCCGCCTCTGGCCCCTGGGCCTTAGTTTGCCCATGCTGGTCTAGAATTACACATTAACTGCTTATACCCAAGTGTGTTTTTTTGAGTTCCATTTTACGTGGGTTTTTGCACTTTTTAATGTCTCCAACCTGAAGATGCAACAGTTTCGACAGCTGTTTTTGAAATCCTTCTTTTCAAGCTGCACATTGAGTAAAATTCTAAGAAAATACACACAAAAAAAATCAAGATACAAGTGTCTATTATATATTTCAATTAAATTATTAAACAGAAGTGTAATGTACAGGTTTGAGAGTTGGACAAAGATTGAAATCTATCTACATGAAATTGATAAACATGGAACTGCAGCCAAACGGTGTTGTTACAACAACAGCCCCCACTGTTATCTGTGTCTCCCACCGTGGTCCATGTCCACCCTGGTGTAATTCAGTTTCCTAGAGGTTTAACCTGGGATCTGCAAATACAACGTTTTCTTGATTTTTCCTGACCTTTCTGACGTCATATTCCGCAGCGAGACTCCAGGGTCCGACTCCGCGATCCAGGCTGATTCCGCAGGCCGTTCATCTCCTCGTATGAACAATTGATGGTGTTTTTCTTGGATGTCGCGATGACACCACATATGACAAACAGCTGGGCACTGGGAATAAAATATATACCCAACGATGTGATGTATCACGCCGCTGCGGCTGCGGAATACATTTCCATTGGAGCTAATAAAACAGCATATGATAAAAATCACCAGACAATGAATATGTCATATAATTATCTCCTGAGGACACACCACTCCTGTGGGGCTGCTATCCCTTTTAAAGCCCCATTTGTCTTTTCATCCATTAGCACGAACATCTGCAGTGTATGTCTATCTGGCACAGCAGCTGCAGGATTGAGAGCAAGAGTCTCCGATACATTAAGACAGTCGGTTGGTTTGTAAAGTGTTTAAATGGGATGCGATCCATTCCCCCGGGAGCTCTGTCAGTCCCTCGTATATAATGTTTGGTTTTAAGACTGGGAAAGGATGCATCTTGACGAGTGATGAAAGCCGTATCTAAATACCTGTGGACGTATGTAGACATTGTTAATGTTGGGTAAGCGTCTGTGTCGGATTTTCCGGTCATCGGGTGGAATTTGAGGTGAGCCTGTGGTTTAGCTGCTTGATAGTGGCCTCTGGTTCTTGATCTGCTGGAAATATTGCTCCTCAAAACATGTTGATGTCCCAATCTTTAGTATAAAATAGACGTGGACAAAGTTTTTGACTCATGGGATAAATCAATGGGTCTGGATCAAAATTGAAATGGAGGCCGAGTTAAGAGCAGAAAGATGGAGAGTTCATTTGAAGAAAAGTGGGCATGTAAGTCATGTAAAATGCTAAATTTTTTCGTCATCTGCTGGGGAAACGCAGGCATTGCAGGAAAAAGCAAACGCATATTGATAATATAAATAAAATATTTAATTTGGACAAGGTTAATTTGGTGGCAGTGGTGGCCTAGTGGTTAGGGAAGCGGACTTGGGTCCGCAAGGTCCCCCGTTCGAATCCACCAGCTGCCAGGTTGCCACTGAGGTGCTCTGAGCATAGCACCATCCCAACCCACATAACTTCTTCTGGGCTCACCACCCACAGGAAGGCTCACAATATGGTCCAATGTGATAAGGGTGACGCCAGCTGCCCCCGTGACCCGGCAACGGACAAGCAATGGAAGATGACTGAATGAATAATTTGGACACATTAAAAAGCTCAATGGGCCGCATGTGGACCCCGGGCCTTAGTTTGCTCATGGTGGTCTAGAATGACAATTAACTGCTTATACCTTAGTGTAATTACTTGATGCAAAAAATATTGACATAAGGAGCAGTTTTTTCCCAATTGGCTGCAATAAAATTCTTAAAAATTTTTTAGATGAAGCCCAATGCCCCCTGGGAGGGTCGTGCCCCGCATATTGGAACCACCTATTGGTGTTTAAGCACAAGGTGCATAGCATTACGACCTACTGCCAAGAAGCAACTACTATTACTGTTTCTAATAATATCAATAATGAGTAATATTTGTTATAATCAAAGTAAAAGCATAAGGGTAAGTGGTAGAAGTAGTAGTATTAGGTTCACATGAAAACAAAACATTTTTTAAATATAGATTAGACTCAATACTGACTTTACTACGTACCCTGGGACATACTCTCTGGGAGTACTTCAAAGATTGACAAATTTAGAAAAAAAAAATCATAATTCTATCAATATCTCACATATATAAGTTTTTTTGCACATACATTGACAAAGGAAAGCAGGAAAACAAATCACTATGTACTGTATCACTATGACTATAGGTTTTATTTTAAACCAATAACTCTCAACTATTCAGAATATATTCATCAACTATTTGTCGATGTTTCCATACAAGAATAAAAAATATATTTTTTGTTAATTGAAGCAACTTAGAATTAAAAGTAATTAAACTTACTTATCATATGGTGGTAAATGTTTATGTGTGTATTCTATATATTTACAGCCAAGTTTTACTTTTTGGTATTTTCTCAGTGGTCAGCGGAGAAAACCACAGAGTTAGTCCATATGCATGGATTAATGTGAGCTGATAACATCATTATAAATATGTTGTTGCATAATGACGGGTGAAATACACTGCAGAGATATGACTGAGAGAAAGTGTGTGTGTGTGTGTGTGTCTGTACAGCCCATAAAGCCTTAATTGCCTCCATCCTCAGTCCGAAGTTTGCAACACGACAGACTGGATGTTCTTCACCAAGTACAATGATGGAGCCGTGATTTAAGATGTACTACAGCAGTTTAGCTGCAGCGTGTGTGTGTGTGAGACAGACTAGATGTTCTACAGCCTTTTACAATGACAGATCTGTGGTCAGAGATGCTCAACTAGAGTGTATGGTGTTACGGAGTGTGATGGATCAGCCCTGGGTTGACATGATGTCCAACAGGAATGTAGTACAAGCTTCCACGAAACCATGTTGCTTCTGGTCTACATGCTCTGTGCATTTGCTCAGCTAACTAGATTTCCTCTGGTGCTGTGCAGTCACCACATCCCACCTCTGGGCTGCGCCGTGTTCTCTGCTGAATCCCACCGGCTTCGAGTGTTTGTGATATTTTTTCCTGGCCAAGTTTGATTTATTTAAAAACTATGATGGCGCTGACGTCACAATGAATCATATTGACTAAATCTTGCAGTATAACGTCATAGAGTAATTTCAAGATTTACAGTAACCCAGGGATTTGGTCTAGTCAAGGCAGATCTAGTCTAATAAAGTCTAGTATAATGTAGCTATGCAACTATACTGTATTATTTAGTATAGCATTGTGAAGATG
>JAFBJS010001147.1:42337-53482 GCA_016785265.1 Paraplagusia blochii
GCCACCTCTGTACCTAGATTCCCCCTCAGATCCCCTGTTATCTCCACCTCACCCTCCTTCTCGTCCATAGATAGATAGACAGACAGACAGACAGACAGACAGACAGACAGACAGACAGACAGACAGACAGATAGATAGATAGATAGATTGATCCTGGTACTTCATTAATCATATTGTAATACAGCAAAATACAATATGGTTTAGTATAGTCTAGGCAAGTTAAGTATAATACACGTAGTTGGAATTATAGGTGTTTGATATCCACTGATATCATATTATATATTCTGAAATATATTCTGAATAATCTAATATAGTTTTATTCAATTCCAGCAAATTTGGCTAAAAAAAGACCACCAGTAATATACTATAACAATAATACTGAACAATACTCATATTGGTATAATAATATTGGTTGACCAATACAAATATTAAAATAATAAATAACCGTGGGAGGTCTCAAAACAACTGCCACTCAAATCACATTATACTATACTGTACCTTCCTGCAGGTGGTGACTGGAACTGGAAGTCAACTGCCCCAACTGGGATTCGAACCTGCCCAGGAGGTGAACACAATAAAGAAAGTGACTTTGCCTCTGGGCGAAAGTCAAGGCCTCTATAAATATTAATATAGAATAAACAAAATTCTATTGAGCAAAGTATAGTATACTTAAGTAGAATTGAGTATTATTTTATACTTAGCAAATAGATGAATAAGCATGATGTGTGTAGTATTATAATGTACACTGTGGTTTTTAACAAGCACTCAAGACAATGCAGCAGTTTTGTGATAATTTAGGTTAAGAAATGAGACATTCCCACAGACTGGTCTGTTCAATCTGCCTGACAGCATCGGTCCAACCCAGCACAAAGAGTCTGCTCTGAGTTCCGAGGACTGCGAGTCCCTGGAGCGTCCCCACAATGCAACACTCACAAACACAAAGTGCCATTATAAAACGCCAATTCATATTTCATACGTTCCTGTTGGAATCAGTTTGGGCCACGCAGTTACAAATGGAGACGACGCGGTTAAAGTATTTATGCCATGCAACCCGAGGCCTATCTATTAGTAATATGAGAGAGCGAAGGGAAACATATTCTTTGTCTTATGTCCCATTTGTTGTCAGGTCGGATTCATTCAGTCAGCACGACGCCATATGGGGACGACACGAGGATGACGGGGAGCGTGGAAGGAAGATTGTGTCTGACTGGACCGGAGTGTGTTGGTGGTGAGAAGGACAGAGGAGACGAGGAGGACGGATTCAGGTTCAACTTTCTTCACAGCTGCTTCGTGTTCTGTTTTAAGACACAGGGACTTGAACGAAGCACCTGATTCGGTCGCTGTCAGATTGTCAAATCGTGACGTTTAAATTAAGAATTTTTCTTCCATGTTGAGAAGTTTAGGTTTTAATTCTATACAGTGATAATAAACCGGTGGCCCGTGGACTCAATCTGGCACGCCAGACCAATGAATCTGGCCCAGGATTGCAATCATCATATGAAGATGTTGAAAAATAATGCAATTTAAACAGTGGTTGCCTAGCAGTAAACAACCGACTTGGGTCCGCAAGGCTCCAGGTTCGAATCCACCAGCTGCCGGGTTGCCGCTGAGATGCTCTGAGCATAGTATTGTCGTGACACACATAACTTCCTGTGGGCTCTCCACCCACAGGAAGGCCCACAGTATGGTGCGGTGTGCTTTGGGTGGCAGTCATGGAGACTGCTGCCCCTGTAACCAGGCAACAGATAAGCAGATAATATTTAATAAATATAGTTACTGACTCCTGCTGTATAAGCTTTGGCTTTTAGGTGACGCGTTTATAAAATATATGCAATTATTTTAATTTTTACAAACAATATTATAAACCACTGGTTCCCAAATAAAAAAAAAAACTGGACCTCCATATCTTTAATCTAAATCTTATGTACTGTTTTTACGCTTTTTACTCTATACTTCTGTCTCTCCGGTTTCTACAATGAATACTTATCAACTAAAAGCAATGTTTGTTTCCATTTAATTAATATTGCTTCATTATTTAAAGATAAGAAAAAAAATGTTTTTTTTACATTTTTCTCCAGAGTGGATCACATGAAAAAGCCTTGTACATAAAATAGTTGCATGCTTGCATATTTTACACTATATAGTCTCACAATTAAATAGCACTGATCACTGTAGAATATCCATGCAGGAAAAAGACTATTAATGTTTTTATCATTATTATTGTGATTTTGCTGCACAACTACACAGGGCACCAAATTGCAGATTTCGCCCTTGGCAACAAAAAAAAAAAAAAAAAAAACTACTGCTGCCACTGATTAGACTGGTTGTACGTTGTATTCCACTAACACTGGATCTATTTGTTGTAACACTTTGGGAAACAGATGAAGGAATGTAACCACGGTGATAGCAGACAGACTAACATCATGTAAACAAGAGGAACCGAATGCCACATTAGGTTAAATGACAGTTAAATCTAAGGCTGGTGGTGGTTTGCCAAGTAGCAGACAGTGAAACAAAAAGGAAAAAATGTTGAAAGGAATCATGTTGGAAAGGTAGAAAGGTAAGAGGCAATGTGTGCAAAGTGCAAATCTTGCTTCAGATTGTTGTTTAGTTCTGGTAAAAACACATTTTTAAAAGACTTGTGCAGCGCTGCAGTGGAGTTCAGGGGAGCATGTTGAAATCACGACATGCGGGAACACAAGTTAAAAAGCCCTACAGAATTTATACAACACAGATGCAACATTATTTTGCATGTAAGCAAAGAGCAGAATTTGCATGTGATGTGAATAAGTCATGAGTGCACAAGTTTTTGGTTCCGTGGCGCCAATCAAACCTAATTATTTCCCTGGTTAATTTTTTATTGTCTGAACACACGACGAAGAAAATGCATTAGTCACTTAGCAATCAGTTTAAATTTTCATGGCAAGCTGCTGCGGATGAAAGAAAGTATTGTCACTAAACAGGAAACAACAAAATAGAGGGCGCTACTACAGTTGTCACACGGGGAGGCCTGGAGGAAGACAAGGACGACTGAAGAACCGGAGGTCAAGGAAAACCTTCAGATCCCGACAGAGAGAACTGTCAAGACCTGGACACGGTTTCCACAGCAGCATTCACAGCTTTTCTGCCCTAGCAGATTAAAATTACAACTGCATATTTATTGGACAATAACAAATAAATACACTAATAAATTAATGAAAAAAAAAGCAAAACAAAATGATTGCTTTTCATTTATTTATCTTCATTCGCTTAGCTGTCGCATGGCAGCAGTCTCCACAACTGCCACCCAAATCACACCTCACCATACTGTGAGACTTTCTGGGCTACCCTACCCATGTTTATATGGTTTGGGATGGCGTTACACGACAAAATAATAAAATAAAAATCAAATGAAATAATGCAATCATAATGCAATGCAAAATCATATATAAGATACATATATTATATATATATATAATACATCAGAAAATAATATTTAAAAATAATTAGAATTTTTTTGCATGATCCCTTCTAGGGCCCTGCCCCCTATTTTTGGGAAAAGTGACTTCAAAAAATTGGAAGCCTTTGAATTTAATTACCTATCTGCTAAAGAGATAGGGAAATTAAACCTATTGTCATTGAGTCCCTGGTGGACGATGCAGGAGTTTAGATACCAAGACTCTTCAGAGCAGTGAAGGTTTACAGGACAGTTGTCAACCAGCCAGGATGGATGGGTTAGAGACACTACGAACAGGTAGAAGACAGGAGACAGGGTTGGAGTTGGAGGAGTTCAAGTTAAAGAGACAAGGATGGACAGGATCAGGGATGAGGGGATTAGAGAGACAACACAGACAGGAGGGTTTGGAGGAAAAGCTAGAGAAGACAGATTAAGATGGTTTGGACATGTTCAGAGGAGGGACATTGGTAGAAGAATGTTCCTAGAGATGGAGCTACCAGGAAGAGACAAAAATGGGATTGATGGATGCACTGAGGGAGGACATGGATGTAGTTGGAGTCAGGGTAGAAGATAGAGAGGACAGGGGGGGATGGAAAATGTTGACTCACTTTGGCAACCCCTGAATAAAGGAGAAGAAGAAGAAGACACTGCTCCTAACTATAGGTGATGTGCCCCATACATATTAACGACATGCATATTAGTGTCAAGCCCTGATGATAATGTGTCTGAAAATATGCTCAATTAGCTATTAATCCCTTTATGTCCATGCAATTAGGGTCCTCTGACGCAGCGGTGGACGTGGCAGCTCGGTTCTCAACAGTTCGGTTCCAGAGAGAGACGGAAAGTTTTCAATCTGATCAATAATACAGTTCTTAATGAGTCGCACGTCGCCCCCAACTGGGAAGATTTCATCCAAAATTAATTAATTTCCTGTTTTATTAATCCGCAACCACAAGCTGAGATGTTTAAAGCTGCAGGAAGGCCAGAGCCTGTGGCGTAAGAAAGGAGGACGGAGGAGAGAAAAGGAGACGGAGGAGTCATGAATGCACGCTCGGCAACACTTCATCAACAGCCTCCACCCTCAGCTGCTTCAAAGTTAACTGGAAAGTCACTGAACACAGTCAACTCCTGGGAAGAAAAGAGCAATTCTACGTTTCCATTGACCTATTGATTTAGTCGTATTGATATATGGATACTCAAATGAGTACTGATTGAGTATTGATTATGCTCAGAAAGTACATTTGGCACGATTTAAGGGAGAAAAACAGTATGAATAAAAAAAGGGTGAAAATTAGCTTACACTTTGTAAAAATAAATTAAAAATAAATTATGAGCCCAAAGTTGCCAATAACTCTCAAAAAATGTAATGATATACAAAAAATATCTCATAGTGTGTGGTCATTTTTTTTGGTTTGTTTTATAAATAAGTGTTTTTATTGTACAATAAGAAATCAACACATTGATATTAATGATATTTTGATATATTGATGATATATACATACATTTATAGCATATATGTATATGTATACAGTATATACAGTATATACAGTATATATATACATATATACATATATATATATATACATACATATATATATAGTTAAAATTTTGTCCTATATATCATTTCATTCTATATAACATGAGGTATGAACGTGTTCAGCCCTGACTTTTTGGAGAACGGTATTAAAAAAAAAGAAAAAAGGTTGGTTTAAGTTCCCAACCCCCCAGTCATCAGTGAGACACTAAATCAGTAAATAAGTTTAGCTAATTTACTTTATTTAAAAAATAATTCAATGAGATCCTGTTACATTTTTCACTAAAGACAATAATAGATAATGTTGTATAAAAATAGGTTATTCCGACTCTAATATGGACAGAATTAAGTCTAAAGATGTTTTAGTTTTTGGAAAATACAATCCTTAAAATTCTTCCTCAATGGAGCTCTATTACTAGCCTGCAGTAACTGTGGTGCCAACCGACGGGTCGTTGGTACAAAAACCTGTTTGATATACTGTACATGAAACTTCACATTTCCTGACAGTGTGAAAGTCCCAGCCTCAAACTGACAGGGTTTTATGAGCTGCTTGTCAGACTGGGGCGATGAGCAGAGAAGCAGTTATCGTCCGTCCATGAGGTGTGGCAGATGAAAAGATGAGGAGAACACCGGAGGAAGAGAGGAGTGAAACCAATGGACGATTAGACGCGAAGGTGTAGAAACCAAGTTTAATTGTTGTCACTCATATCCGTCTGTTAAGTTTCAGAAAGTTCTCCGTCGTTTTTATTATTTTTTTATTCTTATTTACAACAAACGTTCTTTACTAAACACTTCCTGTCTTTACAGGACACAGCCCCTTCTGCCCCCGTGGCTGCCGCTGGCTCCATTTGCATTTATTTTCATGATTGCTCCTTGCCTGTCTCCCTGCCCTCCCCCTGGCCCCCCCGGTCCTCCCCCATCTCACCACCTATTACTTGCCTGTCCACTTGGTTTTTCGTCAGTCTAGAGACAGAATTCACCATATTCACCTCCTTTTCAAAACCACAGGCATGGTTGAAGGGAGCTGTAGTTGAAATCGCTCAAGTGTGCTCGTCGACTTTTTTTTAGGGGGCTTGTCATTTCACAATTCTACCTTTTCCGACGCTGCTGTCGGATAGAACGGGATTAATAGGCATCACCTCGGTGCACTTGAGGAAAGATTTTTTTTTTTTTTCCTCCTCGCCTTTGATAATAATAATAATAAAAATTCATTCACACTGCTGAATATATGTATAAGATCAGCCCGGCTCTGAGGGAAGATCAGCGACATTTACCAATCAAGGCGATGGAAGGTGAACGGTATAAGAGCTGAACAAGTGAGATTCACACAATATCAACTTTTCATAGGAAATATCTGACGTTTACTGTAATATCACTGTTATTCCTGAAGAGTGGGGTTGTCTATTCTATAATTCACCCTGTGATGCTGTATGAATTATAACTAAATAGTATATAAATTGCAACACTTTTTTTCCTTTACATCAGGCATGAGCAAACTAAGGCCCGGGGTCCAGATGTGGCCCGTATAGCTTCGAAAGCGGGGCCCGCCAAATGAGACCAAATTACATAATTTGTTTGTATTGGGATTAAACTTCAGCCTTTTTCCTTTAATTGCCAAACATGACAAAAAGGTGAAAAGCTATATAGCACTGTTGGCTCAATGCATGTCTTTTTATTTAAATGATATGCATAGATATCACAGCTCATCTATTTGCTTCTAACGAGGCCCCCGTCTCCAATTCTGGGACCAATTGTGGCCCACGAGTCAAAAAAAAGTGTTTTCATTCATTCATCTTCTTCTGCTTGTCCGTTGCCAGGTCGCAGGGGTGGCGCCAGATCACATTGCACCATATTGTGAGCCTTCCTGTGGGTGGTGAGCCCACAAGAAGTGATGTTGGTTGGGACGGAGCTATGCTCAGAGCACCTCAGTGGCAACCTGGCAGCTGGTGGATTCGAACTGGGGACCTTGCGGACCCAAGTCCGCTTCCTTAACCACTAGGCCACCGCTGCCAAAAAGAGTTTTAACAACTCCTGCCAAATATCATGAATTGAACTTTTAGTAGGTTGATTTGCAGAGCAGCTTTGAGTAGGTTTATTACTAGACATGGCTTGTGTAAGAAGTTTTATCTCCATCCGCCACATCCTTTACCAGATTGCAATGGAGCAGTCTTCAAGACCACACCCAAAATCTCACCCGCTGGAAGTTATGTGGGTCAGGACGGGTGGCAAACAGTGGCAATCTGGTAGCTAATGGATTCAAACCCTAAACCTTGCAGAGCCAAGTCCACATCCCTAACCACCAGGCCACCACTGCCACTCTTAATACATTTTTAAAACTGATTTCAGTCAAACTTCAGCAGAAACAAATGTAACTTGACTTTCATTTTAATCCCAGCCAATTAAATCTTGACTTCGAATATGAGGAATGTCTGGTTTTGCTGGTTCCCGCAATATTGATCAAATATTGTCCAAACACTTTCCCGATTCTACCAACAACCAATATTGATGTGTGCAACTGTTTGCCCCCTGGAGTCAACATCTCACAGCACTTTGTACGATTTCAGCAAATTTAGCAAAATCCAGGGCTTAGGGTTATCGGATTTTCATTATCGGAGGAAAAATTGACAACTATTCACCTTCGTCTTCTTCTCCTTTCGGTTCCTCCCATTTTTCAGGGGTTGCCACAGCGAGTCAACAATTTCCATCTCACCCTGTCCTCCGTATCCTCAACTCCAACTCCAACCACCTCCATGTCCTCCCTCACTGCATCCATCAATCTCCTCTTTGGCCTTAAGTCTTCGTCTCTTACCTGGTAGCTCCATGTCTAGAATCATTCTTCTACCAATGTATCCACTGTCCCTCCTCTGAACATGTCCAAATCATCTCAATCTGGCTTCTCTAGGTTTTTCTCCAAACCTTCCTGTCTGTGTTGCCAACTATCTTACTGATATTACAAAATTCTTATTCTTATATCAATGAGAACCTATAAAACTATTGTTCATACTGAAATTGTAACTTCTTCTTCTCTTTCTTTTGGCTTGTCAGCTTCAGGGGTTGAGTCAACATCTCCCCCTGTCCTCTGCATCTTCTACTAGGACTCCAACTTCCTCCATGTCCTCCCTCACTGCATCCATCAATCTCCTCTTTGTCTCCTACCTGGTAGCTCCATCTCTAGAATCATTCTTCTCAATCATTCCAAACCTTCCTGTCCGTGTTGTCCTTCTAATCACCCCATTCCAGTTCCTGTCCATCATTGTCTCTCCTAAAGAGAATCTCAGCATCTTTAACTTTGCTCCATCTCTAGAATTATTCTTCTTCCAATGTATCCACTGTCCCTCCTTTGAACATGTCCAAACCATCTCAATCTGTCTTCTCTAGCTTTTTCTCCGAACCTTCCTGTCTGCGTTGTCCCTCTAATCACCCCATTCCGGATCCTGTCCATCCTTGTCTCTCCTAAAGAGAATCTCAGCATCTTTAACTCCTCCACCTCCCGCTCTGTCTTCTGTTTTCTACAACTTCCTGTTTACTTCTACTAGTATGATAAATAAAACCTGACTGATGATCAATATCCAGGGCCAAAAAAATTAAAATTCATGTAAAACACAACACTTTTTTTTACTTTCCCAGCCTCACTGTAGCCTGCAGATAGATCACCGACTGTGCTGTTCCTAACTCTACTGACTGATCTCTCTCTCTCTCTCCCCTGCACTGCTTTATTCACGGCGTCCCACTATCGCACACGTGCATGCTCAAGGTACCTCGCGTTCACTCCGTCTCTCCTTATCTCTTCTGTTCTCACAAATAAGAGAGAAAACAAGCAGAAAAGTCTGCTGGACATGCAGACGAGCACGCCCACGAGCGCCGCGTGCCCGCCCAGCCCTGCCGCGGCATCTCCGACGCCGCAAACAAGCGTCCGGTTGTTATCGCTCCTCTCCACGCTCGCCGAGCAAAGTTTAAGCTGATCCTGTGTCAGCCCCAAACTGAGCCACCCCCGGCATTTTCCCTTACAGCGAGGCCCCTAATCTGCCAGACTGGGGGGACGGACAGAGAGTGGTCTGCTCGCTAATTCGACAGAGAAGCGAGGCTCGAAAACAGCACAATTAAAAAGATACTGTTGTGTTAACACTCGCTGGCCCCTGTAACTGCTGAATGGGGGACATAAACAGCTTAGTTGGAACCAGTGTAAGTGGCCTGCCCGGGCCCCTGCCTGCTGAATGCCAGAAGAGCGACTGCATTCTGTCACAAAACGTTTGACAGGAATTTGAAATCTGCCGCATTATGTGCGTCCCACAATAAAAACCTTGTGTTGTTTGAAAAGCCGGCATTAGACGGCAGCAGACTGGCACCGCGGAAGGGAAATAGTTTGATCTTGTCTAATCTGTCTGAGGGGGAAAGATTGTAATCCCGTCCGATGCGTCTGGCTGCCGCGTCGGTGCAAGTTCAGGATTGTGTTTGCGCCGCGTTTTCGTTTCCGTCCGAGCCAGAGATTTCTGGAGGCATAATTCGGGTTATTTGATCTTTTGTGTTAATTTGACGCCGTCGCAATTTCCCCCCGCCGAGGTTCCCATAGGTGTTTCCGAAGCAGATAAGAGAAAACTGAAAGTCCATTGTGTCGGTCCTCGTGGGCCTGTTGCAGATCCATTGTAAAAGCCTTTGGTTTTATGAGCGGTGCAAATGTAAATCCTCACATTCTCTCTGATATCTCTCTAGCAGGCCCTTGTCTCTAACTTAGATTACCTATCTTCTGGGAAGTGATGGATACTCAGAGCCAGGGACTTGTATTCACAGCGTCCCAGAAACAATGATAGTGTGTCGGGACAATCGCTTTTTCCCCCCTCGCCGCTCGCAGCAAAGCCTTCAAAAAGTGTAAAAACAAAAACTTTGTGTTTTTTTTTTTTGCAGCAGCAGCCTGGTTAATCATTCGCCGCCTTTTGTTGTTTGTGTTTTTCGATAACACGCTTCAACAAAGAGCAAAACTAATCTCACATGCTTTCAATTCATTGCAATCCTGGATCATGAAAATGAACATTTTCTGGACTTTTGTGGGTGAAAATGTAGTCGTTTTTTTTCCCTCCGTCCTGGTTGTGTTCGCTCGTTGTTGCTGTTGGTTCTGATGGAAGCTCATTTGCAGCTGCATGAAAAGGTATTCAGGTAGTTACGGGGAGCGATCTTTCAAATATTTATGCTTGCTGGAAGGGTCTGGTTAATGACTTTAGCGAGCGCTCACCAGGGGACGGAGGACATTGAGGGGAATAGATTTCCTACTGTATGATCATGAACTGAAAGGCTTGTAGGGAAAAGGTTTGGTCTCTTGTTTCCTTGGGCTGAGATTCTAACAAAGCAGATATTGAGTCACATGAATTGTTTAATATAAGAAAAGTCCAGTTTGAACAAAGTTGTCTTCAAATATTTTGATTAGTGATTAAAATAATATCAACACAGACGGGAAGGTTTAGAGAAAAAAAGCTAGAGAAGACAGAGTGAGATGGTTTGGACATGTTCAGAGGAGGGACATTGTTAGAAGGATGATCTTAGAGATGGAGCTACCAGGTAGGAGACAAAGAGATCGATGGATGCAGTGAGGGAGGACATGGAGGTAGTTGGAGTAGGAGATGAAGAAACCAGCAGTTTTATAGAACGCAGAAGATGCTGAAAACTCAAGTCTTAATTTAATGTTTTGTTGAGATTTAATAAGCAGATCTTTTGTATTTCAGTGTGTGTATTGTTAAATATTGTATTGTATTGTGTATTGTAAACAAAGTAAACACTTTTAAAAATTAATTTGCTGCTCACTTTCTGTCCTGCTAGCTGTGGTAAATATACAGATATACAAATATAAATCTTATTTATTATGTGTTATGTTAGTTTTAAATATTTATCTTTATTTTCACTAATAATTTGTATTGTCTTCAAGAACAACAATGAGGATCAGGACCAGGATCAAGAATGAGGACATTAGAGGGACAACGCAGACAGGAAGGTTTGGAGAAAAAGCTAGAAAAGACAGATTGAGATGATTTTGGACATGTTCAGAGGAGGGACAGTGGATACATTGGGAGAAGGATGCTCCTAGAGATGGAGCTACCAGGTAGGACACAAAGAGGAGATTGATGGATGCAGTGAGGGAGGACATGGAGGTAGTTGGAGTCAGAGTAGAAGATACAGAGGACAGGGG
>JAFBJS010001147.1:54073-71033 GCA_016785265.1 Paraplagusia blochii
GATGTGTATAAGAGACAGGTGATTTTATAGCTACATTTTGCAGGTTCTCATTGATAGAGTTAGAGTTGAGGATACAGAGAAAATTGGGGACAAAAAAAGTGGACAAGCCTATTTGTCTCCTCCAACAATGCATGCAAGTTTATTTTCATGAATTTTGATTATTTTTGCAATTAAATTGTTTTTAATCTTGATTAATTTACTGCTAATCTCATTACTTTTAGTTGACAGAAAGATAAGAATCGAATACAAATCAATTAAAAGTCATTTCCACCACTACAAGGTATTTAACATGTCTCTTCCTTCTACTGAACTTGAAATTGTCTCGGTGATGAAGAAAAAAGTGAAAGAGAGAAGAAGAATGGGGGCGAGACAGAGGAGGAGAGAGACTCGGGTGACTTATTTAACTGTCCACCTCCTCTGTGTTCTGCATTGTCAACAAGATGTTCGCACTCAAAGGGGAAAATAACGGCAAATATAAACATGGTGAGGAACATCTCCAGCTGCAACAAACCTGCTTCTCTGACAGTTTGACAGTCACCTGAGGGTGAAAGAGATTCCAAAATCACCGTCCAATAGACCCCCTCCTCTCCCATCCGCCGTCCCCCCAACACACACACACACATTCCTCATTCCACAGAGGGGCTACTACACAAAAAGGAGAGGCCATCTCTGGCTGGGCAGCTGTACGGTCAAGCAGAAATATCTGAGTTTTTTTTTTTTTTTTATCCCTGCAGCAAAATTCTTGTGTCGTTGGTGACAGACAGACAGGATGACAGTCAGAACGCCGTCAACACCTGACACACACACACACCTACATGCACAAACACACACCAAATGCACAATAATAGACAGTGAGACGAACAGACAACGTTGACAAGACAAAGAGACGCTCAATCTGTCCGTTACACACACAGACAGACGGGAGGAAGAAGATGCCAAGCTGCCACACGCGGGCAAACACACCACGTGATTTGACACACTTCATTTTCACCAGCAGTTTGGACTAATGACGCTCACTTTTATCGCAAAAATCAAAAATCTTGTTGCTCAATCACGGAGGAATCTGGAAAAACTGTCGTCCAACAACAACACAAGAAAATATAACTGGACCAGAAAAGTGTTGTGACCGAGACAACTGAAATATTTAAGGATAAAACAGATATATTTGATCGTGTCACGTGATTAGGCTGCATGTTCTAACACTAAACTCCTAGAGAATGACTGTAACATGCGGTTTCTCAACTACTTTTATCTGCAGTTCTCCTCACAAACCACAGAGGTCACTGTTGCTTTACATTCCATAGTCCCATTCTCCCCGTTCACTGACAGTGGAGGAGCTCATTTTAAAGTTATTTTCTCTGAGATAAAGTTAAAAGATTTACCTGTATTTGAACTAAAGAAAGTTTAACTTGTTTAACATATATATTTACTATATTTAATTATTCTGTTGAAATAATAACAGCAGATGGGATAAACATAAGAACTCAATGTAAATGTCAGACATTTTAATCAGCATTAAATGAGGAAAACTGATTCAATTTGTTTGGTTGGATAGAATTTGGCTTTAAATGTAACCCCAAAAAATAAAAACAATAGTTCATTTTTGTTATTTGTCATCATTTAAAAAAGAAAATTGAAAGAAAGAAAAAGAGAAATGAGAAATGAAGTTGAAAAGGCTGAAATAAAACTCTCCAGATTTACATATCGTAAAGTCAAATACGTTATTTTATAATAATAATAATCAAAATACCAGAATTTGCTAATTTTACTACATTCAGTAAACTGATGTAAGTAAATGGATGGATTAAAAAAAAAAACAACAAAAAAATAAAGTACTTTATTTTACTGTATGATCCCTATACCAGGAGATAATATCAAAAAATAAAAAAATTCTACATTTTAAGGCAAAACTTTATAATATAATATAAATATGGTCTCTCTGTGCTGGTCGTCTACAGACTGTCCACGTATACACAAACTCTGTGTGTGTTTGGTGTGTGTGTGTGTGTCAAAGGCCTCCATAGACCAGCTGCATAAAAGTATACAAAGTGTGCAGTTGTCCATGGAGCATGCTTGGCAAGTATCTACAACACCTTTATACATGCTGACAACCATGCCCACATTTTACACTTGAACTGCAGGTGCCAGGCGTTCAAGCTCTGCTGACTTTTTTGGGGGGTCTCCTGCCACACACACACACACACACACACGCACACACACACACACACACCAAAAAACACAAATACTGTCTAAGGGAAGAACCCACCAGAGACTTTATGGCTTGGCTTCGGCCCATTAACATTCTATTTCCTGTCTGTCTGTCCTCTCTCTCCTCCAGTCTAATTTCCATCAGCTGACGAACACAACAGCAGGATCCTCCCCACAGGCCGGGTCGGTTTTTAACGTCGAAAATATAAATAAACCGCTGAATAACTAAAGTCCCTCCGCCCTCGCTGCTGTCTGGCTGCTGCACCCAAACACACCCTGCGCTCGGGGAGAAGCCGAAAAAAAAGGGTGGCACGGTGGCCCTTCTCTGGTGAACCTGTTGAGTCCAAATAACAAGGTTGGTATAGAGACCGTAATGAGCTGCTGCTGACTGATTGTGCAGGAGGATGACTGACTACATGGCATCTCTCTGACTTCCCTTGTTAAAATGTCCTTAAGGTGAGTCGGCACATCATTCAGGAAGTGATACCTTCCACCTAGCAGGGGAGTTTTAAGTCATTTTGGCATGTAATTATCAACGGAGCGCGTTGTGATAGATGGCACAGTCAACAACAGAGTGATCAAGGAAGAAATGAGAGAGAGCAGGACGCCCAAGACGGAGTCTCATCATAATTAAAAGATTCCTCCGACTTTGATTCTTTTTTTTTTATGTCATGACTTCATTTTTAAGGCTGATGTATTAGAGACTGAGACACATCCTTGCACCTGTCAAACATGTAATTCTAATTAAGTGTCAAAAGGATTTTTTTGGTTATTTTTAACCTTCAGGAAACAAAGTGTTGATGTAGAAATACACCAGATGGAAGGGGTGAGAAGATTCACGGCAGGTAACCTCGAACTTTGGCTCTATTTCTAGTGTTGTAGAAAGGTCTAAATGGACAGTGATCTGCTGTCCATTATATAAAGACCACACATTGGACTAAAACAATATATTAAATCAATGCGTCTGTCCTCCAATTTTGATGCGCGGGCCACAATTGGTCCTAGAAGTTGACATATTGGCCAAGTTAGGGACAGAGAGATGGAGCATTCATGTGAACTAAAATAAATAACATGTAAAAGTCATGTATAATGGCTAAAATACAATCAACTTTTCTCTACACCTTATGAAGTTAAACATGGACATTGCAAGGAATATGTGGGAATATACTCATAACACAAAAAATATATATAATGTGGATTTGGTGGGCCGGATTACAAAGCTAAACGGGCCACACCTGGCCCCCAGACCTTAGGTTGCCCATGCCTGTTTTTCGGGCACAGGGGGCCTTATTATTTTCTGTGTGGCTGCCTTGCTACGTTGTCTTATTCCTTATGCAGGGGGACCACCAATGGAAATCAGCCAATCAAACGGCAACATTTGGGTGCATTTGCGTTTGCTATTGAATGTTCATTAATGTACATTG
Organism: Paraplagusia blochii; assembly: GCA_016785265.1. Classification (NCBI taxonomy): domain Eukaryota; kingdom Metazoa; phylum Chordata; class Actinopteri; order Pleuronectiformes; family Cynoglossidae; genus Paraplagusia; species Paraplagusia blochii. The sequence continues at coordinate 57,706 of JAFBJS010001147.1, forward strand.
TTCACAAGGCCGTGTTAACACACACTGAGGGCCTGGGGCCCAGGATGAGGCCCTACATATCGGGTCAGATCACAGTAGATACACAGGTGGACACAAGTTCCTTCAGAATTTTTTGTGTTGCTTTTATGTTAACTGTGTGGGCGCTGTTCTGAAGTATTTTCCTACCAATAATATTTTCCTACCTTGAGCGAAAATTTATAGTCATCTCTGAAGTTTTTTCCTACCTATAATATTATACTACCCTTTGTTTTAAAGGTGGTTGCACATTTTTTTAACCATTTTATCTATCTTGTACCTTTAACATAGAGTGTCTGTAGATATCATGAGTGAGAAAACTTAGTATAAGTAGACGACTTGCATTCATTTTACTCACCTGACATCAGCAACCTGAGGCCCCCTGGTGGCAAGGCCCAGGGCTGCAGGCCCATTAGCCCGTTCTGTTAACCCAGCCTTGATTGTCCCTGTACAACAAATAAAAAGATAAATAAAATAAAATAAATAAGACATTCATTTCTATCTTAATTATATTTATACATTCCCTTGCACCGCCTACTGTACATTGTCACAATAAATTGCATAGAGTAAAATAAATAGCACGGAAAATTGTCTGTGTAGGTTCCCAGTCATCCAGGTTATTTTAGCCAAAAATAGTTACTTTGAGGACAACTGGACATAATAGGTTTCTTGAAGACGTTTCACCTCTTGTTCAATAGGCTTCTTCAGGTCTGAACTTGGTTGAGAGGTGGAAGTTCTTCAAGAATCCTATATGTCCAGTTGTCCTGAAAGTAAATATGGAATATTTGAGCATTTACCGACTCACTTTTATATTATGTCAAAGTTTCCCCACAACAAATAAAATCTATTCTGATTAAATTTATACTTAAATATCAAGACATGTGACATGTGAACCTACACCCTGAACCTACAGTCTGTCTGACTGTTCACACCATGGTTAAACACCATCGTTGAACTGCTGCCACACAGAGGGAAGGGCATCGTGTTTCACCTCAGCCAAATCTCTTCTGTACATATGCAGGGCATTGCTGTTTAGAGGATGTGTCAATACGGGACAGATGGGAGTTCAAACACGGAGGTCCGTGCAGGTCCGTCCTCTCCAGTCCGGTCTGCGCACGAGAAGAGACAGGTGACAGAAACTGGACGGACAGGATGGGATGGTGGAAGAATGCTGGGTTGATGAATAAGAAATAAGACATTTTAATTCTTCATTACTGGGTTAGAAAGACGTAAAAAAAAGAGAGCTAGAATATAGAGACATAGCTTAATCCGCTTATGATGGATAAATAAAAAAAAAAAAACATGTTAATACATCATTACTAGTTTTGAAAGTTATTGAATCATAGAAACAGAATACAGAAACACATTTTAATTGTCTTGTGGTTAATAAAACGTAAGGTATTTTATTACATTGTTTTCAGTACTAGGTTAGGAAAAATATTTTTATTAACTTGCCATGATGAAAAAAAATATTTGGACATGTTTGATAACAAATAATTATATTTTCCTTATTTGTTACTTTTTTTTTTTTTTTTTTACATTTTTTTCTCTTTTTTCTGTAAAGATTCTCATTTATCCTGGTCATGAAATCCCATAAGTTCAGTTTTAAACTGATTTTTTTTTTTTTTTTTCATATTTTTCCTCCTGCTCGTTCATTAATTCTGTTTCCTTTCTTTACCTTTTTGCATTTTCCTTCCCCTTCCCTTTCTTTTTCTCTTTGTACCTTATTTTATTTGTCCTTTATTTTATTCCCATTAATTCATTCTGTTTATTTTCTTTTCATTTTCTTCAATTTTATATTTTTTTCTTATTATGTTTCTCTTCTATCTTTAACTCTTTCTTCTTCGTTCGCTTTCTTTTCTTTTCATTTGCTTCCATATAATCTTATAATATAATCTGAAAAATTAGCAACAATCATACTCATCCGAGCTTCTTCCCACAGAGCAGTAGAAACACCAGGTCACAGTGAAAACACAATACATTACACACTTGGAAGAGAGAGACGTGACCAGGGACCAACACTTTCCTTCCTTTTTTTTTTTCCATCTTTTCTAAGTCATATTTATTTTATTAGCTGTATCCTCACCGGGCTCCGTGGTGGCAGGATAGCCAAGCGCTCAGACACACACACAGATACAAACAGAGGACCGGAGCCCAGATCTCCACTGGTGCATGGAGTGATTGTATTTTATTTATTTTTTTTTTCTTCATCCCGGGAAGATAACAAACACAGCAGCCAGACATAATTAGTATTGGAGAGGACACAAAGAGTTCCTCCTAATGACTACAAACATCTATGTGCTTGACTTTTGTGTATGTAATTGAAAAGGGGGTGAAAATCAATAGCATTCAATGAAAACTAATTGCAGGAGGTGAAAGTGAGGAGCTGTGAGGCATCTATTAGGGGAGGCAGCGGCAAAAACCGCCATGAAGATTCTTCAGTCAGTTAGAAAAGTGCTCTGAGCGCAAACGTGTGTGAAACTGCGCGTGACAAATAGCAAAACACCCATAATTCCTCTATTATTTAGTAACTTTCAGGCAACGTGGAGTGACAGGAGCAGATGGAAGAGGAGGAGGAGGAAGACAATGTCTCTGGATTTAGAATCCTAACCTTGGCTGTATTTTTATCTCGTGTAAAAAGTGAACAGAAATAAAAACATTTAAAGATATTTGTAAAATACCTGAGACCAGGGGTATCAAACTCGTGGCCCGTGGGCCATTTACGGCCTGTGGAATGATATTTTGCGGCCCCCACCTTGATGTGAAAGTTGATTTTACAATAATATTTTATAGATTTGTTCTCTACATTTTATGGTAAATCCTATAGTTCGCAAAATCCTGATCTGCAGTCCTCTACTGGTTCAGTGTTGTATTACACAGAATCTATGGGAAACTGATTTTTTATTATTATTTTTTTTTCTTTTGTATTGACCACTGAAAGCTGATGCAGCCCTTCAGTGAAATGATAGTGTGGGTGGTGGCCCTGAACTTATTTGAGTTTGAGATCCCTGACTTAGACCATTGTCTCCTGAAAAATTGGTCATTATCCTGAGATTATTTTTTTTTAATCACATTTTTTTTAGTCACATTTCTTTTTGGTTCAGTCCCTGTTTTTCTGGGTTTAAAACGTGAGTACTAGGTCAACAATAGATTATCTTTATTTATGTTTAGTGTTATTTAAGGTTTGTGACTATAATAGATTTCCCTAAATAAAATCATTTCGGAAACACTGGTCTAGGTCACATGTCAAACAAACTCAAGGCCTGCGGCCCAAACGTGGGCTACCAGCCCTCTTTGTGTCTCAGAAGCTTAAGAAACATTCGATGCTATTGAGGTCCACTGCTTCCTTGAAATTTCGTTGTATGCAACACAAACAGGAAAGTAAAAAAAAACAGCTAGAGAAGCCAGATTGAGAAGGTTTAGACATGTTCAGAGGAGGGACAATGGATGCATTGGTAGAAGAATGATCCTAGAGATGGAGCTACCAGGTAGGGGACAAAGAGGAGATTGATGGATGCAGTGAGGGAGGACATAGTTGGAGTGAGAGTTGAGGATACAGAGGACAACCACTGAAAATGGGACAAGCCAAAAGGAGAAGAAGAAGAAGAAGAAGAAGAAGAAAGCTTTCCATTCTTCCTAATGTATAAGTCCTGAAAATCCTGAAATCATGGTGGTCAGTCTTTGACTGTGTCTCTGACCTACAAACCCATAAATCCAATAAAATATCACATATTTACAGCAGCGATTATTCCTCTGTTGACTGAATAAATAGAATATTAATATTGTCAAAGACAAACAACGTGTCCAGTAGGAGGACAGACATCTGCCAAGTTCACAGAGGTTTACAACGTGGGTTTAAAAGCCGTGGTAACAAAGGGCAAGCAAATTGACAAGAAGAAGGATGAATGACAGGCCTGGAATTCAAGCAACCTCTGGACAAAGTTGCATTCTGCACTTTTTTCCGCCGATAAACGAACAAAATATACGACATCAAACATCACCTGTACATACATAGTCTTTCTCTCTCTCTGACACACACACACACACACTCAGCATTACACAGGGATTATAAGGAGGCCGCAGCACAACACCTACAAACATGCACACGTGTGTGTGTGTGTATACACCCAAATGTCAGCTGGCTCTGGTCACTGCCAGTGGCCTTTTCAATAATCTCCCCCTTATTATATACACAGCCAGGCTCGCTGTGTTAATGCACAGACCTGAGAAAATACAGCGGGCTAATCTTATTTGCACACAGGGTAAGAGGAGAGGAGGGAAGGACATCGGGGGGAGGACAGAGAGAGGAGAGGAGAGGTAGATATTTCGACACAGAGACGTTGTTGATTAAAAGTGTCAGACACTGATCTCAGTACAGTTTAACTGACGCAGTTACAGTTACGGAGTGAATTAGGAGAAGATTCTTTTTGCGTCTCTCTTCTTCTCACCACCACTGTGTTAGTGTCAGTGACAGCGGCGCTGCTCTGATCTCCATCTCCTCAGTGTAGATGGTCTGTACAATGGCTCAGTCAAGTGTTTACGCTCGGATGAGCCGTGATAGAATCACAGGACGGAATATATTCCTGCTCCAAAGGAGGTGCAGCGCAGACAGACAGTGTTTCTTCCTCTCTCTCTCTCTCTCACACACACACACACACACACACACACACACACACACGTAAATAATGCATGTGTCTTAAAGGGTTTCACCCCACCACAGCTGGCCTATTCCAACATTCTGCCTCTCTCTTCCCTCTTGCTCTGATTCCACATTTGTAGGAAATGAAAAAATAATAAAATTATTTTTAAAAAATGATAATGTGACTTGGTTATGGAAGCAGCACTGCCATAAAATTATACAGTTTCTTCTCTGTGCTGTTCATCTCTACGCATCATATTTTATATATCTTACTTTATACACAATAATATAACAACACAGACAGGAAGGTTTGGAGAAAAAGCTACAGAAGCCAGATTGAGATGGTTTGGACATGTTCAGAGGAGGAACGGTGGTTGAATTGGTAGAAGAACGATCCTAGAGATGGAGCTACCAGGTGGGAAACAAAGCGGAGATGCAGTGAGGTAGGACATGGAGTCAGAGTTGAAGATACAGAGGACAAGGGGAGATGGAAAACGTTGATTTTCTTTGGCAACCTCTAAAAAAAGGGACAAGCCATATAACTTTTCTGTCTTTCTAACTTTTGCACACCGTCCATAAGAAGACATATTATGCATCCTTAACTGTTATAAACTACCATACATTATATAGTGCATGTTAACAGTACGTGTCCCCAAAGTAGTGGGGCGTGGCTTCATGTGTGGCACAGAACTCTTGTATTTTGGATGGAAAAAGATGAAAATTGATAAAAATGAATGGATAGAGAGATAGTTATAATGTCTGATTCTCATTCATCCAGGTCCATAATTCCAAAAGGTTTAGTTGGAAGCAACTGGACTTCTTCATAGAACTTCTTCTTCAAAAGTCCAATTGATTCTAATTTAACTTTTTGGGTTTTGGTGATAATATTTTCTTTATACAGTATGTGCAACCAAGGGATTATCTAAAAAAGAAAAAAAAAAGTTTGTTATTTTTCCTTTTGTAGGAATTACAAAATAAAAGTCAGTTAAGTTTTGGATTAATATCTGTGAACATGAAATGGGGCGCCACCTATGTACAAGACAGAAAATGTTTGGACACGCTAAAGCAAAAATGGATGACAATAATTATGTGATGTACCTTTATTCCCTAAATAATTACATGCTAAGTTATTAGTTTTATCAATTTTCTGTGTTTTTTTCTTAATTCCTTTTAAACTAAAACCAAGTTGTTCAGTGAAACCCAGAGTTCCCAGGCGCTCAAATCTTCTCCTCCTGTCGAAATAGGTGTAGCCACGAGTGGGCCAGGGCCCGCCCACTTGTCAGTCAGGCCCGCCCCATCCAATGAGAGGGCTAACCTAGCCGACAGTAGATATTATTTTTCAAATTGTCCAAAAATTTGGTCCACCTCTGTGATTTGCATTACTTCATATCAGCACCTCAAACGCCAAGCAGATTGTTTATGTGTCCCTCACGTCCCAACGTGCCCTCCAGTCTTTCAACTTGTCAGACAATTGGTGTTGGCTGCGCTAGCGTTAGCGGAAATATGCAGAAATATGTCGAAGCAAAGAGGTTTATTGAATTTTGTTGTTTGTGGTGGGCGTCAGCGTAGATTGGACTTTCGGTATCATCCTCACCCTCAGTGGTGCTACAATCTACACCAATAACGCAATAACCTCTTTCTTGCCAAGTTATGCCAATGTTGAAAGCTAAGCTTGATATAAGATGATATGCATAGTCTATTTGTTATTTATCGTAGCCTTATTTTCCAATGTCCACCAGAACATCGACGTTGACCCAAAGACTGAACGCACTCTCTGTGCTTTCATATGAAAGAAAATTGATCGAATCATTGGACTATGACGACGTGTTGAGAGTTAAAAAAAAAAACAAAAAACGCCATCTGCTGCTGTAGATTTTCTGAAAAGTAAGACTTTCTTTCTTTTCTTCCTTTTCTTCCTCCTTTTAATTTGGCCGCCAAGCCTAGTCCCTGCATCTTTTCATGTTATGGATATATTTTGGATTTTTTATTTTGAAGGACTTTGTATGATTATGTAGCTGCTTGCATTGTCCATCGCCATGGGGTGCTGGTCTGATACTACGTCTATTTCTGATACAATGTGCGTTTGTGTTACTTTTTGCACACAGCGTCTGTGCATCAAACTTAGGTGTAATATACTTTGGGGTTGGGCCTCCCTGATTTTTTTTCGGGTCCCACCCATTTTATGGGTTCTGGCCACGCCCCTGCCTGTTGATGTTTGTGTTTTTCTCCCTCCTGAATGTTAAATCAGGTGAAGGCCCCGTCTGACCCTGTTCTATTCAACTCTCCCGTCTCCCCACCTCTCCCCCTCGCATCCCCCAAACCTTCACCCCTTTTTACCTTTCTACTCTGGGTAAGTAGCTGCTCTCCTCCAAACACATCTAATTACCTCAAAGCCCAACATTTCCCATCCATCACATTATCTTTCAGAGCGCAGGTATTAGCGCTCCCCGTCCCATCAGCCAATTACCTGCTGCCTTTTTCCTGGAGTCACCTGCATTGCAAATGTGACCTTTACTTAGAGGGCTGATTGCATGTTTCCTGGAGTGTGTGTGAGAATGTAAGGTTTTGAAGTGTGCGATGTCAAAGACCTGAAAGTCAACGTGACTTCTGGGAAAGGTAGTATTATTGGGGGAAATTAAATTGTTTGTCCATTTTCTATAAAGACAGTTGCTGTTTGTCTCTAACAGCTGATACATTTGTGTTCCATCTAATGTGCACGTGTGTGTGTGTGTGTGTGTGTAAGACCCGGGGCTGGAGCAGAGAGCAGACCCTCACAGACACCCGTCTGACCCCCCCGGCCCTCTCTCATGTGATGGGCTGTCGTGAATGTTAATGTTCAGTGATGGCCGTGGAGCAAATAAGTGTTTCTGACACAGTACAGACTCCTATTACAGGAACAGGCCAAATGGGCTGAGGCTGGTGCCTTAATGAGCAGGCAGGTCAGTCAGCCGCAGCCACTGTACCAGTCCCACACCCTGTTTATGCAGGGGCCGATCTCAGAAGCCCCCCCTGACAAGAGCCGGCTTCCTCCACCTTCACCTGAGAACATCCTCGTCTTTTTCTTTCTCTACGCTGGGAAATAACGACTGATTTAACACTGAAACAAAACCAATAATAATGGATTTTTATTGAAGGGATGAATGAAAACAAGACCCTGAGTGAATTTGAAGATTTTTCAGGACAGACATTGGATGAATCCATCCATTCATCCATCCATCATCATCATCTATCCATCAATCCATCATCCATCCATTCATCCATCCATCCATCCATCCATCCATCCATCCATCCATCCATCATCATCATCTATCCATCAATCCATCATCCATCCATCCATCCATCCATCATCATCATCTATCCATCTATCCATCAATCCATCCATATGTCCACCATCCATCCATCCATCCATCCATCCATCCATCCATCTATTCATCCATACATACATCCACAATCCATCCATCCATCCATCCATCCATCTATTCATCCATACATACACCCACAATCCATCCATCCATCCATCTATTCATCCATCCATCTATTCATCCATACATACATCTACAATCCATCCATCCATCCATTCACCCATCCATCATCATCATCATCTATCCATCCATCCATCATCATCATCTATCCATCCATCCATCTATCCATCCATTTCTCCATCAGTTTCTCCATCCGTCCATCCATCCATCCATCCATCCATCCATCCATCCATCCATACATCCATCCATCCATCCATACATCCATCTATTCATCCATACATACATTCACAATCCATCCATCCATCCATCCATCCATCCATCCATCCATCCATCCATCTATTCATCCATACATACACCCACAATCCATCCATCCATCCATCTATTCATCCATCCATCTATTCATCCATACATACATCCACAATCCATCCATCCATCCATTCACCCATCCATCCATCATCATCATCTATCCATCTATCATCCATCCATCCATCCATCTATCCATCCATTTCTCCATCAATTTCTCCATCCGTCCATCCATCCATCCATCCATCCATCCATCCATACATCCATCCATCCATCCATACATCCATCCATCCATCTATTCATCCATACATACATCCACAATCCATCCATCCATCCATCCATCCATCTATTCATCCATACATACATCCACAATCCATCCATCCATCCATTCATGCATCTATTCATCCATCCATCCATTCATCCATCAATTCATCCATCCATCCATCCACTGTGGTGGAGAATTGGATATAATAAATAAAATAATCACCAATGTTAGGGTGTGTGTGTATTAAATGTTGACAGGATGTGAAACAGGACATGATATTGTGCACTGGTGGAGAAGATAAGACCAGTGGCCTGGACAGTCAGTTAGAATAATAGTAAGTGGACATGACCAGGTCACTATGACCTGGCTATGGAGAGACGTCCACTTGTTTTGGACAGGATTTGGCATGGGTTCATGAGTTCCATGGAATGGTGAATGTTTTGGGAAATGATGTAAGCATGTTGACGTGAGTGTATGAAAAGAACATGTTTGTTTCAGCATTCGGGATTTGTTGGTGAGACTATAGATGAGATTCGTTGTTGGACTTGATGAAGTCAGTAACCTTTATATTATAATAAATCCCCTGAGACGGAGACTTGTGTCCTGGTCTGCTTAATTGTAGCAAGGCTTTCTATAATGTAATTGGTGACCCTGACAAATAGTTCATCCATCCATCCACCCATCCATTTCTCAATCCACCTATCCCTCCACCTAGCCATTCATCTATCCATCTAGCTATGTATACAGCAATCTAACCATCATCATCATCATCTATCAATCATCCATCCATCATCATCGTTTATCAATCCAACCTTCCATCCACCTATCAATCCATCTATTCCTCCACCTAACCCATTCATCTATCAATCTAGCTATGTATACAGCCATCCATCATCCATCTATCTATTCATTTCTCCATCCATTTCTCCATCCGTCCATCCATCCATCCATTTCTCCATCTATTTCTTCATCCATTTCTTCATCCATCCATCCATCCATTTCTCCATCCATCCATCCATTTCTCCATCCACCCATCCATCCATCCATCCATCAATCCATCCATCCATTTCTCCATCCATCTACTCATCCATCTATCTATCCCTCTATCAATCCATCCATCCATATTTCTCTGTTTATCCATCACTGGGACATGGGGCAGGAGTCTCCACGACTGCCACCCAAATCACACTGCACTGTAGCACACCTACTTGAACCGTCCTGCAGGTGGTGAGCCCACTGGAGGACACTAACCACCCTAACAGGGGTTTGATTTGACCCAGGAGATCAAACCTGGAGTGAGGCCCCTCCACACAGTCAGGGGCCAATGTGCCACTGATGCTTAATATTTTCTTGGACGATATTCTCAGTTCTTCCAATTTATTATATTTTCCCTCTTCCTTTAAGAGACCTTTCTAGAGCAGGTTTACATGAAGTTTGTACGGAGACCTTTTGGCAAACAGCATTACATATTAGCTGAATAGGTCTCAAGAAAGTGACTTGATGAGGAGTGAACTCCCGTGTACAAACTTATAATTGTAATCAGTGCTATAGCGCCTCTTCAGGTGGTTGTCTTAACCGCTTTTATCAAAAGTCCCACTTCTGCATTTTGTTAAGAAAAAACTCCAAATACCAACTACCCATAAGAAAACAGACTGACCCGAGTATTAAGGCGAGCACAAAGACAAGGATTTTTTTTTTTTTCTGGGCTGAGTTTCAAGGTGTTTTCCTTCACGTCCTGTTTTCCCAGATTTTCCTCATTACCTGAAGGAAAGTTCCCAAACTTTTAAACACTTTTAAGACTCATTTTGAAGCCTGCACTCAAGCGCAGGCATCATTTTAACATGGACACGTGTCAACTGTCAATTTAGAAACAATTCAGAAATTGTAAAAGCTGGAAAAATCCTCTACCATAAGACAAAGCAGGAGTCGTGTCCACGGTGGATTCCAGTTAACCTGACAGCCTGAAGACACTGTAAACTCAGTCCCAACCAGTCCAGCGCAGTTACAAGCCTGTGAACAAAGATGCTGTCTCTCTGTTCTCCCAGCGGATTGTCAGGGAAAAAAAGTACATCTTGTAGGTTTGACTCAAACAGTTATCTGCGGGAAAAGGTGGAATGCACATCGCTTGGCTGACTCATCACAATTTGGAGGTGGAATGATTCTCCCTCCCTCCACCTCAGGTGGGAATAGATCAGACACTGGGAGGAAACTAAGAGGAAGGAGATGGTGACGGGTAAAGACAGGAAGTGGGCATTAGGCTTGATTGAGACACGTGGCAGACAGAAAATCACCTGGTGCTTCAGAGCACATTCTCACAGTTGGCCGGGCTGTCTCTCAAAACTCTCCAAATAGTCTAAAGTCGACCTGTTGGAATTACTGAGTCGTTACACTACATGCTGTAGCCCCTGAGCAGTGGGCCAGCAAAGGTGTCTCTCTCCCTCTCACTGCGGGACTTGTTAGGGATGCTATTTTGGAACAACTCTGCCTTCTCAAACCTGGAGAGAGAACGGACACTCCATAAAAATGGATCTTGGTGAGAAATTGCAGAATTTCCACATTAAAAGTTTTTTTTTTTTTCTTAGAAACACATTTTAACCAGTCAAAGATATTTTTTCAAAAAGAGTATGGGTGAAACAAGAGTTGTATGAAGAGTAAGATAAAATGAGAATGTATGACAATGGTTAACCGGAATATTATCTTGTTAAAAAAAAAAAAAAACAAAAAACAAACACAACAAAAAACTGGATTTGTGCAAAACATTAAAAGAAGCAAAAGAAAAAAAAAAATACATTCATGAACTATTGTAAGGGAAGTGGGAGGGATAGAGAATGGAAAATTAAAAAAAAAATAAAAATTTTTTTTTTCATGTTATCAGACTTATTTCACCATATTTCACAAATTTAAGTCTAATAATAAAGTTTTAAAATCATTCTTTGAATGCAGAGCAGGTCCCTCTATTTCCAGAAACACAAAGTAACCACAACTTTACACTCATGTAAAACAAATCTGATTTTTCCCAAATAATTATTCAACAAAGTAATCGATTTGCCACCTGAATACCAGCTTGTAAATAAAACAAAAGGGGAAAAAAATCTGTTTTAGTGAAACACTTCAACATTCTTCATCTACAAACCATTGTTTCTGAAAGACACAGAGTCAGATGACGCCAAATCTCTGTTTTCCACATAATGGAAGTGCCAATGCTGAAACTTTTCCCTATAATGAGACTCAAAAGGTCAACACAGCACTTGAAGGGAGGAAAAAAAAAACCTTGATTTGCCGGCACGACAGGTAAAACACTACAGATGAGACTCTGAAAAACTAATTGGCAAATAGTCTAACAAGACAATTCATGACACCCATCAAGGCATGAAGGGAATTAAAAAGTGGAAAAAGCATTTTTCTCTCTCACATCCTTTATTGAGCTGCAGGCCCGACAGGAATGTTGAGGTGTGAACTATTTTTTTTTTTTTCTCAATTTTAACCTCCTCAGATCATAGCTGCTTTTTTACATCCATTTTTTGTTTTATTTCTTTCTAAAAACTGAATACTGCGAAGTTTTCCTTCATGGTAAAATTAATAAATAGGAAAACAATTTCTCTTTTAGGGCCAAAAAATTCCACAGTGCACACGCTTGTGGACACAAAAGCTAGAAAGTGCTGTCCACGTATGTGGCCATGATTATAACTTTAATTAAAGGACATAAACTACAAACATTTGCAATGTTTTAAATTAAGCAACAATTTAATAACAGTAAATGTATATATTTTATTCAATTTTTCAGAATCTGTGCCAGTATAATGACACAACTCTACCTGTTGGGGGTGGAAGTGAGGCTGACACTGTAGGAAGAGTCCAACCTGATGGAATTGTCTGAGACACTGGTGATGGAGCAGATATGGAGAAAAAAAAAAAAAGTAAATCTGTATCATTTTAAGTGACAAAATATTATGGTAGTAATATATAGTATTATTTTACAGTTCATAAATATAACCTATGTCACACTATTGCTAGAAACACATACCATTTTTGTCACACAATGTGTAATATAATCAGATTTTTCCTGTCAAAATGATGATATCAATCGCATCTTTCCCTCTACCTTAATTTCTGCCGCAGATGTATTTCCTCCAGTCTGCGAATGAGTGTCAGTGCTGCCCCTAGTGTTCATTCACGTACCTGCAAGAACAAAACAGTAGACACTGCGTGTTGCTGAAGAACAGACCATGGAAAAGGAGACTAAACTCATTGTAAAAACTGAATTAAATTCATTCATTTGTTCAATCACCTTCATTCTCTTATCTGTTACAGCCTCCACCAGTGACACCCAAATCACACTGCACTATACTGTCAGTCTTTCAGTGGGCGGCTCAGAGTAAAAAGATAAGATAATAAAAAGTGTTGTGTGTAAACTGGGAAACAAAGACTCTTCCGATCACTGCAACATTCATTAGCAACATTCTAATGGCAAAAACATGAGGTAATCGTTCTAAAATTAAAAAAAAAAAAAAAAAAGCTGTATTTTAGCTTTACAGATTAAATTAAATTAAAATAGATACCTTATACATAAAATAATATATGTAAACATATCTTAAAATTATTTAAAATATTATGTTAAATATAT
>JAFBJS010001151.1:0-57388 GCA_016785265.1 Paraplagusia blochii
AAAAGTTTTTCAAAAATGACAAAAAATGCATTCATTTGTCTTAAAATACTTAGTTGTTAATATTTTGGTGGTTAAAACTGTGAAAATTTATAATTTTTTGGTTTTGAGACTAGTGATCACTAAGAAATACTGTCCTCATAAGATCCAGAAGTAATCTCCAAAAATAAAAGTTTTTCAGAAATTACAAAAAATGCATTCAATTTTCTTAAAATACTTAATTAGTAATATTTTGATGGTTAAAATTGTGAAAATTTATAAATTTTGGGTTTGGAGACAAGTGATCACTGTGAAATACTGTCCTCATAAGATCCAGAAGTAATCTCCAAAAATAAAAGTTTTTCAAAAATGACAAAAAATGCATCTATTTGTCTTCAAATACTTAGTTATCAATATTTTGGTGGTTAAAATTGTGAAAATTTTAAATTTTTTGGTTTTGAGACTAGTGATCACTGAGAAATATTGTCCTCATAAGAGCCAGAAGTAATCTCCAAAAATAAAAGTTTTTCAAAAATGAAAAAAATGCATTCATTTGTCTTAAAATACTTAGTTAGTAATATTTTGGTGGTTAAAACTGTGAAAATTTATAATTTTTTGGTTTTGAGACTAGTGATCACTGAGAAATACTGTCCTCATAAGATCCAGAAGTAATCTCCAAAAATAAAAGTTTTTCAGAAATTACAAAAAATGCATTCAATTGTCTTCAAATACTTAGTTATCAATATTTTGGTGGTTAAAATTGTGAAAATTTTAAATTTTTTGGTTTTGAGACTAGTGATCACTGAGAAATATTGTCCTCATAAGATCCAGAAATAATCACCAAAATAAAAAGTTTTTCCTAAAAATGCATTGAATTGTCTTAAAATACTTAGTTAGTAATATTTTGGTGGTTAAAACTGTGAAAATTTATAATTTTTTGGTTTTGACACTAGTGATCACTGAGAAATATTGTCCTCATAAGATCCAGAAGTAAGCTCTAAAAATAAAAGTTTTTCAAAAATGACAAAAAAAGCACTCATTTGTCTTCAAATACTTAGTAATTAATATTTTGGTAATTAAAACTGTGAAAATTCATAATTTTTTGGTTTCGAGACTAGTGATCACTGAGAAATACTGTCCTCATAAGATCCAGAAGTAATCTCCAAAAATAAAAGTTTTTCAAAAATGACAAAAAATGCTTTCATTTGTCTTAAAAGACTTAGTTATTAATATTTTGGTGGTTAAAATTGTGAAAATTTGACATTTTTTGGTTTCGAGACTAATGATCACTCTGAAGTATTGTCCTCATAAGATCCAGAAGTAATCTCCAAAAATAAAAGTTTTTCAAAAATGACAAAAAAAGCACTCATTTGTCTTCAAATACTTAGTTATTAATATTTTGGTGGTTAAAACTGTGAAAATTCATAATTTTTTGGTTTCGAGACTAGTGATCACTGAGAAATACTGTCCTCATAAGATCCAGAAGTAATCTCCAAAAATAAAAGTTTTTCAAAAATGACAAAAAATGCATTCATTTGTCTTCAAATACTTAGTTATCAATATTTTGGTGGTTAAAATTGTGAAAACTTTAAATTTTTTGGTTTTGAGACTAGTGATCACTGAGAAATATTGTCCTCATAAGATCCAGAAGTAATCTCCAAAAATAAAAGTTTTTCAAAAATGACAGAAAATGCATTCATTTGTCTTCAAATACTTAGTTATGTACATTTTTGTAGTTAAAGTTGAGAAACACAAAATTTTTTGGGATGCAAACTAGTAACCACTATATAATACTATCCTCATAAGACCCATAAGTGATCTCCAGTTTCAATTATTTTTTAGTTTCATTGAAGTTTCACACATTCTTCATTTGCACATTTCTATATGTTGATGAGAAACTTGCAGTTAACTATAATTCCGAATTTATTAAAGTTAACTTTTCATTTGTTGACTCACTGTGGTAATGAAAACTGGACAAGTTGAAAGATTTACATTTTTTTTTCTCTTAAATGTAAATTTTTTTTACAACTAAAATTTTTTTACATCTGAACTACAAATGTTCTGACCCATTTATACTTTGTACTCTTCAACAACATTGCTGAATTTTTTAAATTCCTCCACCAACATGTTGCAGAGTTATGATATTTTTAGCCTCTTTCACACAGGACATGGACAAACCCCAACCTGTCCCTCCCCCCTGTGCGAAGCCAGTCAACAGGGGGAGTGAGAGACATCGTGTTTTCTCTCAGCTATGGGATCCCATGGGCGATGGCTGTTCTGGACCGTGTTTTTTCGTTACTTGGTTCAAGAAGATGGTGAGTCGCCACATAGGGTATTCTTCAGTTAATATTTGTTTGGAGAAAATTTCACTCAAAATAATGAAGTCATTGAAGAAAAGTTCTTGTCCTGTCATGTCATTGTCCACTCTGTTGAGGAGCAGAAGGGTCAGCTCTATATTTATACAGATATTTCCAAAAAGACGTGTAATGCAACCGTCAAAGCTGTCAGGTGTCGATAAAGAAACATTTCTGTGAAATTCAGTTTCACTTTTTCTTCTCCCAGTGAGTTGAGTTGTTGTTCCACTAAGAACTCTCCACACTGTGATGATGCTGCTGCTGCTGCTGTCAACTGTAATTAGTCACTAATGTGCATTAACAAAGGCCAGGGTCGGGGGGTGGAGGGTGATGGGTGGAGGGTGGAGGTGGGTTATTGTTCCAGTAATGAATGTCAGCAGCTGAAAGACTGAGGAATTCAGACCAGACTGAGACAAATGAAGTGAATCCATAACAGTTCTGATCATTTCTCATAAAAACCTTATGAATTCAATATAAAGATTGTTACAGTTACTGTTGTTGTATTTTTGTCTGTTTTCTGATTCAGCTGCTCTGAGCGTCACCATGAGAGACACCAGTGTGGAGGCAGTGAGAGGAGACGCTGTCCTCCTTACCTGCTCCTTCCTCACCTCCTCCCCCATCCACAGACTCAACATCGTCTGGACTCTGGTTCCGTCCTCCAGCCCAGAGAGTCCCATACAGGTCAGACGCTTCCTGTGGAGACATCATCATCATCATCATCATCATCAGCTGAGGTTGTCTGTGTGTCCTTCTTCAGGTGATTGTGTTTGACCATGGACAGGTGATGGAGGACCCCTCCCTCACTGGGAGAGTCAGCTTCACAGGTATCACAGTGAGTTCATTTTACTGAAAGACAAGTACTGAAAACTGAGTACTTCACACCTGCCTGTGTGTGTGCGTCCTCAGGCCTGCCATGGACTGCAGACATCGTCCTTAACGACACTCGAGTGTCAGACTCGGGTGTTTATCGCTGCATGGTCAACAATCCACCAGAGGCTGCAGAAGAAGACGTGGGAGAAACAGTTCTGACGGTTCTGGGTCAGTTCATCAGCCTAGACATCAATGTCACACTGTTTAGTTAAGACTGAAAACATTTAAATCAGATTTTACTGCCCACCACTGGAGGGAGCCCAAGTTCCACCAGTCTCTTATATTCCACTGGTTCTTTTACCAGACAGTGATATCAGCTGTTCACCAAACTACATGCAGTACTATTGTAGAAGTAACACTGGTCTTAGGTTCAGACTGGAACTGGTCATGTGACAGTAAAAAACACTGTTTTGTCGAAACCTCTGACCTTGTCTGTAGCTCCGCCCTCCACGCCAGTGTGTGAGTGGAGCGGAGACGTCGACGTTGGAGGAAGTGTAACGTTGTCCTGCTCAGTGACGGAGGGCGTTCCCACTCCGGAGATCCACTGGGAGAAAGTCAGTCCTGAGGAAGACCCACTGACAGTCAGCACAGACGGTCAGGAACAAACACACACACACACACACAATATGCCCACCCAACACCCATGACCCAACTTTGGCCCGGTACCCAGAGATTGGCCAACCTACCTCTACAGGACAACTGCAAGTTGAATTTTACAGTTCAACACAGAAAACTACAAAATAAACTACAATGAGGAAAAAAATAAAACCAAAGTCAGGCCAGTCAATGTCACGTGTCATTTTTACTGATCTACGTCACTGAAACGTTAGCCATCAGTATCGATGCTAAGCTAACCCTCTGAACGGTGGAGTTTTTTGGACCGAACTATTGACAGAAAGTTCGGGAAACACAGACCCTGGACTCACCCACAGGTCTGAGGTGGACGTTTCCAGAAGGACAGGGTTGACATCCCATTATAAAGTGCTTCCCTCGTTAGAACGTTATCATTGTTTCCCCTCGAACAACAAAGGTCTGTCCGAGAAAAGGACAAAGATTTTCTTCTGTGTCTGAGTCTCTGTCTGGAACAGCGGCCATCATCATCGCCAGCCTCATCATCGCCAGCCTCATCATCAGCCTCATGCACGACACTGCAAGAGCGGGAAAATCGTGCGCGCGCACGTAATTTTCTTTAAACTGACGCAGCTTGTTATTGTTTATTAATGTAACAGCTTTTTCATTATCATTTCAGTGTTTATTTGGTCATTTTCTCTTTATTAATTTCTCCGCCTTTGATTTTCACCCAGAAACAGATTCATTTGAAATACAACAAAGTATAATAATAATATAGTTGAATTTGAGTAAAAGTAAAATTGTACAAAAAAGTACTTAAATACATAAATGTAATGAATCTAATTAATTTCAAGTAACTTTCACTGTTCTTCTACTCCTGGAAGGTCGTTCTGTTGTTTTGTCTCCGGTGTCTCCTCATCGTCTCTGTCTCTTTCTTCAGCTTCGGTCCAAATTGTCAACGTTTCCTCTGAGACCTCGGGCCGGTACCGCTGCTCCGCCTCCAACCTCGTGGGGACACTGAGCTGCGACGTCCGTGTGTCCGTCTACACCCGTCAGTCTCGTCTTCTTTCCTCTTCAGTCAGTAAAAATACAAAATCTCATCCACGTCCGTTAAATGACTGCAGGTCTGTTGTTTCCCAGCGCCGACTCCGAGCGAGTCCTCAGGTGTCCTGCAGGGGGTGCTGCTGACCCTGTCCATGAGTCTGCTGCTGATGGCGCTGGTGCTGCTGCTGCTGTGGCTCCATCGGACCGGACAGGACGGGAGGGGGGCGGGTTCGAAGGCTGAGGACGGGGGTCCACGTGAGCTCAGGTTCTCCGAGACCGAAATCAAGCGCTCCTTCGTTTGACGTCAACAGTCTGACGTCACATATCGGCACTTAGATGAAATTTTTTGCGTTAGAATCTTCATCCTCAGCCCTGGATTGGAGTTGTATTCACTTTAACGTATTTATGTAATAAAGGCGCAGTTCAAGTTGTTTTTATTTTTCTTGGCTTGTACTTATTTGTGGTTATTTGAGGAAGAGGAAAGAATATTTCCAGGAATTTTTGCTTTGTGTAGATCAAGGAAATCCGAACACAAAGAAGGAAATGCTAAAAATAAAGTTTAGAGTTTTCCTATCAACACTAAGTCTTTCTTTCACTTATACGAATCGAGACAAAATGATTAACGCATCTATTTGCAAAGAAAGACACAAAAACCTTTAATTTAAATAGAAGAAAAGGGGGAAAAAAAATCACATAAAAAACTGTACAGAACATTTAACATACACTTAAATAAAAGAACACCCCCCAAAAGAAGCTAAAATAACTCATGATAAAGTAGGATGGTGTTTATGGTACATTTTGTGCAAAAGTAGTTTCAACTGATTATTTCCAGAACTGCTTTTCGCTCAACACTGCCCTCTGGTGGGTGAACAGAGGAGCGCCTCCCCCTCGAGATAGTGTCTTCAGATGTGAAAGAAATCCAGTAATAATAAAATAGATTTATATTTTAAATATATATCTTTATAAGAAACCATGCTGTACAGAAGCCCAGAGATTCACAAATCCCTTTTTATTTGAATGAACACTCAGGTTTGTCCATTAACGTTGTGCTTTCCTCAGAAACATCAAGGTTCATCTCCCTGTGGCTTTGGAAAGGAGACGGTGAAGAGCAACAATCCAGCACTCATAGAAGGACTGAGTTTCCTGAGTCAAGGAAGGGACTTGTTACAGAGGGGACGCTGACTCACCCACTCCTCACCCGGTGGAGCGTCTCCACAGCCCAGACTGAGAGAAAAAAAAAAGACAGAGCTGTTTCAGTTCTACTTCTAGGTGTGGGTCCCTTCTTCAGATGGAAGAAGAAGGGTTTTCACACGGAGGGTCGGGGGCAGATTTGTGGTACGTTGACCCAGGACTGAACTGTTGACGAACCAAAAAATTTACAGAGTGACTTTCCTCCCTTTTAACAACTTTTTCTTGCAGAAAAAAAAAGACAAAAATATTTTCAGGTTTTCGGCCCTGAGAAGCTGGAAGTCCATTCTCCAGGATTCTATCAGGAGAACGACAGTTAGCACAGCCCAGTTTGGGTTCTCTGATCAAACCTATGGCACAAGTGAAGGTGGGGGTGTGAGGGGCGGGGGCCCTGGTTTGGACTGAAGCACAGACTGTATATAAGGAACAGACGGAGCTGTTTGGTGATTCCTATAACTATGGTCTGGATCAGGGAGTTGAACTACAGACTTCATGTTCTTGTTCCTGAAGGATCACCTTCCTGTGAGGTCACAGTCAGGGATTCTTACAGAACAACAACATCATGCTGAGAAAAATCAACAAAATAAAAGTGCAACACAATCACTTGATTGGAGACAACTTCAGACATTTAACGCTGAGAGACGTCCCTCAGATCATGTGATTCTTTCAGAAACATCATTGTCTCTCATATCCAACACTGATGCAGTTGGAAGGACAACAGCAGCAGCAGAGACACTGAACTCCATCAAGGCTTTATAATCAATTTTACTTGCTGCACTGATCCATGACCGGTCGTAGTCGGAGCTCCGCCCACTTCTTATTCGTGGTCTATGTTTGAGACAATGACAAGAAAAAGAAAAACCAAGGACAATGTGCTGGGGCTGAGGGTGGGGCAGATATGTGAGTCACCGTTTACAGACAAAACCCATTCAGAGGAACATTTGTGATAATAATAATAATAATATTAATACTCAAATAAATATTCCATCTTTACTCTTCATCTGAACCCAACTATAACGCTGGATTACACTGGATTAAGAACAGCAGTAGTAGTAGTGGCTACTGTAGTAGTAGGTAGCAGGAAACAGGAGAAGCGATGCAGTAGTACAGTAATGGGGGGGCAGGTGGCAGAGATGCAGGCGAAGGAAACAAGCGCACCTCCACACACGGAGGCGGCTCCAGTCAAAGGTGGGACAAGACGGAGATTGACCGGTGGTCAGTTTGGAGAACAGACTCAGTGACCGTTAAACACTGAGGAACCTGTGATTCTTCAAGTAAACCGATAATAAAAAAAGACATTCCACTCACAAAAAAAAAAAACCTAAAAAAAAAGGCTTTTACATTTTTTACAGAGTGGAATCCAGCTTTGGTTTCCAGCTCTGTCCCACGTCCAAGTTCTTAGGAGACTGTAAACTGGTGGTTCCACCACCTCAGGTTGGCCCAGTTTGGGTTTTTTTTTTTTTTAAACATTTTCCCTGTAAATCGTCTCTAAATCAGATTTGCCAAGTGTTAACGTTTTCAGGCACCATCAGAAAATAGGCCAGAGGACAACGGTGACAAGGTGGCGCTATTTTCTATCTCAGCGTGGGAGAATTGATGTGGATGTGGACACACGACTGTATGTCCAGTGATGATATGCAGAGTCCAGTCAGAGACGAGTCTCTTTACTCCAGTATAAAAATAAAACCATCCTCCAGAAAAATATCCTCTAAAATTGCACTGGTCCTTCTGGACTGTCAATGTCCTCCACTAAGACAGATGGACGTCTTCATCTGAGGAGAACGACGGAGAATAAACACATGTTCAGGCTTCTGTCTGTTGATGAACTCTGACCCGGTCCAGATGGACCATGGACCCTGAAGTGTGTTGGATGTTTAGAGACCAAATCCAGCCAGTGTTGCCAGTGAGGACCAGAGGAGCAGGTGATGATGGAATGAGCCCTGAAGACTGGGTTTGGGTCTGGTCAGAACCCCGGTCCCGACCGGGCCTCATGTGCTTATTTGACTGGATCAGATGGTCCCTCCGTGCAGACTCAGCGCAGGTGCTCAAGTAAAGGCAGCTCTGTGGATTCTTCTCTGGGGGCGGGGGGGTCAATGATCTGAGTGGCTCCTAGAGGGTCCTGTGTGGAGCTGACCTCCTGTAGAGGAGCAGGAGGCTGGAGGAGAGGAGACGGTCAGGTTCTCAGGAGATCATTAACAAACCGATCATGTGACATCAGGCCCAGCAGCTGTGCTGTCGTGTATCTGTCTCACCTGCGTCCGTGTGGTCTGAACCGTTCCTCCGTCGCCCTCTGCTGTTGACACAGGTCCACTGAAGCCTTTCCTGCTGGAGAAACTCCACTTACTGTAGTGGCTGTCGTAGTGAAGGGCGCTGCAGCCCAGACCAGCCCGCTGGCCCGACCTGTGACCCGAGTTCTCCAGTAAACCGGCGGAGCACAGGCGCTCCGGGCCGGGCAGAGGAGGAGGAGCTACAGAACTGCTGAAGGAGAGCTGGGAGCTGGACAGCTGCTGACCCAGAAGACCCTGGATGGAAGAGGTCCGCTGTAGGGACGAAAGCAAACCTGCCTCCATCCTGCTCTCTGATTGGCTGAGGAGGGCTAAGGGGAGGGGCTGAGGATGGTGTGGCCAGCACTGGGTGGGGCCGACAGGGTTGTCAGTACCTAAAAACAGGAAGGAGTTGACATGAGTGTCCTGGACAGGTTCTGGACAGGTTCTGGACAGCTCTGGTGCTGGTGGACACTCACCCATGGATGGCTGCAGGGTCGTGATGTGAGGTTGGGGCAGGCTGGAGGCAGGGGTACTCTGGGTGGTGTGGATGGTTGGGTTGGTGGCGATGGAGGTGGAGCCTCCACCACAGTCTGAGTCTTCAATGTTTCCTCCACTGTTACAACCTGCACCACAGCCTTTCTGTAACCTGGAAAACACAGGACGTCCATTTGAATAAAAACAACTTTAACAAGAAATCTAATCATGGAAATGACCAGGGGGAGTGTGGTACCTGTCCCAGCTGCTGATGAGCCAGGTGTAGATGTTGTGAGGGCTGACCGGACCCCCCCACACTGACCGCAGCTGACCGTGGCCCCCAGCGTAGGATGTGGTGAGGGGGGAGACGTAGATGGGGTAGCCGATGGGCTGGTCGCAGGAGGAGTTGATCATGTTCCTCAGGGCCTGCTTGGCGTTTTGGATGCTGCCGCGCTCCGGGTTCCGGTTCCGCAGGAAGACCAGCTCCTGCTGCTGCCCCGCCCACAGTCCACGCACACACTCCCTGTTCACCTGAGGAGGAGGAGGAGGAGGAGGAGACACAGACACGGGTCAGAGAGGAGAGGAGAGGAAGAAACCTCAGCTGAACTTCATTCAGACAAAG
The DNA here is from genome assembly GCA_016785265.1 of Paraplagusia blochii. Taxonomy (NCBI): domain Eukaryota; kingdom Metazoa; phylum Chordata; class Actinopteri; order Pleuronectiformes; family Cynoglossidae; genus Paraplagusia; species Paraplagusia blochii. The sequence goes on from JAFBJS010001151.1 coordinate 9,366, forward strand.
TACAAGGATCATCCATCACAGACGTTTCTCCAGAACTTTGTTCTGATGAAGACCCAGTTCCACAGATGACAAATGTCTCCGACCCACTTTACAAGATTCACCAGAAGAAAACATCATGTTCTCCCTGCAGTCTGACAAACCTTGATGACTCTGAAGCTGAGGAACCTCTTGTTCAACATGATGATCTTGTACTCGTCGCTGCCGTCGTCCATGATGTGACGCAGAGCTAGTAGCGAAGACATGTTTGCTAAGATGGCGCTGCGCCACACGGGGTCGCCCTCGTGCGAGATCAACATCTTCTCCTCGTTGGACGTGATGGCATCGTAGAGAACCAGGGGATCTTCATACTCATCTGGAGATGTGAAGTGATCCTGTGAGAAGAGAACATGTTTTTAGAAACAACTTAAAACTAAAATTCCACAAACTGATCCTGTCGTCAACCACAAAAACTTGTTTCACTATTTATTTAAATGGCCCAGAGTGGTGAGGAACTCCTGGCGCCATCTAGTGGATCCTGATTGAACAATCGCTGGTCAATTTGTCTGCGGAGACTGTGTGTCCAGACTGCTGTCCACAATAAGGATCAAAGACGGATGGGAATTGATTTTTTTGTTATTATTCAACTCTCAATATTCTGTTCGTAGAAAAGTCAAATGGGTTTTTTTTTTTCCAGACAAACCTGATGCAGTTTGAGGGACATCCTGACTCCTGGAGCCACCACTCGGTTCAGCAGGTCCATATCTGCAAAAACCCACTCGTCTCTGGGAGAAGTGATGCGAAAGTCCCCCTTGAAGAGAGCGTGAAGTCCATAGAGAAAGGGCTCCAGGCTGTGGAGGAGAAACACACTTGAGTCTGAGAACCAAGGAGCTCTGAACATTTGAGAACTGATTCATGAAGGTGATGTAATAACAGACAGAGAGACTCGGTCGTCTCACCTGGCAGACATGCTGTGGGAGGCAGTGCCCAGAGCTCTTCTCCCCAGGATACACAGACCAAAGCAGAGGTTGACCAGTGGAGAATCTCTCTCACAGCTGACAGGCTACGTCACAAGGAGCAGAGGGGAAACAATGTTTTATTTTGAAAATATTGAAACCAAAGTCAGTCAGGAATCATCAACGTGAGGTGAGTTGAGGTGAGGTTCTCACCGTCTGCCGTCTGCTGTTACAGTACTGGATCCAGTCCAGGTAGATCATGCAGAACGAGGAGAGCGTGATGCCTGAGGCCCGGTGGTCGTAGTCCTCGTCAATGTTTGGGTTGAAGGTGGGGTCACTGTCCACGTAGTTGAGTCCCACACAAGGTCTGAGAGCCTCCTGGACGGCCTCGTTGGCCAACCACTCCTCCAGCTTAGAAGATCGACTGACGTAGTAGATGATGCTCTGACGACGGAAGGAGAAAGACATGATGATGAATCCACAGCACATCAGCTCCACCTCAGTCAACTGCTCTGAGGTCTGGACATCTTCTCATGATTTCCTGGTATTTGATCCATCCTTAACTTTAAAATTTCTTTTTTCAACTTCAAGATTTGTACGATAAAAGATCTAGAAAAGTTGCCTCAAAGAATCTTTTTTTTTTTTCTCCACGTACTTTAACGTAGTAAGTGATGAGGATCTTGCGCAGGTCGAACACCTGCAGCATGGACGCCGCGTTGTTGTCACTGATGCTGTAACCTTCCAGCACGTACTTGGTGGCCGCCACCTCCCAGGCCAGCCAGCGCTGACCGAAGGCGGCGTTGAATGATAACATGTGAGGCAGGTGACCGGGCTCACAGCAGCAGCAGCCCTCGTCCTCCTCCACCCCCTCAGTGATGGCCTCCACCTCCCTCTGCTGACAGTAGGTGCCTGGGAGGAGAAGTCAACAGAAAATGAAAGGCTGAAGAGAAAACAGACACATTTGAGTCTGACGTGTTGCCAACCTCTGAACTCCAGACCCCTCAGCTGGAACGTGACCAGGCCGTTGCCGATTTCGATGATGTGCACCAGAGCGTTGAGGTAGTCCGAGGCCAGGATGAAGCAGTCGCCCGTGCTGTAGTTTCCCCAGCGTCCCAGCAGCAGGTCTCCACACAGGCTGTGCTGCAGCGAGCGCGTCAGGTGTTCGTAGAAGATGGAGTTCAGATTGTTGTCGTCGGCCCCTGTGAGAGAAGAAGAAGAACAGAAAAACAGCTGTGAGAAAACAAACCACTACAACAACTGTTACCAAAGCAGATTCTTCGTGTTGTTTCCTACCAGGGTTTCTGTCTAACTGTGTGGCCAGTCTGGTGTTGGAGTGATCCACCCGCTTGGTGCTGCACATACGGACAGACAACAAGTTTGTTTTAAAAAGAAGATACTCTACATACACACATCTTTCTAAACGGTCACTTTGTTCATCGACCTACTTGTAGTCCCGCTCCCAGAACTTGACTGGTCTGGTGTAGGAAGTGACAAAGACGGCGCTGCCCAGGACAGGGTTGAGAGGTGTGGAGAAAACAGCAGAAAAGACGGCCTGGATGAACAACACAGCAGAGTCTGCACAGACGGGAGTCAAGGTAAACCAGGAGAGTGGGGGTCTAGTGGGGGGGTCTGGTGGGGGGGTCTGTGGTTTCCTAAACTTTGAAATCCTTCTGGAGATTTGCATATCCACAATCTGATGAACAAATCAATTACACTTTGTTGCATTTTCACAGTTTTCACTTATGTCAGAGTCAAATATAAATATTTATATATATATTTATATAAAGTTCTATTGTTATGACATAAAAGATAATATGATCCACCAAACATCGTCATCGTAACACAAACTCTACTCAAACAGCCTCAGTAAAAACCTGAACTCCCAGCGTCCATAATTGACTCCAAGAACATTCCTAGACAATAACCGTTACTGTGAACCAATGGGAGGATACGAGGCACCGCGAAGGGTTGAGCGAAGGCATGGAAGGCTGATCCCCAGGTGATCTGCCAGGGGGCGATGTAAGTCAACACAAAGCGGAGTTTGTAGAGCAGGTCCCACATCTGAGAAAAACACACACATCAACATCACATCAACTCACTGTGAAACTGATTCAACAGGTGAAATAACAGGTTCCAGCTCTGACCTTGTTGAAAAGGATGGACATGAAGTAGTAGTCGATGAGGAAGGTCTCTGAGAAGTGTGGGTAGTCGAAGTGGAAGAAGAGCGTGGTGAAGCACAAGGTGACGTACTGCTGCGAAGGAGCACAAAAGGAGGAACGCAGCAGCTTCATGCCTGCCACGGAGATGAAGAGAGCACGGCTGCTGGAGACGAGGAAAAAAAAAAACACGGAGATTAGAGGAGGAACAGGAGGCAGAGAGGAGATAAAAAAAAAAATCCAAATAAAAATCTGATGTTGGTGTCAAAACAGAGGTGACGGCAGGAAAGAATAATAAACAACTGTAATTAATGGTTTAACGCTAAAGATCTTTGTTCTTTATATTCAAAGAACAAAGATCTGCAGAGTCACACACACCTGGGGAGGTTCCAGCTCCTCTATTCATTTTACAGTATGTTCTGCTGTTCCAACCCACAAAGCTAACAGTACCAACCCCCCAGGGAGGTGAGAGGAGACGGAGAACAGAGTAAATTATGCTTTGTCCAGGAGACAGGAGGGGGGAGAGTCCTTACTAGATGTCCAGATCTTTGTGGTTCTGCCCGATGGTTCGAGCCTCAGTTGTCAGGGAGTTGAGCACCACAGCAGGGTAGATGAAATATTTCTCAACGCACTGAAGCCACGCGTACAGCTTCTCAAACCACATCAACTGAGCAGCGTCTGGGGAGAAGAAAATAGAGCAAAAAGTGTCTTCGTTGTGTTTTCAAAGTGAATGATCTTCATTTCTTGCTGCTAATATTAAAAGCATTAATTCTTTCTGGTGGAGCTGCTACACCCTTGGAGAAGATGGGGTTTTGGTGGTTTTCCTGTGATAAGCAGTTTGATTAGAGATCTTACTGGGTTTCATTTAATCCAGCAGAGATCTTCACTCTCTACATGTTCCTGCTCATTTAATGTGATGTGCATGTTAGGGTGAAGATGGAGGAAGATGGAGGAACGGCAGGAGACTCACCTCGGACCTCGAACTGACTGTACTCCTTCTGTCTCTTATACACATCTAGATGTGTATAAGAGACAGGCGTTTCAAAAAATACGTTATTCAGGTTCAATAATCTGAACCTGCACGACTGGAATGTTCTCCAACTCACCTGCAGAGCAATAAACACTGTGCTGGCACTGATGGCAAAGGTGATCACGGCCATTAGGGGGCACATGACCAGGTCTGAATGAAGAATCTCTTTCTGTAAACACAAGGAGTCAACGTCAATATTTGAGTCTGGAGGCTGAGCACGAAGCATCTCCACCAGATCGTTGGTCGCTCCACACACAGCAGCTTCCCCTGAAGTTCTAAAATATTTCCAGTCAAACATGAGATGTGATCCTCACCACTGAGTTGTGCAGCTTCTCAGGCAGAGGATCCTTGATCTCCACAGGAGGTTCTTCTGGCATTCGGTTCTCCAGCTCAGGGAATAGTTTAGATCGGACCAGTGACCTGACGCAAGACATGACAGAAAAATACCATCAAAGTCTGCGTTGGCGGTCGCTCAGTCCAAACCGTGTCAGCGCCACGTTTGGGTTTGGAGATGGATCAACCACTACATCTACCCTGTCCACGCAGAAGACTTCTACTGACTGGTTATGACTTATGGCTGATGTTTCAGGGCGGGGCAGGTGTACTGACCACAGGATGGTGGGGTCGCTGCTCTGACGACTCAGATGGTAGGACAAGGCCAGGAGGAGACCGCAGAACACAGAGAACAGAACCGGAACATGAGCTTCTCCCCAGGGCGCCTGGGTCAGAGAATGGACAGTGTTGAGATCCACAGAGTTGGACTTCAGGGACACAGACCTGTCTGTCTGTCTGTCTGTCTGTCTACTTACATTGATGGCACCGAGGCAGAAACCATAGAGCAGAGCAGCCACCAGAATGCTGCGGACCAGGCTGAAGAGAGACGAGAGGGGACTGGTGGTGGCTGAGGACGCAGGACATTGTCATCAGGAGCAGCTCTGCTAACTGTCTTAATCATTATTGATTAACTCACCGGTTCCACCAAAAACATGCATGTCCATCTGCTCCAGCAGACACATCACAAAGGTATTGACCTGAGGTAGGAGCCCCAAGAGGAAAATGACGGGGAAACACAAGGCCAGGACTGAGGGAGGGGGGAGACAGTAGGACAAACAGGTTCAAGACGTGTCTAACTGTAACTGTATTCTGAGGCAGCCATGTGACCACACTAACTCACCAATCAGCATGTCTCTGAGACACAGCAGGAAGTGAGCAGAGAAGAAGGTGACTCCGTAGAGGGAGAACGGCTGCAGACTTCCAGAGTGACCGCAGCGGTGAAAGATCCAGATCATCACGCAGCAAAGGCAGAAGTAGACGGGTCGACTGTACACGATGATCCAGTTATGGCCCTGAGAGGAGGAGGAGGAGCAGGAGGAGGTGCGTTGATGACAACAACCAGACATTTGTGGAGAGTTTTCTTCATCTATAAACCGTATACATCTATAAACTCACGTGCATAGGAGAAGCTGCGTCAGGCTGGACACTCTGGACGGACGATAAAGAAATAAGATAAAACAGTTAAACAACAGACCAAGAATGAATAGAAATCAGTAAAATATATATTTTTATTATAAATTTCCATCTCACTCTGAGATTTGATGCATTCAAGTGAAGATGAAAAACTCAATTATTACTCACGTCACATATTTCAAACATTTTAGTAAAAATGTCAAAATAAAACTACGGATCTCTACTGGTTCTGGTCCAGTTTTTTGCCCACAATAGGAACCACTGCTGCCCTACATTCTGCTCTGATCCTCCCACTGATGGAACGTTCTTTACCTTCAGTAAGGAGTACTGGCAGCTGGCAATGACCAGGCAGAACTGGAAAACCCAGATGTCCCTGAACAGGCCCTCGTGCAGGAGCAGGAAGCCCAGGAAGGCCACCAGACTGGCCAACACCACAGCAAACACGCTCTCACCTGCACGACGGTTCCTGCACACACAACCATCAATAGTCATGGGACTGGTGATGACTGAACTGATGTCCAGTCCGTCCAGTCTGTCCACGGTACCTGTCCAACAAGGCCAGCAGAGCCAGTCGGTCGTATCGAACCCTCAGCCACTTCCCCGGGAGAACCCAGAAGCGATAGTACTGTTTGGGTTTGGTTTTCTCCTCGATCATCAGAGTGTTCTCCTGGGACTCCTGCAGAGACTCGTGGTCCAGATCAAACTATGGACCAGTCACAAAGACAGGAGTGAGTGACAGAACCAGAGAGAAGAACCCAAACTGTCCCCCTGCTGTTCTGAACATCCAACACTGCTAACCTCTGGCATTTCCAAAGGCACCCTGCGCACCTGCATGCCCTGCAGAACCACAGGTCGAGGTTGGAGCATGGACAGCACCGGCGCCCCCTCCTGGACCTCGGTGGAGGTGAAGCTGGAGGACTGGGACTGTCGTTCCCTCTCACTGTGACAAGTTGAATTGACATGTTGATGTTGTTTCATAATGAGGTTCATCTCACAGAACAACAGAACTTACTGAACCGGGTCTTCATAGCCGCCCCCTGCAGGACCAAAGGTGTACGACCGCTTCACTCCTGTCAAACAAGCAGAAGTCAGAGTGTGACAAACTCCAGCTGAGGTCGAGTTAAGGAGGAACCAGAGGAGAGGACGGAAGGACGGACGGAAGGACGGACTGACCGCTCTCGTCGTAGAAGTAGTGCACGGCTCCTTCTGAGGTGTCGTCAAAGGTGGAGGCCTCGTGGATTCCACTGCGGGGCAGGAGGAGCGACGAAGCGAACTGTAAGGCGGAGGGGAGCGTTCGTGTTCTGGAGTGAGACGAGGTGCGTGTTCGCTGAAGGTCCTGTAAGCTGCAGAGAGACAAACGTGTGAGGAACGGCGTCTAATTTTAGCCTCAAATATAATTTTGGATCCAAACCCCTGGGTTCTTCTAATGTTCTGGAATGTTCTCTGAGGAACAGCTTCAATTATTTTTTACATTATCATTAAATTTCCCTAAAATCTGCTGAACCTATTCATCTGTGACTAGAACCCCGACTACAGTTCCTGAAGACGGTGCTGCAGAACTTCATACATGGACTAGATTGTGTGTCCAACTCAAGGTCTGGGGGCCAAATGTGGCCCGCTAAGGCATTTTTGAACAACATCTGATACTTTAATAAATAATCAACTGCAGTAACGTGTTTGTGTGAAGACATATGAAGCTAGAAATGACTTTGACACTGATGGACAAGATGAAGGAGGGTGGAGGCGTCCGTGCTGGTCTACCAACCTGGGGGGAGACCCCATGGTGGAGGGTGGTGGTGTAGGGTTGCTCCCAGCATTGTGTCTCCTGCGTATGGCCTGTGTCCTCTTTACGCTTCGCACTGAGTCCAGTTTGCTTCCGTCCTCTGGGACCAAGGCTGTAAAAGTAGTTCAGTTTGGACGTCAGTGTTCTGGACACACGGCTCCAGAACCAGAACCAGAACCAGAACAACATTGACACACAACTGGTCTGAAACATTTCTGTGAAAAACCTGTGATCAGTTTGACCAGCTGATCTGACAGGAAATAGTTTTCAGTGATGAAACATCTGACCTACTCTGACCTACTGGACACAAACATGGACACAATAGAATGAAGACAACATTGTTTGTCCTGATGATTCATCATGATTCCTTCCTGCTGTTGGTTCCACTGTTATTTAAGATGACATTCAGATGGAGCAGCAGCAGCAGAGTCTTCACTGTGAGGACACCTGGACACCTGGACTGGACTGTGGACTCTTGACAACATGTTGAACCCTGGGTGACAGCGTTTGTTTGGCTGGAAAAACCTTCACAGAACATTTGTTATTACGCCAACTCACCTCCACCCACAGCTCCCTCTTCAACCAGCTCTCCTGTCCTCCAGCCCATCTGGTTGCCCGTCCATGAAGCCCCCAGAGAGTCCAGACGATGATGAAGAGTTCCAGGGAAAACGTCATTATGTAAAGTACGCGCTTCCAGATCAGACTTGGAGACGGTGAGAGTTCTAGGAGCAGGAGTGGAGGTGGAGGGCATCGAGAGCAGGGTGGTGGGCTGAGCTGCAGCGTTGCTCTGGCCTCCACCTGCTCCATCCATACTCAACACTCTAGCATGAGTCTTTGCGCTGGCCGTGCTAGAGGAGCGCTGAGCGGCACGAGAATGCGAGGGTCCAACGGTTTCAGCTGAGTCCCCCTCCCCTGGGGGGGGCTGTGGGGCAGCAATGGCAGCAGCAGGGTGGGGGGCAGTTATGCCAGTGTTAGCGAGGTCTGGGGAGTAGCAGGAGGTAGAGGAACTGGAGTCGTCATCGTCGTCGTCCGAACTGTATCGGCGCTGAGAGCCCAGGCTGGAGCCGCCGCTCATGTCGCTTCCATCGTCTTCATCAGTGGAATCTTCAAACAGACTCTCACTGTAGGCCTTGGCCCCCAGTCGGCTCCGCACCGGGATGTAATCCCTGTGTTGTCTGTGATTGTGGTGACGCCTGTAGGAGCCGCAGTCGAAGCTGCTGCTTCCCGCTCCGGCCCGCCGGCGTGGAGCTTTCCTCCGGCCCGGCCTGTGGCCCACGCTGCTGCCGCTGGCCCGCAGCAGCTTCAAGTCTTTGGGCCGGACCACCTGCTGGGTCTGTAGGGCGGGCTGGTCGGACAACAGGAACGGGGTGGAGGTTATGGGCAAGGCCGGCTCCGAACAAACCAGACCCAGGGCCAGCCCTGAGGGCACGGAGTTGGCCTGCCGTGGTGGGGGCAGAGGGGGGAGGGGGATACTTTTGTCTAATTCACAAACCTCTGATTGGCCACTACTAGAAGGGGAGGAGTTCTGAAGAGGGGGAGGGGGCTGTGCAACGTCACAAGGTACGGGGGTCAAATCCTCGTCTTCGACCAGTGTCCGGTCGAGTCCCTGGCTGAAAGAAACATCTTTGGAAGGCGAACGCAGCAACACGCTGTCGGACAGGTTGTCGGTGTCACTCCCACCCTGTCCTGGGGGGTCATCTCTCGACCCCGGGGAGTTTGGCCCTTTAGTGACGGCCGAGGCCGAGGGCTGTCCGTCAGCGGGCTGCGAGTGGCTCAACGAAGGGCTTTCCAGTTGAGTGGAGTCTGTCTTCTCGCTGCGGTAGCTGCTGACTGTACTCAGGGTCTCGCGGTCCGTGGTGGTCCCGCCCCCACTGAAACAACTGTCCGTGGATCCGGCCGCCAGGGCCACGCCGCTGCGGCTGCCTGGGTGCTCGGTCCCAGGAGCGAAGCCCACAGGGTCGAGGCCGAGGCCCAGGAGGTTTTCACTCAGCTCTTCACTTAAACTACTCTTTATGAGGGGGCTCAGGGGCGTGTCCCCCAGGCTCTGTGACTCCGCAGAGGGGCAGAGAGGGGAGTAAGCCCCCAGACCATCGTCTAAAGGGTTCCTCAGGGACATTTGCTCCGGCAGCTCCTCCGCTTCCTGGAAGTGTTCTTTCTCGCCTCCGTCCTCTTGACTGGAGGGTGACGGTGGGATGGACACACATTCCGGTGGTTCTCCAAAACCAGCCGAGGCTCCGGGGGCACCAATAAGACCGGAGAGGTCCCCCCCAGGACCAACAGGTAGGCAGGACTGGATGACGCTGGCAGCTCCTGGACAGTGAGGTGCAGACGACGAGTTTGGATTCAGGCTTTGTTAACTTTCAGGTACAACATCTTGTCAGTGAAGATCGTCAGACTTACGGACGGTGTCCTGTGAGGACTGACGTAGGACCTCTCTGTGGGCTGATGTAACTATCACATTATTGCTTCCTTGTTCCCGCATTAACTCTTTGATATCTGAGGAAGATCAAGTCACGATTAGGAGCAAAGATAATTCACAGGAAATGAGATGAGATTCAACACCGACCTTTAGTTCCCCCGGAATCATCCAGCTGAGGCAGGAACTCCTGAGAAAAGACAAATAAATGTAGGTGTAGAATACGCCGTGTTAAATACATGACCATATATGGCTACATATCAGAAGACTTACCGACACCTGGTTCAAACCAAACAGAGAATGCTGGGAGCTGCAGCGCACAGGTGGAGTCGAGTTGACCTTTCGAAACACCGTCATCTCCACACCAACATGACTGTCCCTGAGAAGAGACACAAGAAAAAGTCAACTCTACAACTCAGTGTATTTTTCACATCACTATACGTATATAGTTGGATAGAAGTTGATTGATGGTATTTTGAATAAAGGATGAAACCAAACAAAACACTGAAGAGTAAAAATCCACGGCGTTGACAGGACGTGGTCCAAACGTTGGCTACCTGCGCTGATTCCCGTCGTGAAGACCTGAACCGTCGTCTCCGTCGTCTGTTCTCGGAGCATCGGCAGAGAGTGAAGCCTGTTTCTTCTCTATGATCTCCCCGAGGTCGAACATGGCGTGAAGCCTGAAGTTCACCACTTTAATAGCTGTGAAAAACACAGCTACTACAGCGGAATACACCCCCGCCACCAGCAGGGTGGGGGGCAGGGCCTGGTGGGGCAGAAAGATAAAAATGTTGGAGAAAAAAAATGTTGTGATATTATTGGATTAAAAGCATAGAAAAAAAAACACTCCATCAACAAAACTCCAGAGTTTCAGGTTCTGCAGTGATGATGAGGAAACTTGATGTCAACCATGAAAAGTTTCTGAGGTTACAAACTATTTTTGCTCAGCAAGGCAAGAAAATGGGCATCACAGACTGTATCCACCCTGGCAGACAAACCTAAGGTACTTTAACACTAAGTGTTGAAATATTATTAGTTATTTTGAACAAGTGATTCTGTCCAAGTCTCGGACGTGAAGGTTTCTCACCATGTAGAGCAGGAAAGGGAAGGCCAGGAGAAATATCCAAAGGTAGAGGTGAAAACAGTTGGAGAAGGTGCTCTGATGGGGGTCCACGTACCAGCCTCCCGTCAGTGAGGCCCACACGCCCTGTCGCAATATCTGGAGAGCCTGGGAACCCATCTCCACCATCAGGTCCAACCTAAAGCTGAGATCTTTCCTCCAAATCTGCAGCTCAACAAACTGTGCAACAGTCCGAGCCACAGTACTGAGTGTCTATGATGGCACTTCCATTTGGGATGGCAGTTCAACCGGGACCGTGTCATCAAGGACCGTTCTGAGTCTTGGACGGGTCTTCTTCACTTGACCTCAACATGATCCTGGACTTTGTGGTCTCTCCTCCCTGTAGACTGGTCCTTCTTGGCACATTGGTAATGAAACACAGCAGCTCTATGAAAAAAAGAACCAACAAAATAATAAATAAACAAATAAATAACAAGAAAGAGTTTCATCAGGCAACTCCTTCACTTTGACCATGACCTCCATGACTGAGAACCTACAGCAACATGAAGTTCTTCAAAGTGAATCACTGAAAAGTGTGAGAAAAACTTAAATAAATCAGTTTGGACAAAAAAGACAGATTGAGATGGTTTGGACATGTTCAGAAGAGGGACAGTGGATGATCCTAGAGATGAAGCTACCGCGTAGGAGACAAAGAGGAGATTGATGGAGGACATGGAGGTAGTTGGAGTTAGAGTTGAAGGTGGAGAAGGACCAGGAAAAAAACATCATTGAGTTCAGTAATAATTCAACCACATGTTCGTCTACAGTCAGGTGTGAATGAAACTTCTGTCTGTCCTCTTTGGTAGATCCATAGATCTCTGACACCTTGTCAATAAACCAGCGACGAGATAAACGTCACCTGGGGCGACACCTGGTCACTGATCGAACCATCGGAGAACTTCCGGCTAACTTCCGTGTCTTCACTTTGGCCCACACTGCTCTTTCCTGTTGTTATGTACCATGTTTGACCGGTAGTGGTCCAACTGTCCCACTAAGATTAAAACCCGGGACACAGAACTGGACCATTTTCACACAAACGTTTGGAAAATGTTAAAAAAAAAAATCACAACTTTCTAAAATGTCCTCCCGTCTGAAGGGTGGAGGTCCAGGCCCCGTCACTGACAGCTCCGTCCAGCTGGTGTTCCTGGGGTCCAGAGGTTACCCTGTCCCTGTCCCTGTAGTTTTTGGACTAACATTAGCAGCTAACCCGTCGGTGTAGCGGAGCTGCCGAGGCCGCAGTCGTAGGACAGTTGTCTCCGCCGCTTCACCAACACCAACCTGAGTCTCATCAGTGTTTATTAAACCCGACAACCGGGTCTGGAGACTGAAGCCCGGCTGACAGAGGTCTGTCTCCCGGGCTGTGGTGTAGAATCACCCCGTCAGGTGTCACTCAGGTCCTCAACGGTCACCGACTGAGCCGTACTTCAGTGAAGTCATTAGCTCGAGCTAAGGCAGGTTAGTGTTAGTGTTGGTGTTAGTGTTAGTGTTAGTGTTAATGTTAGCTGCGGGGAGGATTCACTCACTCACTGGGATCCGGAGGACAGGGTTCCGCCACTAAAGGCCACCGTCGACCACAGGTTCCTCCATGGTCCAGTTGGCCTGGTACCCAATCCCCAGAAAAAAATCCTCGGATCCTCGGCTGGAGGAGGAAGCTACTGACAGCCGGCGGAGCAGCCGCTTCCCCGGGAACGAAACTGCAGCTTCATGGCTCCTGTTGTCGCTGCCTGAAACTTATCATTGTCCGGGTCTGGGCCGTCGGTGAAACAGCAGCAGCGGCGGTGGAGGTCCTCGACCACGGAGAGACGGGGACAGACAGTGTTGGTGTCCACAGAGACACTCACTCTGCCCCGGGAGAGAAACCACTCACCGAGCTACGGCTACACGAAGCTAACGCTGGCTAACTGTTGGCTGGCGCGTGCACGCGCATCGAGCGCGTCCATGTAGTGAGTGAGAGAGGACGGAGAGATTCCCACTGCCCTGATTGGTCGAGCCTCGAGACGTCAACGTCATAACGTTTTTATCTCCAAATAAAATATACTGACGTCAATACGAGAGACTTCGAAATGGATTTGAAATCTTTTTTATTGTGTACCGTCCACTAGGGAGTGCTGTTGAGGCTGTGTTTTCTCAGGAGATTTATTTCCTGTTTTAATGCAACTGTATTGTATTTCACCTGTAAGATCATAATAAATGTGTCCTAGAGATGCTCCACCCTAACCCTCTGTCCTATATATGAACATATATATACATATATACATATATATATTCTTTTTTTAATTTTTACTCAGTAGGTCCTCAAGGGTAAAAGTTAAAGGTAGAAGATGAAGCGTTCGTATAAACCAAGACAACGGACATTCATTCATCTTCTTCTGCTTGTCCACTGCTGGGTCACATGGGCAGCTGGCTCCACCCAAATCACATTGCACCATTTTATGAGCCTTCCTGTGGGTGGTGACCCCACAAGAACTTATGTGGCTATGATCTGAGCACCTCAGTGGCAACCTGGCAGCTGCCGACAACAACTGACACGTTAAAGTCTAAAAGTCTAAATTGCCTTTTACTAAATTATTTTGATGATACGGATTAATAACATCAGTTGGACGTGTTAGGGTGGGCCGGAATAAAAAGCCAAATGGGCCACATCCAGTCCACGGGCCGTAGTTTGATCACAGCTGGTGTCGTCATTGGTTGTTTATGATACACAGTTCAGTGTGTGGGTCAGACTGGGTCAGTGTGGCCCAGGTCCAGACAGGAAGGGTGATGGGTGGAGGCATGGAGGTCCCAGCGGTGCGGTGTCATCTTCTCCAGCCTCTCTCCTCCTCTCCAGGTGTCAGATCAGATCAGTGAAACCTCCACAAACCTGTGGTGACACCACGTCCACAGAATGAAATACAGTCTCCCTCCAGCCCTGTCCTCCAGCCTTGTCCTCCAGCCCTGTCCTCCAGCCTTGTCCTCCAGCCCTGTCCTTCAGCCCTGTCCTCCAGTCGTGTCCCTTCTCATCAACCTCAACCACCACTGGAACCAGAAGTGACCGACGCTGTTGTTACTGTAGATGTCGACACCTCTGCGGCTTCAGCCATTTCACCCTGACTTGGTCTGGAAACCTTTGTCTTCTCACCCTTTTCACAGTACCGTTTCCTCCCAGTAGGTGGTAGTAAAATCACACCAACCCATCTTGCTGGGTTTAAGGCCTAACAATAAAGGAATAAAAACAAATAAACAATAGAATCTTCATAAACCTGTTTCAATGCAATGTATATAAAGTCAATATAATACTTAATTCAAAGAAGCGACATGTATTTTCAAAATAAGATACCTGACAGCCTAGAATAATAAAATAATAATAATCAGTGAAAATGTCTGTCAAACTGAGACAAATATTGGTGAAAATGAGGATTAGTATAATTTAGTTGAGTCTGGGATTAATTTTAGGATTTGGCCTCAGTGAAACAGTCCACACAGCACAGAGCTGCTGAAGTCAGGATTACCACCGGGGGGCGATAAAGTGTCCAGATTAGGAACATGTCATCCATGTGCTAATCTACCCCCCACTGTTCACACTTCATAGAGTGGCTGTGATGAGACAACAGGTCCAGACACCAGTCAGTCAGTCAGTCCAGTGCCAGCAGAGGGCAGCAGTCAGACCTGAAGACCTGAGCTCCATGTCTAACACCTTCTCCTTCCTGTTTAATATTTCACTCTGATTCATCTGTGAGGAAAGTGAGAAGGAAGAGAAGAAATATCTTCAGATTTAGTCTCTTCACAGAAGCCACTCTCCAACACGTCTCTCCAGAGGAAGACGCTGATCGTCCTTCAATCCCAGGGTTTTTACTCCTGTCAGTGACAAAGGTCAAGGGTTTAGGGGTTTAGTAGGTTGGACTTTACCTTCTCCTTGGTCCAGACTCAGATGAACTCTACTACATACTATACTCTGGTTGATTTGATGCTGAAGACACTGATGGTTTTGTCTTGGAGAAACACATTCTGGAGATGTGATGTGAACCTTCAGCTCCTGGGTTACGTTCAGACAAGTTCTCACCCAGATTCAGTTAAAATCTTGATCATCTAAGTTATTGGCTGCTGTTTTTCTTAATGTTACTGTTTTGTTTTACTTTTTTTTCCAAACCTACAACCATTTCCTCCAGAGCCTACGGTCAAAGGTTCATCATGGACTTTAAAGATCATGTCCACTGTGTCTACAACAAACTCCTGAAGAATTCTGACTTGGTCGACACTCACTCACTGGTTCAGGAGTTCATCCTGTCCAACACTTGGTCCACTTTGGTCCTCAGCCTGAGCTATGGTTCATATTGACCTCAGAGACACGGAGCAGGAGATAAAACGCCACAGTGAAGCTCAGGAGAAGGTCTGTAAGAAGACACCGCAGTAAATCCATCCAGACTGAGACTCCAGGAGTTTCTCTGAGCTTCATTACCAGAGGACGGATCAATACCTTCACTATATCACATTTCCTACATCCACCCTCAAAGACTGGGTCCTGTCAGGGGCTCAGACCTGGATGACTGGCTCCAGGTTGGTCGGCTGCTCCACAGGCTGTTACACCCTGGACAGACGGAGGCTTGACCAGCATAAAGACTG
Source organism: Paraplagusia blochii (assembly GCA_016785265.1). Taxonomy (NCBI): domain Eukaryota; kingdom Metazoa; phylum Chordata; class Actinopteri; order Pleuronectiformes; family Cynoglossidae; genus Paraplagusia; species Paraplagusia blochii. Next base: position 24,869 of record JAFBJS010001151.1, read on the forward strand.
GACCAGAGACAGGTCCAGACAGACAGACGGAGATGTCTGTGTCTGTAATATTCCAACAATAACATCAGAGTCCAAACTTATTCCACTCTATTTTTCTGACAACCAAACTCAAACTGTCTGCTAAGATTATTATTTCTATTTTCTTCATTTTCAAGTTTCTCCCACATTCTGTCGCATTATCGCCCCCCTCTGGTCGTCCCCTGGAAGGGTTCACTGCCGTCCATCTATTTGGAGGAGATTTGTGGTGAAGGTTTCACAGAAAGGACAGCAGGCAGGTGAGTACAAAGTATATAATCAAGTGTATTTTCATCTCCACGTCTGTACACATATTAATCCATTGCACATGAACACGATATCATAGAAATGAGTGAGGAATGGTCTGAGCAGCAGCACCGCTCCCATGGAATGGCACTTTGATGAACAGAAAAGAGAAGAGAAGGAACCCAGAGAGACTCAAGACGGCTTCATTCTGTCAGAGAGCCACAGGTTGAGCACATATAAAATGCACAATGCAACAGAGAAGTAAAGTTTCCTTCCGTCCTGTCCCGTCCCGTCCCGTCGGGTTCCTGCATGATCTGGACCAAAATAATGCAGAGGAAAAACCGAACATTTCTGCAGCAGAACATCAGAGGGACGTGTGCTTTTCTGCGGTGGAAGTAAAAGGCAATCTAGAGTGGGACACTTGAAGAAGAGTGAAACAACATACACGGAAATATCAGAGAAATATCAATACGAGTCACAAACCTTCCATTAGTCGTCTGAGAGAAGAGTCTTTTTTTTTTTTCTTCAAAGTAACAATAGAAAAGAGAAATAATACATGTTTTCATCTGCTTTACATGGAATATCTGTGTCTGCAGGATATGTTTACAATTCACGTGTGCTTTTTTGAGAATTCCATGACAGTTTCATCAGGAGTCAGAGCCGCTCGCTCTCCTCCTCCAAACAACACCTTCACAGGAAACAGTTTGAGCAGCGGCGCCGTTGAAGGCGAAGAAGCGTTTTTTTTTTCTTTCTCCAGAGGATGAAGATGTGAAACACTGATATTATTCACAGCCACTCCCCCGACACACAAGCCCCGCCTCCGCTCATCTCTATATGTACAAATGACCTGGTCACCTGATCTGATCTCTCTGAGTAACGCGGCCCAGTGAGGAATGGTTCTGGTCAGAGAGACAGGTGAATGAGAGACAGGTCCTGGAAGGTTTGATCTCAACATCATGCTTCATCTCTGATCCTGCAGCAGCAGCAGTCGAACGCTGACGCCTTTTTTTTCTCTCCACGGAAAAAAAAAACGGTGCACAACAAAACACGTAGCTGCAGGGATGACGTCTGGTCCAAATCTGGTCCCTCAGTGTTCAATGGTCGTCTCCGTCCGTCAGCCACGAAGAGTCAGTAATTGGTCTGTTCTGCCTCATGTGTCATTATGAGGACGCTGAGGTTGGTGGAAACAGAGCGTTACAGAGAAGTACGGAGACAAGGTGGAGGCCAATCTGTCCGTCCCAGCGTCTTCTCCACTCAACCAGATCCATGCTATATACAAGGCTGAAGTGGACACGCCCCTCCGACAGAAACAGATGAGAAACACTGAGAAGAATCTGAGGACAGAGACAGGACGAGGCAATGAGTCACAGCTGCTGACGTGGACCAGGCAGCCTTCTGTAGTGGCAGGTGAATTTCACTGACGGAGGGACGGACGGACAAGTGAAATGACGGTTCTTTCGTCCTCTGGTCTCAGTCCAAGCGCCCTCCCCCCAGCCCCGCCCCCTCAGACGTAGTACTCTTTGTCTTTGTTTTTTTTACCCTTGGTGATGGACATGGCCACGGAGGCCGCGGCCGCCGTGTTCTTGTCCTTGACCACGGCTCCGTTGCCCTCCACCGCCGAACTGTTGGCAAAACCGTGGCTCTGGTCCGGGGGGTAGGAGCCTTCGTCCCGGTTGCGGTACTTGTACATGGCGTAGAGGAGGATGAGGATGCAGAGAGCGGCGGCGGCCACGATGCCCACCACCATCCCCGTGGTGCTGCTGGACTCTCTGATCACCTCCACGGCGCCGGGCTGGTTCTTGTCGTCGGAGGCGGTGGGGTAGGCTGTGGGCACATGGGGGAAATGCGGGGGGTAAGTTAGTCCGGGGGTGTTTCGGGAGGAAGGAGGGGCGGGGGGCAGGAGCACCTGGTCACGGGTGTTCATTTTGCCCGCGGGGATGTGGAGCTGGTCAGGGTTGGTGGTGGGGACGTAAGGAGGCAGGGGGCGGGGTTTCTGGACTCCACCCTCCCCGGCGGCGGGGGGCGGAGGAAGGACTGTCCTGTCAGTGACCATGGGGGAGTTGTTATTGTAAAAGTCCTCGTCGTCCGATTCCGTCACCTCCCCCGAACCGAAGGCCGAGACCTCCACCGGGTCACCGCAGTCCTCCTGGTCCGGGGGGCAGGAGGGGTGAGGGGGCAGGATCAGGGACTCTTTGGTGGTTTCCAGAGGGGACAGGAGGGTGGGAGGAGGAGGGATGACGGGGTAACGGGTGGCGATGGAGGGAGGTTCGAGGGAGTCCACTGTTATAATAGGCAAGACTAATTCACCTCCTGGAAGAGGAGCAGAGAGGAGGAGAGAGCAGGAGTTAGAGCAACAGAACATCATTTTAATCTAATCTGAATTACGTTCACAGGACAGATTATACCAGACTGGTGCAAACTATGGCTCGAGGGCCAGATGTGGCCATTTTGGCATTTGAATGTGGCCCAGCATACATTTGTGAATCATACTGTTAATTTATAATGTTATTGGACCATGGGCAGTGATCACATGTTCCCAGCAGCCAATAGAGTCTTAGTTAGATGTGTATAAGAGACAGGTTCTGGTCAGAGAGACAGGTGAATGAGAGACAGGTCCTGGAAGGTTTGATCTCAACATCATGCTTCATCTCTGATCCTGCAGCAGCAGCAGTCGAACGCTGACGCCTTTTTTTTCTCTCCACGGAAAAAAAAAACGGTGCACAACAAAACACGTAGCTGCAGGGATGACGTCTGGTCCAAATCTGGTCCCTCAGTGGACAGATTATACCAGACTGGTACAAACTATGGCTCGAGGGCCAGATGTGGCCATTTTGGCATTTGAATGTGGCCCAGCATACATTTGTGAATCATACTGTTAATTTATAATGTTATTGGACCATTGTCTCTGGCAGTGATCACATGTTCCCAGCAGCCAATAGAGTCTTAGTTCACATGATGTGTTCTGGCCGTGACAACATTAACAGAAATACATGACGTCAGACTAACAATGATTTTCTTCTTGGTTCTGAACTGGTTCTGGGGTCAGAAACTTCACTCCTCGTCCTAATGGTCTGTTCAGGTCCCATCATCATTTGAGTCACACGCTGCAGAGCCAGTCAACAACAACAACAACAACAACAACAACAACAACAACAACAACAACAAAGCCTCCTGATAAGGTCGTATCAATAACGAATGCCTCCATAATAAGGGCAGGAACCTCCACAAGTTCCACAGCTGCTCCTGTCGCCTGATCTGCCGCCTGTCGTCAATCACAGCTGACGAGAGCGCCGCGCCTCATTAACGTTTCCTCCACCACCTCCACCCACCGTGTTCAACTCCTGCTTTACCCGCTGATTGCAATTAAGCGTCAACATCTGTCTGATGGAGGAGACGCACCGATATCCAATCACTTCACTCAGCTGGTCCTCACCACGCCTCCTCCACTGGTACACCAACCACACCTCTTCCCTAGGGTTGGAGCTCAATCTCATCTTATTCACCCATCTGCCATTGGGACTACGCTTTCATTCTTTCTCACTATCTTTTCAAAGGCCCTACACCAGCCTCAAGTACTTCTCTGCCGCTCCTGGATGTACAGCTGAACAACAAACCCACATCTGTCACCAGAGGGAGCCATAGTGGTTGTCCTGTTGTGGTTCTACAACTGCACTGGTCCCCTCCCTCCAGACCCACCTGTTCCTGGTTCACACTCCGCCAGGTCCTCATCGTCGCTCGGACACTCGGCCGACGCCACCAGGATATCGTCAGAGTTCTGAGGCTGGAAGATAAAGATGAAAAATACAGAAATGTGAAAACGTTTTTTGACTTTTTACCCAGAGTCCTCTGTGGCAGCACAGATCTCACTGTTTTATTGTGTTCATAAACCAGGTAAGAACACAATGATGGATAAATGGCTCCCCCCGCTGGGGGTTTCATGAGGTTTTTTATCCATTTACATGTAAATGTGCAGGAACTAAATCCTCTCCCTGACGACTTCTAGAAGTTTAGATTGGATTTTAGCTGCAGAGCAGAGCAGAGCAGAGCAGGGAATAGTCGTCCTCCAACGGTTATGTCTTTGGAGTGAAAATAGAGACGGGGCGGAGAGGACAACAGGATTCAGGTTTACACCAGGTTGGATTTCCTGGGAGTCTCTGACCTTGGAGATGCTCTCCCTCAAGCTGGGCGAGCGCTGCCTGCGGGTGGTGGTGGTGGCCATGGTGGTGGTGGTCTCCATGATGGTGGTGGACATGTCGGACACGGTCAGCGGGTTGGCAGAGGTGGCGTCCGTGGGCAGCACCGACATGGAGTCCCCCACCAGACGTAGGTTGCCCTCCACCTGGATGCTGGGGTCGTTCTCGGCGGCTAGCTTCAGCACCTGCAGACCGTTGTAGTACAGCCCCGAGATCTGACCCTGGAACGGCCGCCCCTTGTCGTGACCGCCGATTTTAATGGCCGCCTGGCTGTTAAAGATGGTCAACTGTCTCCCTGAGGTCGGACACAGGCAGAGAGAGGAGCAGGTGAGACAGGAGGGAGGCACCGACTCATCACTTCCACCCGGTGGCCGTCAGTAACAACAACAGGAGCAGGAATTGATTCTAATGATCTTCAGGTTTAGAGCTGACACTTTATTCATGCAGGTTAAAGTCATCAGAGAAGGTTTCACTTTTCTTTAAATCCTTTTTAGTTCTGACGCTTTTTTAGGTTTTTACGCTAATTCAGAAAACGTGATGTTTTTATGGAATTTTTCCAAAATACAAACGTGGATGAACCTCCTCCCACGATATGATCTGACTGTGGCAGCTAACGATGTGACAGACAAACAAAATCTGTCTGAACAGGGATGTAGAAAACCTGTCCAGCCCTTGTAGTCCATACACCAGGCCTGTATGTGGCGCTGTGTCAAACACGTTCTAACTGTGAGACTGAAGGGGTTAATTCTTCATGGGATTGGGAAGAGAAACACTAACGGAGCTGGGATCAAGTTAAGATCGAGTATTGACGTGATCGATGGTTCGCAGAGCGAAAAAAAAAAAACGTAAACAAAGAAGGAAAAAAAAATCGTGACTTTCGGGAACCAGAGTTTTATCATCGCTGTGTGAACAGGTCAGAAAACACGCTGGTCCAATTGTAACCCCTCCCATGGTATCTAACAGCAGCAACAGTCAGCAGCAGCTGAGGAGTGTGGGAGGAGGAGGAGGAGGTGGAGGGTGGGGGGCAGTAATGGGTTTGTTCGGGTGGAGAATACTTATTAGCAGAGTTGATGGATGCACAGAGTGATCCACTCTAACACACTGTCAGGCCTGAAACCTCAGGTCTGAAGTGGTCGCTGTAGGACAAGATAAGGCTCCAGGCCCAGGTGGAGGGCCGGGGGTGGAGGCACCACCCTCAAGGACCTAGGATGTTCACTTTAGAGGTTTCAGACCTAAACCCTGTTTCCTTAGACAGTTGTTGTAAAATCAAGTTAAAGTAAAACCTGTGTTTTAGGAACAGAGTTTGGTCTCCTTGGTCGCAAACTGGGGTCTACGTGTCCATGGTCCATGGTCTATGGTCCATGGTCTATGGTCCATGGTCCATGGTCCATGGTCTATGGTCCATGGTCTATGGTCCATGGTCTATGGTCCATGGTCCTGTACCCTCTTCCCCTTTTCATTTGATGTCATGTCAACTGATTGGCACAGGTTGGGTAAATAAAGTGTCAAATCAAAATACAAAAATTTACAGTGACAGGCGCCACCTAGTGATTGAACCACAGAAAGATGTTTCACTGCTTCCCCTCTAACACGTGTGTGTTTGCTTCGGCAGCTAACGGCTACGCTACCACAGGTACTTTAGGACGTTCTCCTGCCATTTATCGTGATTAATTTACAGCTAGCCTTGAATATTCCGATCCAAATGTTTTATCCAATGAATGAAACGTTTACGATCCAGCCTCGTCTGATGAACCTGATGAACCAACGTTTTTACCAGAATCACATTTTTTATTCTTTTTTTTAAGGAATTTACCAGAACTTTAACTTTTTTTTGGAGTTTGTGAGCCAATAGAAAAGGGTTTGGTAAAATGTTTGATTTGACTTTTATTATTTTTCTACATATGACATTGTTACAAAGGCTAATTACACACAACATCTAACTACACACAGAGGTTAGGGGGCGATGGAGAGTCAAAGAGGTTACGTGCTTTTAGTTATTCGGTTTAAAGACTTGGTTAAGGTGCAGCGTCAAGGATGACAACAGGTGACATCATCGCCCTCTGCTGGATTAGAAATTTGATTTGCATGTGCCAGATAAAATGAAGGTCTGGAGGACTAGTCTAGACCTGGTCCTCGTCCAGACCTGGTCCCTGTCACCCTTGTCCTCCAGCACTGCACCTCTAGTGTGTTTGTGTGTGAGGGGGGGTGGGGAGGGGGATGAGGGAGTTATTTAATTATTTCAAGAATTAATTAATTAATCAATTGATTATTTTTACCTTTATCGAGTAGCCACTCGTCAACTACCCGACCAAGTCTGTATGGGATTCTTTGCCTAGCAATAGCCAGTCGTTCATTATCATAGTGTCCTTCAGAGAGTTTGGAGAGACAGGTTAAAGTTAAAGTCGGCAGCTGAAAGATCACATGGTTAGAAACAGAGTTAGAACGACTTTAACAGGTCCAACCCAGCTGTGCTTCATCAACTCTTACCTAGTTATCAGAGCTAATAACTGGTTAACTGGTTAGAGAAGCGTTTAGGCTGTTTATAAATGCTACACTATTTAGAGTCACTTCACTGTTTAATGCAGGTCATTCAGTGATTACAGTTCAAATAGGAAAGACATAAAAATATATGAAAGATTTAGACAAACATCATTGGACGGTTGTTCCACAAGGTAGTCCTACTGACCAGGTCAAGAGGAGGGGGCGGAGTTAAAGCGTAATGAAAAATAAATAATGTTCATCTACAGAGAAGAAGAAGAAGAAGAATTCTGTAATTTTGGAAAAAAACTTTAGCTGTGGTTGAGGCCCAGACTGGAACATGAGAAAAACAGTTCCTACTCATCAGTACATTGTGGAACAAACGTGAAATAATTCATTTAAGACAAGAGGTTTCTCTGAAGAAGAAGGAGAAGATCTAGACTCATTATTTATCCATGCAAACACAGAGAAATCGTTCATCAAACGCAGCGAGAATTCTCAGTCTGTGGAGGATTGCAGTCCGTGTTCTAACCGTGTTCTAAAAAGCCCTGATTGGATCTTCGTTGCACTGATAAAGAGTTCAATCCCTTCCATCCATCTCCATCTAGGAGCAGGAAGGTGGATGTGTTGGGGAAGGATTAGGAGAAGGGAGCGCGCTTTACATAAGAATGAAAATCCAATCACATCAACTTCTCTGAAAAAGGATCATCTGACCACAAACTCCTCTGTGTGTGTTTGTGTGAATCATTTAACAAATGTCTGAGTCCAGATGAAACGTCCAGACGGGAAATCTGCTCAACGGCTACAGCGACCGACGGACGGACGGACGGACGGACGGACGTGCAATCCTCTCTCACCGATCCATCTGCTGAGCTGCCGTCTGTTCTCAACTCAGACTTCCATTAGTCTCACCTGGTGGGTACCGTTCAATGACCGGATGGTTGTCCACCTGGAGCGTGGCGTTGCCGCCACTGCGCGTGAAGCGTACCACGTGGTACTTGCCATCGTTGACCACCACGGCCGGCTCGTCGATGGTGATGTCATCGGTGCCCACGTTGAAGATGACGCTGATTTTTCCTTGATCCTGTTGAAGGAAAAGACGAAGAGTTTTTACATCTGACCTCTGATTTAGACCTGTCTCCACAGGGTTTCTTCTGATTGTCAAGTGTCCAGCATTTTCAACAATGTCCACTCCATGTCTGAAATACCACAACTTCAGCCAAACAGCCCCCCCTTGTGGGGAAGCAAGGTACCATACCATCTAAAAACTGCACTGGTTCCTCACTGTTGCTCACTGTCGCTGGTTCAGTGGAGGTTCCAAACAAGACCACGATCTTCATGATCAGGGCGTCTCCACCGCGTTGGTGGCGAAAACACTTGTAAATGTTTCATGAAACTGCGACCAAAGCTACGACGTGTGGTTACAGCAGTGAGGTTGAGGAGATCCGACACAGACGGTCTGTTCCTGCCTCTCCTGGCTCCGGCTCTGCTGACCTCTGGCTCCCAGCAGCCGGCACAGGTTCCTTGATTTGGATTTGACTTGACGTGGTCGGCCTGCTCCTCCTCTGTCTGACCACCTCCTCCTGTGTCTGACCACCTCCTCCTGTGTCTGACCACCTCCTCGTCCTGACAATCGCTCCTGCCAACCTCGCCTGAAAGGTCAAACCTGTTTCAAAGCCCGGCCTTTAGGTGGCACTAATCAAGAACACTGGGTAGCAGCTGCGCCCGTCTGCCCTCTGCTGCCCTCTGCTGTCTTCACTCAGGGCCAATATGGTGAGAGGAGAGTTCAGCTCAGCTCCAGGAGGAGTTCAGAGAGGAGCAGGAGGCCACGCTGCGAGGAGCACAGACCTTTGTTACTGCCATGAATATCCATCAACAAAAACCAACGGAGAGGAGAAGAACAGGAGGAGGAGAAGAGGAGAAAATCACACGATCACTGCTAGAATATGGATGAGTGACAACGGTTCTAAAACTGCAGGGCGAGCACCACTAGGTGTACATGAACGGGCCCAACAAAGGGACATCCAGGGACAAAGGGACATTTCAGGCCATATTATATATATATATATGTATATACAGTATGTATATATATTAACGTATATATATATTAACCCTTTAGGAACCTGTTAGGAGGCATCGTAGGACAAGAAATACAGCAAAAAAATTCTTAAATCTTGTTCATGGTATATGAAATTGAGAAAAATAAATAAAAACCACTTTCAGAACCACATGACCTGGACATCAGTCACGTCATTGGTGGACTGGGTTTCACTGTTTCCTATGGATGATCTGACTGTGAACAATCAGCCGTGACTGAGGTCAGAGGTTCGACCAGGAAGAATTCATCAACAGGCTTCACAACTAACAACTTTACGTACATTACTGCCACCTACAGGGCTGTGTGTGGCATCACAGTGAATAAAAAGGGACATTTTGTGAAACTGAACTGTTTTTCTGTCTTTCGACTTCCTCCCAAACGTCAGCCTGTTGTTCATCACCTGAGGATGGTTCATGTTTCTGTGATCAGAACCATCTGGATTTTCCTCTGAGTTTCAGACCTTCATCCCTCTGAGACCAAACTGAGTCACAAAGACCAGGAAAACTACATCCACGGAGCTGCTACTGTGGGACACAAGCCGTGGCTCGTGGCCGTGATTTCAGCCCAGGGAGAAGTTGAATGAGACATGGACGACTGTACGTGTTTAGTTAGTGTAAGTAAAACCAGGTCCTGTGTCCAGACTCCGTCAACAGTTAATGAAACCAGGTGACGGGAAAACTGGTTCCCAGGTTTATATGTTAATAGTTTTAAGGTGAACAGTAAATAAAAGTGAAGTGGATTTCTGTGTCTGTGTCTGTGTCCAACCAAGATGGTCCTGTTCTGACCCTCCATGTGATCCAGGTCCTCGGTCCTGATCCTGGTCCAGATCCAGAGCCCAGTACGCTGTAGGCTCCAGACTCAGCAGTGTGAACATCAGAGCAGGTAAATGTCTTCCTGGTTTCATCAGAAAACCTTTCAGTTTCTCCTCCACTCAGACCTCCAGCCTCAAAGTTCCTCCTGACAGACGGCTCCGTGGCTCTAAACTACATTTCACCCTTTCAGCTTCACTTTGGATACTTGAGGCTCCGGTGCTTGTCAGGCAGAACCTGCTGAAAGGCCGGTGCTCTCACCCCCCCTACTGGGTGGTGACAGCACTGCTGCTGCTGCTGTGAGCATTTCTCCCTGTAGAGTGGAGCTCCGGCTGAAGGATCTGAGCTTCTCCTCATCATCAGCGCCAGTCGCTCTGATCCATTTGAGGAGAGAAGAATTGATTATTACAGAGGGAAATATATGGTAAAAAAATATAGTTGAAAAATGAGAGGATTCTCCGGGGAGGGAGGAGCAGATGGTTCTCTGAATGATAGTGACTGTGCCAACACTGAGGTCTATTAAGGCAGACTGAACTGAACTGTTGACTGTTTCAGTCTCTTCTGCTGCTGAACTGAACTGAAGACATTTGTGTCTTAGAATAAATAATGTTTTCGTCTCTAAACTGTTTTTTTTTACTTCTCTCATATGGACTCTTGTTATATTCTGTCTTCTCCATCTGTTACTCATTACAGTATTTATATTAATTTGTCTAAATTTGAGCGAATACTTTATTTTTTGCTGTTCATTTCATTTTGGTAAAATTTAGAAATTTCTGTTCTCTTTTGAACATTTTCTGTTCTAAAATATAATTCATTATTTCACACCAATTTTAATAGATTTCCTCGCCAATCACAGAGCTAGTGGTGCAACATACTGGGTGGAGTCAGGGTGGAGGTCCAGAAAGGTGTGGTGCAGTGGGAATGAAGGAGGACAGAAGGACAGACGTCTCCCTGGAACCCCGATGTCCTGCCGAGGAAGAACATTCCATCTTCATAGTGTCTCACAGTGACGCTGCTCCGGGTTTCTGCTTCATGTCTTTGTCTCTCATTAAAAAGTGGACCGTGGAGTGGAGCTCTAATCTGCCCCCTGGTGGACGAGTCCATGTTTGTTTCTTTGGTGCAGGGTAATTGGTCTCAGGAGTCACGACGTTCACGCTCCTCTGAAAACCTGACATCATCACTTGGCCGCGGCCTCATCATCATAGAGCGTATGGAGAACCGACCAGGATGACCATGGTGTCAGAACCAGAACCTCAGAATGATCTGGACCCTTCATCAGCTGCTCAAACCATGAGAACCTGAACACCTAGTGTTGAACCTGAAAGGAATCAGTGGAGCCTCAGAGCAGCCTTTGAGACCAAATGTTGGGCAGAAATAAACCACTGGACCCTGGATAAATGAGAAGGTCCTCACTTTGTCCCCGTGTCTTCAATGAGTCAGTGAAACACATTGGACCAAGACTGAAGGAAACCACATCAACTGCTCTGTGGAAGTTCACATCCGGATTTAATTATTTTAGAACTCGCCAATTCATCCGATTGTTAACCTAGGGCTAAGGCAGCCTGTAGGGGTCAGTATTACCCCCAGGTCTGGTTGAGGACAGTGCGGAGGACGACAGTGACAGGAGAACGATGCCTGGACTTTAGTGTCAGCCTTTATCACTATGATAAAACAAAGTTCCTGCATCTCATCAGTCGACTGCGTCGCTCTCACTCACTCACTCCTTCAACAGAAGGAAAATCAATGAGATGAAATGAGAAGAAAAAAAAATGGGACAGACAAATAAATGACCACAGGGGGCAGCGATGGCTCCAATAAAACGCTAGGTTGGATTATGGAGTCGGAGTGAGTGAGTGAGGACCAGAGGGGGGCGATCTCCTCCGTGCTGCAGTAATAAGGTGTCAGAGCAAGCAATCGCACACACACACACACACACACACACACTCACACACACACACACACACATTCCCAGCAGTCCGAGGTCAGTTTCACAGCTTTAAGATGGAAACACATCTGGATCAGATCCTTCTGGTCTGACTTGGTTCTGGTTCTGGTCCACAGGTTGTGGAGCTGCAGACAGAACCTTCCAGAACATCATCCGTTCTTCTCTGACCAGATCAACTCTCCCTGATCTGGTTCCAGTTGTTTGGACGTTGTGCGAACATCGTCTCTAATTAGAGATTATTATTTTGTCGCCGACATCGTTTTCTAATTAGCCTCTAACTCAATTTGTGACTTTTCTCGGTGTTGCAGCGTTCTGACGACAGATGTAAAATTAATGATGATCCTCCGCTCACAGACGTTTGACAGCCAACCACCACCCACCGTCCTACCTCCTCCACCCCCCCGGCTCCTTCTCCACCACATCTGTCCCGTGGCCACACTGGGGAAGAGGAAAGTGATTTCCCTCCAGAACCGGTGCTGACTGATGACATCTGCTGACGGGTCTCTGTCTGCTCCACACTGTGGATTCATCAGAGTCCAGAACCTGAACATTGTCCACAACAATCTGTCCGCTGCCAATGATAGGAATAAATAACAATAAAAACTATAATATTGTTATTAACCATGACAATAGTTTTTTGTCTTTACAGCAGACTGCCCCCTGGAGGTGCCAGCAAGGCAGGTGTGAGAACCATTAGAGCATAGAACCAGCAACAGTGAGAACCTGGATCTTCTCTCAGTCGGAAAAAACAAACAAACAAACACAATCATCACATGATCATCAGGAATCACAGTGTGAACACGACACCATCGTCTTCATCATGTCTCTACAACCTTCCTCCGAGAACAGCTGAGGACCAATGGTTATGGATCAGTAATCATGGACCAATGTCTTCAGACTGAAGGACAGTGATGGACGTTCTTACTATGTGCAGCTGCAGGTAGTCTCCCAGACCGTGCGTGCTCTCCACTCGCACCAAGATGGCGTCCTTCTGCAGCGTGCTGAAGCCCACTGCTAACCGGTCGGCCCGTGTGCTCGGCCGCTCGTTGGGGGCCCAGGTAAACGTGATGAGAGCGCCCCCTTTCCCGAAGATATATGTAGTGCCAGCTGTGAACAGAGAACAGAGAATAAAAATGTCAGTGGGAAAATTCTGGAAATCCCAGAGTCTAGATTTGTTGGTGTCTCACCAGGACAAATCATCATGGCCCCGTGACGGGCCCCCGCCCCTTAACTTACACCCCATTACTGACAGAAGCCCAGGCGGTGGCGCTGACTGGTCCAGTTCAGCGGTCCTGGTCTCTGTCACAACTTTTGAAGTTTGTTCTTTGAGTGAGGTTTAAAAGCAGATTTTCTTTGTGTCATTGATTTGTTTGCAGCAGCAGAAACTCATCAACTGATTGGACGAGTTTAATCCATGTGTCCATTTATACTGAGGTTTTACACCGTCACCTCAGAGTCACCTCTGAAGGTGTCGCTAAACACACTGTCAAAAAGCAGGGCCCGGAACACCATGACACACACACACACACACACACACACACACACACGTATATACTTGAGTGCTTCTTTACCCAGAATTCATCTGTGCAGTCAGTGATGTTGACAAACACCTGCCACCACCGTGACTTCCTTCCTCTCCCAGACTCATCCATCCATTAACAGATTAATGAGGACGACGTCTTCATTAACATTCATTAGCAGTGAAGAAGAACCTGGACACAGACGTTCACTTCACATCTGGTAGATGTTCCATCAGGACCTTGATGTTCTGCTCCTCTCCAGGTCTGAGACTCGTGTCGTCTCCACTCCACTGTTTCTGAGGAGAGGCACTTAGACCTAAACTGTAGCCTCCACCTCTTCACTGAAGTAGCTTCAGCGCCAGGTTCTAATGGCTCCTCACACCGTGGAACGTTCACCCTCACTTAACCCTCTCCCCTGAGAACAGGAAACACCGTGGAGTCTGGACTTGGAGAGGCTTCAGGTCCTGAGGTTCTGACTCTGACTGGTCCTTGGTTTTATTGTTGTTTAATTATTACCAGTTGACCTGGGCTCTGCTAACTGAGTCACCGACTATCGGGTCGACACCACCTGACGTTCACCTGCCCATTTCTACACCCAGTCATTGGGGGTTGAACCAGAACCAGAGTCATGGGCTGATCCTCTCAGAGGAATCCCTTCATTTCCACCGTTTCCGTTTCTGTTGAGGTTGCAGCTGTTTTCAGCCCTGACCTGGAGGGGGAGCTGCTGAGGCCACTGTACTGACTGCGCACCTGTACCCAATACTACCAGGTAATGTAAAAAGTTCCAAAGTCTAATTTCATTAGAGTTCCTTCTGCGGCTGGTACCAGTGGTGCAGCAGGCGGGCCTTCAGGATTTATTAGCTCCAGTATATATCTTATAGCTTATTTGTTCTCCGACGCACACAAGGACATATTTCACTGTGCAACATATCCATGAATACTAATTTACACAGATACTCAGGAGAGACGGCAGCTAATGAACACGCTGTAACCACTTTCAGGTGTTTTAAAAGTGTTTACGTGCCCGACATTCAGAGCAGCCGGTGCTGCAGCCCAGTCGGTCCGACATCGGAAACATCCGACGTTGGCAAGAAAGTGGGATCAGGCCCAGGACGAAACAGGTGACGGGACGTTAAATACGTTTATTCACCCACTAAAATATTCCGATCTCCTCCATTTCCTGATCCCGTATCAATCTCCTCCATCAGTCTACGTCACATTGTTGATCCTAAATTCCTTCCTTTTTTTCCCTGTTGAAGCTCCAGAGCCGGAGATCCAAACCTTTCCTCCAATTAGAACTTCACAGCCGTCTGTCACTGAGTCACTGCTGACTCCCAAACACAACTTACTTTACACCTCAACTTATTTACATTTTCACACAATAAACGTGGGATTATTTATAGACGAAGTCACCTGGTGTTGGGGAAGAAGGAGGAGGAGGAACTGTGGGGAAGAAGGATCGATACCAGAGACATGGACAGGACAGTCATGGACACTGGTCCAGACTGTCACTGGTCCAGGCAGTTACTGGTCCACACAGACACTGGTCCAGACAGAGACAGGTCCCAACTGATTGATCTAATATTATTCACCAACCATCAAATACTACTGCAGTACTACTGCACAGCCCAGATACAGCTGTAGGAGGTGCATTAGTCACACTGTAGCATCAAAAGCCTTTCAAAACCCCCCCCGCCCCCGCCCTCCTCCTCCCCCCTGCTCTCCCCTCTTCGTCCTCCTCCTCCTCCTCTGTCTCCCCCCTTGGTGTACTTGACCTAAATCAAACAAAGCGTGTCGTTAATCAGACGTGTTGCGATGTTCTTCATGAAGATCTCAGTCCTAATAGAACCGCCTTCCTGCAGGCCGTCCTCCGGGGAGCGCCGTTCCCTCCCTCACGACTGTTCACTCCATCCATGCATAAATAACCCCCACCACCCCGTGCCTCGGAGACGCTACACCCCGAAATCTTTAAGTTGCACATCATTATTAGCCGAGAACCTCGGTAATTAATTTTACGCTGCTGCAGTTCATGAATATGACAGAGGTGGAGCCAAAGCACAGTCGGTGCAAACACTGACAACTGAGCGCAGCTACATCTAATCTACCACACGGACACAGAAGATGATGGATTACGCTACACCATTTTGTCAGACGTTCCCACAAGATACAACTTCAATCCCCGGAGAAGCCGCTGGTCAACTCCACCCACACCAGTCACCACCGCTGCAGGAGGTTGTGGGTTCGATTCCAAACTCTGGTACTATTGGACTGAGGGTTGGAGTAGAAGGTTGTGGGAGGAACCTGGTGCTGAGTCAGATCATTACTGGGTCTCATAACATTATTGAACAACATTTTTCATTAAAACCTAATTAACCCTCACACTGCTGCTGCTCTCTGTCCTCCCTGTCCTCTCTGTCTTCTTCTTCTTCTGACTTCACAGCTCGCAAACTCACGAGTCTGGAATCGACCCCACATCTCTGTGTTTGCTGAAGACAGCTCAGTCTGAGGGTCCAGGTGAGGGAGGACATTTCACTCTGGTGTTGGATGACAAAGAAGATTGGACAGTCTCGGCTGCTGGACACATCCAACAGGGACAGAGAGGAGTTTCTCAACCAGTGGTTCCTGTTTGATAAAAGACGTAATGTGAAGAGTTTTATCTGAGGATCTTCTGTTTATGTGACAATATCACCTACTAAATACATAAGAGCTCCCCCTTCCTGTGAAGTCCTGTACTTCCATCTGTGTTTGGAACAAAGCAAAGTGGAAACGTCACCTCCTCCTTTCTGGTTCCCGTCCAATGAACATAGAGGAGGCGGATGTCACCGTGTCCTCCATCTCTTCTCCACTCTCCTCATTATTGTCAATAACACTGTGTTTATTCTTCTTTCTCGGATCATCACTGTCACTCCTCTTGTTTCCGTTCTCCTCGTAAATATTAATTACATTTTGTCGACTCCAGAATAAAAAAATATAAAAGTGTCAGCGACAGACACCAGCGCCGAACTGCGTTGTTGCTGCGACGTGGCGTCACATCCATCATGTGGTTGCGTTGTTTTTTAACAGACGACACGGCGGTGACACTGAAGCTGTCGAGCTGACTGATTGGCTGTCAGCCTTTAATGGATACTTTGCACAATGACTTAAACACTTTGTCTTGTTTCTGCAGACTTTTCCACTCAAACACAACGTCCTTCATTGCGGCTCCGAAGCACAAACACACACGGAATATTAGCCACATTCACGGAAAAAAGTCATGTCTTCAGTTTTCTGATGCTGAAAAAAAAAACCACTTGGACTCAGAGTTAACGCAGCGCTGCTCAGAGGATGAGGTGGAATTTTTCTTCCGACTTTTGAAAGACTCCCTGAAAACGACCATGAATCACTGGAATGGCGGCCATTACCAACGATGACCTTATAAGTGAGCGGTGCAATGTTGGATTAGCCATGCTCAACATTTGAGATCCTCGATGATGATGATGATGATGAGTATTCCCACCGGCTCAGTGTACAGTATGTGACCCACAAATTGACTCATCTACTGCATTTGGAGCAGGTTCTTTGCAGTAAACATTTTTTAAATGAGCTGCCAGCTCCAGGAGGGGGCAGCGTGACAGAGTCTGCAATAACTCTGCAGAGACAGAAGAAGAGGAGAAATGAAGTTGACTGATCGTGGAGGTAAAGACGTAAAGATCCTTGAAGGTGCGAGCGCAGATGTAACGGCCGGGTGTTGAAGCGTTGATTTGTTGTCGTCCGACTGTTGTCGTCTGACTGTTGTCATCCGACTCTTGTCGTCTGACTGTTGTCGTCCGACTCTTGTTGTCCGACACCGTCACTGGCGGCCATGTTGGAAGTCCACTTACATCTGGACAGAGCTGGTGTCAGTGCTGAACTCCCATCCCATGATATTCCCTGTGTCAGCACAGTCATCCTCATGGGATTTTCCTCCAATAACACAGAGCCGGGGTTTTTCCAAGTTTGCTGGAACCGCCTTTGGGCGTTGACCTCAGTTTTGGGGACAAACGATTGGCTCAGAGCCAGTCTCTTGGTTTTATTTGGTGAGACTAGTTCTAGTGAAACACAGACATTGGACTCTGGTGTTTATTCTCATTCTGTCCTCGTCTCTGGGACCACGTTAATTGTGCCAAATTAAATTATGAGTCTGAGGGACGGTGAGCGCGAGCAGAAAACCTTAAGGACACTTAATGATGCAGCGAGTTTTCCTAATGAGAGGACAACAGACACCCAGTCACTGCAGGCCATGGTCTAATTCTGCTCTTTATTTGTGCTTCTTCCTCAGATCGACTCCCTCTGCTGGAGGCACAGACTCATTCACCATTTTCACAACCTGTCAAAGAAAGAATGTTTTTATTGGACACAGCTGCGTCTGCAGAGGTTAGAGATGTGGAGGGGACAAACCAGGGCCTGGCTCATCTGTGTGGATGTCAGGTATATAATATTGATCAACTGAAAAACTCCTGATCTTCATCAATCTCTTCCATCGGTGGATCACTGGTGGCTCCGTGGTAAATGAAACAGATTTGGGTCCAGAGGGTTTTTGGGCTGGAGTCCCTCAGATCCTGCCAGGTGATGGGTTCACACATGTTATTACATTTCATGACGGGGGCAGTGGTGGCCTGATGGTTGAGGAACGATGGAACCATGAGGAACCATCAGGTGATGGTTGAGGAACTGCACATGGGTCTGGAGGGTTCCAGGTTTGAAGCCACACAGTTGTGTGGATCACAGTGACGAGGAGTTTGATTTCCTTTAGTCAAGAGTCAGACTAACAAATGCAGCTAGAGGTCACTGTTTCTCACCTCTTCTTCTCTGTGTCTATTCAATGTATAATATTACGGAAAATTATTTTGTACCTGCCACGCTCCTCAGTGACCCCTACTGGAGGTTCACCCACCTCTGCAGAAAGGAAATATCCAAACACTAAAATATCACTGTACTTATTTTCACAAACCTCCATCAGTGGATGGATTTATTTTCTCTCCAGTTTCTTCCTCCTGTTCCAGAGTCACTGACCTGATGTTCAGGTGGAACAGAGTCTTCACAGTCAGAAGAATCATCAACTCTGCTCCACTTCTTTCCTCTCTATATTGTTTTTGACTGGTACAATCCTTCATTTCCTGAGTTTTATCAAATCCAGTCCTAAAAATATCATAAACTATCAGAGTATATATTTGTACTGTGTAACTCACACTTCTGAAAACACTATGGATATAAAATGAACACTTTGCTGTTTTCTTTTTAAGATTAAAAAGATAAAACCAGAGTGATTTAAAGGATGGAACTTCAAACTGAGACCAGCGTCGTCTGTGTCTCAGGATTGAAAGGATTTTCCTGTTTGATCTGGTTCCTGTGGCTTTGACTCTGCGTTGATTTATTTTGGTGAAATCTCTGACCGGACTGATTCCTCCGTCCCTTCAGGAGTGGCTCTCTGGTCTCAGCCCGTGTTCCTTCTGCTCTGCCTCGTCCTCCTCGTCGTTCACTTTCTCCAAATCTGTATTCACTCCCAGAAACAGCGGTGAAGATGACGCTGATTCGCTTTAACAAGATCGGCTGCAGAATTTTACTACCGGCGTTTGGACTGGAATAGATATGCACTGCTGGAGGATGTGTGTGTGTGTGTGTGTGAGTGTGTGTGTCCGCCTGCTTCACATCACCATCCTGGAAGGTAATGTAACATGTGACCTGGGTGGACATGGAGCTCCTGGGTGATGGACCTCCTGATGCCACGACTCTGAGCCTCAGCGTTCCTGCGTCTGCTCAAACAAACACAACGTTGTGTTCGATGCCACAGTGAAGACTCAGCAGAAAAAAAATAGAAACCTTTGGATTTTCAATTATTTCTCTTCCCCGTTTTTTTTTTTCCTCCAATCAGGTGGCCTGTTAAATAGTGCTCCGATATGACATGACAGACATTTCTCCACTTGAGGCAGCGCTCTGAAACCTTTCTCCTCATCCAGACAGTGTTGTGTGAGGGTCTCCACACAACACGGCAGCTCACAGCTCCTGGAGATGGACCAGGTCTGAGCCTCAGTTCACTGCTACACGGAGACCTTGGTTCTGGAGAGTGGGTGGAGGCGACGGTGGCTCTTATACAGTGGATGTGAAGACGGGTCTTTGAAAGAAGGTTCTGTAGGAGCTGATCTGCTCAAAGAATAAAAATAGAGCAGGTCCACAGTGCCGGGCCCAGAGGACGTTCTCTACAACTACAAACCAGGCCACAGCTGAGAGACGGGGGCGGGGCTCTGAAAGTTGTACAGTTCACTTCTCCTGACACCATCACTTGGTGACCACTAGGTGTCGTTGTTGAAGAAAGTTGGGCCACAAACTAGCAGAACAATGAGAACAGAGGAACGACAACTGAACAAGACACATCAGCTTCTCCCTCCTTCTTCAGGTGTTTCCACACTGAATCATCTGACTCAACTACCTCCATGTCCTCCCTCACTGCATCCATCCATCTCCTCTTTGTCCCCTACCTGGTAGCTCCATCTCTAGGATCATTCCTCCTCTGAACATGTCCAAACCATCTCCATCTGTCTTCTCCAGCTTCTTTTTCTCCAAACCTTCATGTCTGTGTTGTCCCTCTAATCACATCATCCCTGATTCCTGAACAGAGGGATCTACAGATGGAATGACTGGAGGAGAAGAACATGAACCAACAGCAGGAAGACTGGACCGGGAACTGGAGATAAAAAACTTCCATACAGTGATGGAGGACCTGAACCTTCAGAACTATTTATGTTGGGTTCACATTGTAAATAAAACTAGTGTCAGATGAGGAAACATCAACATCTGAACAGGATCAGATCCATAAACCTGTTTCTTCTCCATCAGATGGATCTGATGAGAGGAGAGAAGCTGTTGTGGACCAGGTGGTAAATGGTGGAAACGTGAGGAAGCTCCTCCAGAGTTTCCTGAATCCTTGAGCCTTGAGCCTCTGAGACAATACATGCAACATAAAGTGTGTTTAGAATGAGGAGTGTGAGGCATTGCAGCAGGGTAGGAGGCCTATAAATAGCCATAGCCCAAGGACCTCTAGAAGTCTTTGACTAGCCCTGATTCACACACACACACACACACACACACTCTGGTTACAACTCAGCTGTGTGTGTGTGTGTGTGTGTGTGTGTGTGTACAGGGCGTGGATCTGGAGTCAAGTTGACACATATTTGCATTTGTGCCACTTTATCGTTTCAAAGTTTCATCAGCTTCACTTCCTGCTGCTGTGATTACATAAGTTACATTAGACAGTACTACAGTACTACAGTACTACAGCACTACAGCACTACAGTACTACAGTACTACACTGTCGGCCAGTATCTGCTCGTGTCTCCTGCACTGCATTATGGTCCGGTGGAAACAGAACAGGCAGAACACTGCCGTCGTCATCGTTGTAGTTGTTGTTGTTGTTGTGAGGCTGCAGTAAAAAGGAGACGTTTGTGAGGAGAACCTGGAGAACAGGAGGTTCCTGGAAACGGACTCTTTGTCATTGTCCTGTTTGACCACAGTGATGGGACTTTAATTCCTTCTCATACAACCCTTGTCCAAAAAGAAATCAAACCAAGTGAAGGGAGACGGACGGAGAAGAGCGTATTTCTGATTTCTGGAGAAGTTGATGTGACTCAGTGATGTTCAAGGCAGCAGGACTTCAGCTTTGAAGCAACCAATTTAAACAACATAACCAAATTGGAGAACAGGTCAATACTTCATCTCCCTGCACCGGCGCCGGGTTTGTTCCTCCAGCTGTGCTCCATGGATCATGGTTACTGTTACCACAGTTTATTTTCTAAGGAGAGAAACGATGCAGCCATTAAATCTGCTGCTGATTGTTCAAGCACCTATGAAAGAGCTTGTTATCTTTTACTCACTTACATCACGTCAGCGTAGAAATCACCTTCAGAATTAGACAACAACCAGCACCTCCACGATGAAGGCAGGACGCAATAAAGTGGTTCTGCAATAAATATTTATCACCCAAATGATGATGATGTGTGTGTGTGTGTGCAGGAGTAACAAATGGTCTTCTCAGGCTGCAGCCTCTTGGAAAGACCATGGGAGAAAAGAGGCCAACACTCCTGGTACCGATGGGCTGCACAGATGCTGCAGCAGATCCACGGGAGGTAAAAGATCCATTTTACAACCATATGTCACAAACGGAAATGACATCAGAAGACAAACTCTGTGGAAGTCCACAAATGACCAACAAACCATCGTCCTAGGGATTCTCCCCGAGTCAAAGGGAACCAGGAGAAAGTTAGGAGGGAAGTGAGGTTCACGTCTTACCGTGGCCTCCTCTGGTCAGGAACGGCATCCTGTTGATGGCGATGGGAGCGGTTCCGTGCTTGTTGTGGAAATGGTGGACGTGGTGTGTGGTGCTGAGACTGGAAGAAACTCGTGCCGTTCCAGTCTGGATGGGGAGGATGGTGAGGAGAGCGTACCAGAAGAAGAGTCTGGAACAGTAATTCAGGCTCATGCCCAGACTGAACTGTGGCCAACCACGCCGCTGCCCCAAGACCGGGCCGCTTCCAAAGAGTCCCCCCATGTGGACTAGATCCGTTTGGGCCCAGGCGAGAGAACCGGGCCGAGTTGTGGCCTTTGAGAGTTCAAGCTGCAAATAGCAGAGCATTTCAGTAATAATCTGAGCCCATGTCTGTCTCAGCCTCTCGCCTTCCTCTCATTGGTCATTGGAAAGTGTAGAAATATCCTGAGGTTCTACCAAACCAGCACCAAATCCAGTCTGTATGTGCAGATGCAGAGGAACCTGCAGCCAAGTTATCTGTGAAAGTCGAGCATCATGTCAGGATAGAATTTCTACTGCAGAGAAGAATCCAGCACTGAAAGCCCACTTAGACCCATTCCAGGGCAGAACCTTGAGAAAGTGGAGGCAGAGAGTATCCAAAATGAAGGCAAAAGACAAACACATCCAAGACCACGGCGGCAGACCAACACGGCCACGGATTCAGGAGCTCAGCGCCGAACAAATGGGATATTTAGGCAGGAAAAGTGTCAGGACGGAGATTGATGTGAGGAGAATTCTGATGAGAGTCTCCATCGCCCACAGGTAGAGCCGGAGGACAGCTGAGTCTGTCCACTGAGAGGAGGGCTCCTCCGCAGCCGCAGCCACCGTCGGAACACGCTGCCCAGGGAAACTGGATCATTTCATCCAGGGAGATAAAAATATGCACCAGTGAAGGAAATCGATGGAGGCAGATACAGAGACCTGGGCTTTTGTTCCTCTTTAGCCAGAGAGAATAGAACCGAGAAAGGAAGGAGGGGGAGCAACTGAGGGAGAGGGAGGCAGAGAGAGAGTGAGAGAGAGAGTGAGAGAGAGAGCGAGCGGTATCTGCAGCAGCGCAGTAACTGGAAAAAAATCCAGAAAAAAAAATCCTCAGCGTCCCTCTCCCACAGACGCAGCAAATCCAGCGAACGTTAATCTGTGGTTTGAACAGAGGAGCTGGGCTGTGACATCAGTCGGCTATTTATTTCTCATGAACGTCTGATCTCCGGCTCCACCTGCTCAGTCTCATGCAGCACAGACTGCTGCTGCTGCTACTGCTGCTGCTGCTGCTGCACCCCCTCACTGCTGCTGCTGCTGCTGCTCCCTTCCCTCTCCCCCCTCCTGTATCCTCTGGTCCTGCTCTTCTCTCCCCCCTCAGACGGAGGACAGTTAACGTGACAGCTGCCTCCGGAGGAGGAGGAGGAGGTGGAGGCGGACAGGTGATGCTCCTGAGCAGAAACGCCTGGGATGTTGACTGATTGTTGATGCAGCGAGAAAAGAAAAAAAAATCTAATGAGCAGAAAAGGATCGTCGTCTCATCGTGAATCCCCCAAGAATGGAATTCCAGAACAGTCCTGATTCTGGTGCGAAGGAAATAGAAAATAACCTTGGTTTGGAGGTGTGGTCAAAGGAACGCCAGCGAGTGAGAGGGAGGGAGGGTGGGAGGGAGGGAGGAAGAAGGGCGCTCTTCAAAAAAGGCTCTGTTCCAGCGACGCGCAGAATAAGTGTGTGTTTGTGCCGCTCCGGGTGTGTGTATGTGTGCGTATGTGTGCACGCGTCTGAAAAAGAGAGTCTGAGCAAATGAGTTGGAGAAGGATGGTGGAGGGAGGGGCGCTGAGCCATAGCAGGAGGGAGGAGGGAGAGACAGGAAGGGAGACGGCGAGCGGGGAGAAGAGGCAGATCAGCGGCGGCGGTGGAGCAGGTACAGAGGGAGACGACTGTGGAGGCTGTGAATAAATACATGCTACAGATTCACAGCACACACGGCCGGACTCACTGGCTCCGACACGCAAGACTCCTGCTGCAGAGGAGGAGGAGCCTGACGGAGGTGAGCTGTCACAGCGCCTACTCCACCGTCGCACAATGGAAACGAATGGCAGAAACAGCCATAACTGTCAAATAATGTACGAGGGCTTAATGGCTCTGGGGTGGGGGGAGGTAAGGGGGGAGTCCCGGGGGGGAGGCAGTATGTTATCCATGAGATGTGTATAAGAGACAGATGATGGAGTCAACCTCCACATTTTCAGGCACACGGATCACATGTCTGTGCAAATCAAAAACTGGAGGGTTGTCATTGACATCCAAGACGTTGACGGCAATGAATTTCCACGCAGATGTTTGTGGCATTCCCAAGTCATAGACTGTGATGTTCAGAATGTGGAACTCCTTGCTTTCCCGGTCCAGTGGACACACCAACTGAAGATCGCCGGAGAACGTGTCGATGGAGAAACAGCTGCCTTCGTTACCGCTGGAAATGGCGTAGTGTGTGAGGACGGACCAGATGAGTTCTCCTGGTAACAGCAGCAACCATGTGAGCAGAAGCCACTGGTTGATGGTGTCAACCTCTGGTTTTGTCCAGTCTGAACCTGGAGAAAAAACTCCACACACAGGAACAGGTGGAGAGGGATTTGTTGTGAGGCAAAAACACCAACCACTCCTCCACCGTGTGGCCTTCATGTCTGACTGAAGAACTGGGACAGTGTTTGACCCTGAGACTCGGTGGGTTGAACATGACCAACTCTTTGACACCTGGTTGTAGTAGGATTGATGAAACTCACGCTCTACAGTTGGTACCAAGTGATTCAAGGAGACATTCTTCTTGGCTCTGGATCATCTCCAGTCCAGTCCAGTCCAACCTGAGGAAGACTCTCGACAACCAATCAAAACTTCTTCATCAGAAAAGTTTGAAAACTTCTTTTAATAGAGATTTATCTCCTCTAACAACCTTCTCTGAAAACCCCAGAGATGAGATGGTTCTGAGGAGAGATCTCTGGAGATCATTCCCAACAACAACAGCTTCAATTCCACATTCAAGGTCGCTCCACTTGTTTTTCTGCTTTGTTTTCCGTAGTCAGACAGGTCGTCTTGACCTTAGACAGGTGTCCCTAATGAACTGGACACTAACTCTGTTATCAGCTCTAATCTTCTTCTGTCCTTCAGTGAATGACAAACATCTAACAGTCCTCCCATGACATCAGTGCAGGAGAAGAAGACAAGCTTTTCTTTTCTGCTCAGTGAGGACAAAGACGTGAGGCAGAACAAACACTCCTGTCCAAACCAAACCGTACGGCTCTTTAATTTGCAGTAAAGATGTTGGAATGGACTGATTTACGGCCTGTGACGCCGTCGGTGACAGAGGAGCATCGTTCAGCGGCGCCGCTGCGACAGTCAATGTCCTGATATCTGAGTGAGAGCTGTTGAGAGTGGAAGTCCTGCATTAATCAGCTGACTGTTCAACATGACTGAAACGGCGCTATCTCCACAACATGAGGGAAGACGGCGAGATTATTAACCTCGTCTCGTCCTCAGCTGTTCTATACGTCCAGTCCTTCAGCGTCAGCGTTGAAACACGGGACACGGGGAAAATAAAAAAACACTTCATCACTTTGCAGTTATAGGTTCTGACAGGAGCTGAAAAATAAAAAGTAAATAATATCTGCGTCCCATCTTTGATTTCCATTCCTACTCTGTCCCGCAGGCTCTTCGGAAACGGTTTCACACTCGTACGACTGTTTGGCGGAGATTCGTGCATTTCCATAATCACATCACATCGGAGAGGGACGCGCGTTGGTGTTGTGTGCAAATGGGCTGCACAAAAAACACAACGGCAACCGTTGCACGTCCTGAGACTGACAGGAAGTAGGGAGCCGTGTGGAGGAAATGGAAATGAGTCTCGTTGGGTCTCAGAAGTGTGGGCCGGGGTGATGTGTTTCCAACTGACACCCAGTGACACCACAGGGGGCAGCGTAACAGGATTAATCATAGCACTTGGAGATTAATTACCCATGATGCCTGCATCCTGTGGAAGGCATGGCCTCCAGGACCGACGCTGCGTTGATTCAATTTGGGCCAAAGCTCCAACAACATTAAAATAAGGCCGAGACTAAGCTAGTACCAGGCGGCAGCAATGGTTGCTGGGTAAATTCTTAGGCAAAAGAAAACTGAAAACAAACTGAGGAAGAGAAAAGAAAAGTGTGCGCTGTAGGCTGCACACTGTAGGCTTCAGATTGTAGGCTGCACAATGTAGGGTTCCCGCTGTAGGCTGAAAAACTGCAGACTTTAGACTGTAGACAACACAATGTAGGCTGAAAACTTTAAGCTTCACATTATAGGCTTCAGACTGTTGGCTGCAAACTGTAGGCTTCACATCGTAGGGCTCACGCTGTAAGCTGAAACCTGTAGGCTTTACACAGTAGGCTTCAGGGCTGCCAACTGTAGGCTTCACATCGTAGGCCACACATGACTGTAGGCCTCAGACCGTAGGCTTCACAATCTTCCACCAACGGATCCATTTACGTATCTGAGTTTGATTGGATGTGAAATGGAGGCTGTGGGTTTGAGTCTGAACCAAAGCGAAGACTCATCAGCTTGATCACATTTCCCGAACGCTGTGCGTTTGATTTATTTAGAAAATGAGTGGCTAAATGAGATGCGTTCTCGTTCTCCGTCGACGGCGGAGGTTCACCTTGAAAAGGAAAATAAATAAATTCCAGGCAGGCAGACAGAAAGACGTCGGGCGTCAGCGTGAGGGGAACACAGCGGCTCCCTCTGCTGATTTGATTTTTTTTCCCTCTCACTCTTTTCAACAATTGCCTCTAATTATGAGGATGAGAGTGAACAACATCAGCGGGACACTTCTCCAGGAAAGTGTGTTATTGGCCTGATATTGGCCCGTGTCGGTGGAACAGTGGATGGAGCTGCGTCTACCTCATTATATTAACATTAAAGCAGCGGCAGAAACGCTGAACCATTTTTACAGTTGCCATGACGGCAAATTGTGATGGAGGCCAGAATGGCCCAACAATTTAACCCTCGTAGGAAATGACTAATATGGACGGCGTGATGGACGGCTTCAATTACTGCCATTTGCAGCTGGTGCCTTGGTATTTATGATTACACAGGCAGATACAGTCATATTTATTACACTGTAAACCCCGGACCTCAACAGATTTATGGACGTGCTAGTTCTGCACGGCTCTCTGACACACCAGGTCCAGGAACAGTCTGGACGAGTTCCACCAGGTTCCACCAGGTTCTCCAGAGCTCAGTTTGCTTTGTCTTAAAAATATATCTGACCACTATCCCTGTAACCCCATCAGGTTAACAATAATAATAAAAAACTAAACACATTGATCAGCTGACCTGCTCCTCACTCCATGGACACAAGATTATTGCAGGTTCAAATCCCACTAACCAGCAGCACTGATTCAGGAGATGAGTTCAACTCCCGAAGAAGACGTAAAAACCACGAGGATTGAAGATGAACCGTCCAACCCTTCAGCTAAGGAGTGAAAAAATCCCAAATGTATCATCATCTATATTTCAGAGAGCGTTCGCTGGAAAACACTGTTAAAAAACACCATCCTGGAGGAGGGACGCTCAGAGACACGTTAAGACAGTGAAGCTGGACGTACGATATTTTCCAATCTCAGGAGATGATCAGTGCTTTTCAGTTCACAATCGTTCCATCCTGATCAGACAAGGTGAGGAGTCTATGGACCAGGTGGTCAGTCTGGTCAGTCTGTTCTACCACGCTGCCCCCTGTTGTTGACTGGTTTTCTCCTCTGCATCAGGTTTGATTTTCAGATAATGGATCACGAGGTGATAATTTGCTGTTGTAACCAAGTGTAACCTGTAGAGATGGGCAAACTAAGGTCCGGGGGCCGGATGTGGCCCATTGGGTTTTTACATGTGGCCCACCAATCTTGTCCAGAATTAAATGTATTTGTATTATCATTAAACTTCTGTTTTTTTCCCAACATTTTTTGTGTTTCTCCAAGGGATGGCGTCACAAAAACTATTAGAAGTTTGAAAGCTTAGGTTTAATAAATAAAGGTTTTATAATATAAACTCTTCATCTTTCTGCTCTTGACTCGACCCCCATGTCCCATTTTGGGACACATTGTGACCCCAGGGTCAAAAAGTGAAAGATCGTGTCACAAACAGCTGAAAATGTCACTTAATGGCAACGTCCCACGACACAAAGTCACCAAAGCTGTTAGTCAGAGATGTTGGTGTGAATTTGAGTGTGAATGATCGTAGCCCCGCCCTCAGATCCATCTGGAAGAGAGTGAAGGAACAAAGGAAGGATGCTCCTTCAGAATCACCTCCTCCTCCACCTCCTCCTCCTCCACCTTCTCATCAGGATCCAGTTGTCGGTGAAATGTGAGGTTTCTGTGTTGATGTTTCTTTTCTTCTTTTTATTAAACCGAGCCTTTGACTTTTTTTTCTTCTTTTGACAAGATAACAATGGAAATTTTCTGCTGAGACGAGACCGAGGCGCGTGTGTGTGTGTGAGTGAGTGTGTGTGTGTGTGTGAGTGAGTGTGAGTGTGTGTGAGTGAGTGTGTGTGTGTGCGGGTCAACTCCTGTAACGACTTCACACTCTGTCACCTCCATCACGTCACTTCTAAGGCGCAGCTCTTCGTCTCCGCTCTGGCAGCTACGATGCAGCGACGCTGGACGTGGAGACGTCCCGTGGACCCAGCAGGTCGTCCGAACCACTGAAGCCAGTGAAGAACAATAATAAAGTCCGACTCCTCCGCCATAAACCGTAGGATCTGAAGCACCTTGTTATTCTAGGATTAAATTAAAAAAGTAATTTAAAGCTCATTACATCCAATGAGCAGAGCCTGGCTGAGTGAATTTTCTCCAACACCTGCTTCTTATTGCTGCTTTATGTTGGGTTTTTCCATCACATTTACAGGATGCTCTTCTGTTTATGATGTCGACACCAACGTGCACGCGTCCTCGTGTTGCTCACCGCGGCGAGAGGACGTTCAGTAGATGCAGCTGTCAGAAACAAGTAGGGTTTTTAATTTGTCCCAGCGTTTGTCGTCCACGCTGGAGGAGTTTGAAGGATTGAGAGGAAACGGCGGTTTTTGTGCCCAACGTAAGGGGATTTTCATGAATAAGAAAAGAAGCAGCACTTTGTGCTGTTAGTTTTATTGGGGTATTGAACATGAGTCGCATTTATTATTCAGATTTTCATGGCTTCTCTCCTTCAGGGCTTTACTTCCCAGTTTTCAGCTCAGTGGAGCAGCACCTCCTCATTTCTGTTGCAGGTATTTGTGGCCTCCTCAGGTTGTTGTCCTGCCCAGGGACACATCAGCATGTAGCTGACAGCCTCGGACCTCCGCTAACTGAGCTGCTGCTCCTCTCCACGCACACAAACCCCTGGACCATGAGGTTCTACTGTGAGACAGACGTCACACTCTGTTCCAACATGAGGTTGATCTTATTGGACAACTCAAAGACAATTAGAAAAAAAACAACAAAAAGAACGTCACCATGACAACACACCCACCACAACTGACCAGGTTTTAAACGGCACAACCCTGGACGTCTCTATGTCTCCACCAGCCAACGATGACAACAGCGATGACAACGGTGCGTCCCATAACTATGGAGCTTAAATGAGGGAAAACACAGGTTTTCTGTCCAATTGTTGAGGATTAATTGGACACAACTGTGGATAAAACCACTGAGCACTGGAGGCAGGACGAGCAGAGAACGTCTGTGTGACGACTGAATCTGATGGATTCATGTACAACTTATAGATGTTACTGTCCACTGAACACCGGAGGACGTGAGGAGAGGAGAGTTTTCTTTGGTCCTCCTTTGTTCAACGATGACCAGAGAACAAAGACACGATCAGAGACGTTCCTCAGACATCAAACACACGTTCTGTCTGATGTTCCGCTCTGACTGTGTGATGTAAAGAAACTCCAGCTCCTGTAGAAGCTGACGTTCTAAAGGCCTGAGAGTGAGAGGGACGGAGGAGGAGGAGGTGGAGACGAGGAGGTGGAGATTTGAGTCTTTAGATAACAATAAAAACAGCAGTGTGTCATGTTTAAGTGGTCACATGGAGACGATCGCTCCAGGAGGTGACATTTATTTACACAATAAAACCCCAGAGGGGACAGTTCCACCCCCCACTGTAGTCACTACATCTGTCTGAAGGTCCTCCAGGGGGACACCACGGTCCACTCTTCTGTCCCGACCTCTGACGAGGGACAGACAGGAAAAATATACACATATATATGTAAATGAGCAGAGGTGAGACGGTTGTTCTCTTACATCTGGGTTTAGAGAAATAAGACGGTGAGAACAGTGAGAACAGACACTGAAGAGGTCAGTGGTTCAAGTACAGACGCTGTTTGACCAGATCTTCAGCCACAGGAACCACGGTGTTGTTGTTGTCTACAGTGGATGAACAGTAATAAATGTCTAATCATTAATCAATCCCCACCTGCCCACCTCTGCCCCCGGTGGACAGCAGGGGTCCTGCAGACATTCTGGAAGGTTCTGTCATCACTGCCTGGTTCCTTCAGCTCTGAGTCTCAGTGTCTCATCCATATCAGAGACTCCGTCCAACTACAGCTCCTCTAATTACAAAGGTTAATCACAACGACTGCAGCATTTACAGTGAGGAGGGAGTAGGGGGCGTCAGTGAGCAGGGGCAGCTCCAACCACCCCCTGGTTACAGCCCTGTTTCCAACCAACTCCTCCGCCCTTTAACATGGACTTGAAACAGTCTACAGACTACGTCCTCTCCTTAAAGGTATGAGTCGTCCAACTGTCTCTACAACTGACTCTACACTGACACCTGGAGGACAGACACCAACTGTCTGAGGAGCAGAGAATTGAACCAGAAACCCTGTGGATTCAGGACAGACTCCTGTGGCTGTAACATTTTTAAATGATTTTTGGGGAGAAATAAATCAAACATTGGCTTTTGTTGTTTTGTTTTTTTTTGTATACGGGCAATTAAAATACTGTGGTGTAAAACTCCCCCTGCAGGTGCTTGGCTTTAACTACTTCACCACAGATATTTCATCAAGTTTTATGAGAGATTTCTGCTCATTTTTACGGCCTCTTTAAAGATGCACAGATTGCTGTGTGAACACAGTGACGTGGAAGAGAAAAAGTTTGACTGCGTCTTTTTGGTTCTTTTGTCCTTCTTTGGACAAACACACAGAAGCTTCCAGAAACTTCTACCTCTGCTGGTCTGAGTCCATCACAGCCCACCAACCACGACTTAAACCTCCTCCACCTCATCCATCCATCGACACCTACAAAACCTGCTGCCAATAGTGGACTCACCACTGCCCCCTGGTGGAGGTATGACTTAACGAGCATGTTGAGTGACATTGAAACAGATCAAGCTGTTTATACAGGACCAGGGAGAAAAGACTGAGAGGGATGGAGGACAGAGGACGGAGACAAGAAAGTAAACAAGGATGAAGACAGAGAAAGATGAAGACAGAAGACAGAGACAGAGAGGAGTATAGAGACAGCAGAAGAGGAGAGAAGATGGAGACAAGGAAGGATGGAGAGAGTGGAGGACGAAGACAGGGAAAAGGATGGAGACAGAGGAGAACAGAGACACAGGGGACAGAGACAAGAGACCAGAAATGAGGGCAGACTGAGGCTCACTGTGAATCTGAAGTCCTCGTCCTGTGTGTGTGTGTGTGTGTGTGTGTGTGTTTGTGCCGAGCCTTTATGATGAAAACTCAATGTAACCTTTCTTCTCTCCCTCAGCCCCTGCAGCAGGGACCGGGAACCCCCTCCCACAGCAGCAGCATCGTTAGGATAGACTACCATTCATCTCTGCTGCTGCGTGGTCTGGCTGTGAAGTGAGGATCACCGCGTCCCCTTCTGTGGAGCCGGACATAGAGGACGGGAAGAGTGTTTGTGTGTGAGACGTTTGTCCAATGCAGTGTGTGGACAGACAGGGACACTGAGGACAGGAAGCTGGTTGTCCCTCCGTCTGCCGCTGAAGAACGACGAGGAAAACTAATCACTTCATATATTTGCCTGTAATGATTTTCCCAACATCTTCCTGAAGAGCGCCCCCTGTTGTCACTAGAGTACGTAGAGCAGAGTTTCGGCCTGGCAGTAAATCCAAACAGTTGCGGCTGCAGCTGTGATGGAGGTCTGGAGTCTGGAGACGCCTGTGGCCCCGTTCAAATTGGTCATCACAGCCGGCCGTTCCAGAGTGATTTACCGTCGGCCGCGCCCGTTTTTAAGGCAATATTTCACTTTTATTGTTTGCTTATGTTGCTGCGGTTCAGGCTTTTCCCCTCCGTCAGGATCTGACTGTGGGAGGGGGTGGAGGTGGTGGGGGTATTTATGCCTGCGTTGTTTCTGACATTATTTTGAGGACAAGAAAACCCGGGCGTGAGTGAGACATAAAACAGTAATTAAGCTCAGCACTGAGGGAGGAAACCAAGCAGCAGGGATGACATGAACACATTGGACCTGGTTCTGATGCTACAGGATCCAGGATCCACACTGTCAGGTTAGGGCTGTTCAAGTCCACGTCCTTCCTTCCTTTCTATCTTTGAGTTTGTCAATATTTTCTACTCTGTGTCTACAACAGAACTAATAAATGATCTTGATGATCTTCAGGACCATCTCCAGGACAGTCTGTAGAACCAGACAGAAGGAAATCAAACTCCTTGTCTTCGTGTTATTCACCTCTGCATTTAAACCATCACCACAGTCAACAGTGGACAGCTCTGAGTGTCCAGTGAGTGGGGACGCTGCTCAGTGGAGCTGGCAGTAGTCAGATTAGATCCGGAAATCCTCTGGACCCCAGTCTGGTTTCTTAACCACTAGGCCACCACTGTCCCTTTAGGACAGTCTCTAAGATTGTCTCCAGGACAGACATAAAGGGGGCGGGTCAGAGGCTTCAGTG